>OY744610.1:39388770-39728770 GCA_963556255.1 Allolobophora icterica | reverse complement strand
GTCCGGCGTGTATTGATTGATTCGAAGCGGCGCTGAGCTGGCTGTGTTATTGGTCCAACGGTGGCGCTGTAATGACCCGGCGGATAAGCAACAGGGGCGCACTTTATAGCTCGTCCGTGGCGCGGAAGGAGCAAGAGCAGGAGCAGGAGCAGGAGCAGGAGGAGCAGGAGAGGAGAGGAGGATGTAGGAGGAGGACTTGCTGGAGAAGGAAGAGGACGAGCTGTACTACAAGAAGGAGGAGGAAGAGGACTAGCTGGAGGAGGAGGAGAGGAGGAAGAAGAAGAGGAGGAAGACTATCTGGAGGAAGTGGAGGAGAAGAAGAGGAAGAGGAGGAAGAGAAGGACTAGTTGGTGAAGGAGGAGGAGAACTTGTTGAAGGAGGAGTAGAAAGAGGAACATAGGAGGAAGAGGAAAAGGACAAGATTGAGGAGGAGGAAAATAAAGAGGCGTAAAAGGACTAGCGAGAGGAGGCGGAGCACCAGGAAGATGGGGAGACTAGAGACGTCTTGTTTATATCACTTCGGGGAAAGCAGTTGATCTCGACTGCTGCTGAAACTGAGAAGCATCTGGCTGACTTGGACGACGATAGATGATGTACTACACAGGCGTCCGTGTGCGATTCGATGTAGTCGTCGTGTGCGAGTTGCCTCCGCCGCCGTCGACTCGCAGGACTCGTTGTGGGCGAGCGATGCATTCGCTTTCCTGGTATATCTGCAGGCGAGGATCTTAAAGGGGGCGCACTGCAAGAGGCCCTCAGTGACCCTTTCGTCGTCTCGTCGTATAGTACCGTCTAGGTGGAGATTCTAACGCCGGCTATCGGGATTCGCCTGCTTCAATCTACTGCAGCCATCTTCTCTACAGCACGCCAAGCTATGTCTCGCGCAAATGGCAAGGTATGTTACTTTCTAAACGACGCTATAGAAGAGACAACATTTGAATGAATAGTGAGCATTGTTACTAGAGCCAGCACCTTAATAAATGCGCTAAAGAAATTCTCAATTAGAATAGATAACGAACAGTTAATTTTCAGGCACTACATAAATGAATGCTCGATTACATTACGCAATAACGGCGCTATAGAAATCACTGGATTCTGAAATTCGTGCGTGTCTGCGGACGTCTTCTATGTCCGGCGAGGCGGCGTATGACTTCCGTTTTCCGAGCCAGAACCTTTTTTCGAGGAGGAGTCGCCCTTCGAGGACAAGGACTTCGATGGAGTCGACGCTTAGCGTTGTGTCCCTGGGTTTTGGCCTTCTAGCAACCGTTGTCCTCGGTCTGTCGGTGGCCGCCGATTACTGGCTGCACACGATCGAACCGTACGACATTGGCCCTCTCGTGCCTGGCTTCGGCGACCTGGCCCACGGACATGGTAGCGATGGGGACACGACCGCTGTCGGGATGGCCGCCAGAGCGGCAGAGGGAGGATTTGCTTCTGGTGGAGGAAGGCTGATCCTACTCAGCACGCATTCGGGACTGTGGAGGATATGTGTGTTCACCGTCAACGACCAACCACCTGCGCTACCATCTCATGACGACTCAGGTAATCGCTGTTATATCTATTTCGTTTTGTTACAATCATGTATAAGCATAATGTATAATTATGTATATTGTATATGTATATGAATATGTATATATATATAAATATATGTATTTGTATTTTTATATTGTATTGTATTGAATTGTATTTGAACATTTATATAGCGCCTCTAGTAGGGTGAACCGTTCAGAGGCGCTCCTATGCAGTGTGCAAGACCACAAAAAAGAAATAAGTCTAGGAAAGCAAAAGAAGACGAGGGGTTACCTATTAAAATTTTAGAGCGAGTAAAAGGAAACAGTGTATTCCAGAGAGAGGGACCAATTGAGGCAAAAGATCGGGACTGCGCCATAGCTGTTCTATAGTATGAGGAACTAAAAGATCCAGTCTGTTCGAGAAGCGAAGTGGACGATGCGAGTAGACAGCAAGAGGCCGGTGAATTACATGAATTAAATATTTAGGGGCAAGACCCGCTGTGTCTTGGAAACCAGCATGAGGATTTTGAACTTAATACGTGCAGAGAGAGGAAGCCAGTGCAGTTGCTCAAACATTAAGAACGAAATACGTGAGTAGCATGGCAGACGTGCTATTAATCTCGCAGC
Organism: Allolobophora icterica; assembly: GCA_963556255.1. NCBI lineage: Eukaryota > Metazoa > Annelida > Clitellata > Crassiclitellata > Lumbricidae > Allolobophora > Allolobophora icterica. The sequence goes on along the minus strand of OY744610.1, from coordinate 39,726,635 downwards.
AGCATGTAGGACTGCCTGCAGAGGCATGAGACGGACCTTATGTTCATGTATATATATTATATATACACATATGTATATTGTATATGTATTTGAATATATATGTATATGAAAATACATGTATATATATGTATAATGTATACATATGAGGTTTTTTAAAGAGGCGCAATATAAATTATCAAAATGAATGAATGAATAAATGTATATGTATACGTATACACGTTGTGCGATAAACCGGAAAATCACGTGCCTTATATGGAGCTAGAAAATATACGAAAATATATGAAATGCGCAGTATAAATCTCGAGATATGTAACTACGTGCCTTAATACAGGCATGTATACAGGCATATCAATGCATGCATACAAGATAGGCCCTAGATAAACACATACATACAAGCCGTAGGCTACCTTTCTATCGCAGCTGACTAACTTTTTTAGTACTGTGGCGAAATTTTCGCCGTTGCGCCAAATTTGAGTTCATGGGTCAGTCCCATGTTAAGAGATAGGGTGACTTCTTCAGGAGGACACCGAAGATTAGCACCGACGGTGACTATTTGTCGTACACCGAGTGAGGGTCACTGGGATAGGAGATACGGTGACTTTTTGAGAAACGCACCCATGATATTGGTCTAGCACCGAAGTTCTTCTGCGAGCTCTAAAACAGTACAACTAGTAGAGCGAAGAGGGATAGGAGAACAGATACAGGTAGATAATATAGAGATACAAATATATAGAGAAGAGATACTAAGAAAGAACTAGCCGAGAGAACTCTTCTGCGCTAGCGGGGCGGGACTACTGTTAAACTGTGGGGAACTTCCGGAGCTGCAGTTAATGCGATTATTGTAAAGTGACTGAACGGACTGTGGTAGATTTGTTGTTGAAATTAAACAACTGCTGTGCGTATTCCGTGTTGATTTAAGCCTCCTCCTATACTCCGAGAGCCGGACTCAGTGGACTACTGCGATTCGGGGCCGGAAGGGTTGGCGCATCCTGGTATAAACTTTGAACCCCAGCACCCAAAAGCATGGGACGACACTGAGGAAATGACAACCCAGCCAGCTTCGCAACAGTTATGGCTTGCTTTGTGGATTATTAGAAGCCGGCGCTTGGGGAGGGGGTCGATGAATGGCCAGGAGAGCATTAGAGCGGCGCCTTGCATGGTTGCCAAAACGTGTCAATTAATTAAGATCTTGATTGTACTGTCATGTTTCAATGTAATCTTACTGCGTACTTGTCAGTTTGAATTAATACAGATTATTATTATTATTACTATTATTATTATTTTTTAATTAGTTGTTTTTTCTGGAACGGTTTTTCTGTATCAGCCCAGTCCTGCTGGGCTGATACCATTGAGCCGCTAAAGGCCACCGCGTTAAATCGTTGGATGGTGACAGAGATTCTTTCATGCAAAAAACTCGTTTCGCGTGGTTCGCCCGTGGCGTCAGCAATTATTATTATTATTATTATTATTATCATTATTATTATTATTATTATTATTATTATTATTATTATTATTATTATTATTATTATTATTATTATTATTTTTATTATTATTATTATTATTATTATAGAAGTTGCTTAGTAGTTAGAATATTTATACGTTCGAATATTGAGACAAGTGTCCTCATTCGCTTATTCCTATTCAATTGGATTCTGTCAGCGATGCAATACGTGGTTCTTTTGATTGTTTTAACCTCCTTAGAGCTCCTCCTCCTCCTCCTCCTCCTCCTCCTCCTTCTCCTCCTACTCCGATCGACCCAACGTCTCCCTTCACTAACAAGGATCGAACGGAAGCACCTGCCGCGCCCGCTCTTCCGCCCCCACACCTTTCCCCGCTGAGATGCAACGAGAAAGCCGGATAAAGGCGGAAGTACAGCGTCTGCAACTGGAACTGTTTTCCCGAGAGACCAGCGCAGCATGTGGGTGGCAGCAGTCCTATTCATATGCACGGCACAATTATGTCACGCGAATTCTGTGGATGTTTTCAGTTCTGTTGAAAGCCGTTGGTTTGTCAGAAGTTCCGTCTACACAGAGAGAGCTGCGTGATCAGTATGAGATGATTTGTCGGTTTGGGTGGGTGGGTGGGTGGATGGGTGGGTGGATGGATGGATGGGTGGATGGATGGATGGATGGGGGTGGGTGCGTGGATGGGTGGGTGGGTTTGGGTGGGTGGGTGGGTGGGTGGGTGGGTGGGTGGATGGATGGATTGATGGATGGATGGATGGATGGATGGATGGATGGATGGATGGATGGATGGATGGATGGATGGATGGATGGATGGATGGATGGATGGATGGATGGATGGATGGATGGATGGATGGATGGATGGATGGATGGATGGATGGATGGATGGATGGATGTGCACATTATAGAGCTGAGTTCGTTAGGGGTGCAAGTGGAGCATTAATTTCGAAACACCTTCTGCGGCTTCTATGAATTTGAAACCACAGTACAACGCGCTAAGCACCTGACCACCGCGCGCCGTATATTTGTTTATTGTGTATATGTATGTATGCGTGTGTGGGTGTGTATGTAGGTGTGTGTGGGTGTGTGTTAATAGACAAAATATACAAATATATACACTGTGAGCCATAAAAAACCGGGCCACTTTATGTTTAGCTATATCGCGGTCGGTATTTTAAATTTTTTTATAGTTTTTGTGTCGTTTGAAAGAAAAATTAAATCTCTACGATTTACTTATTTACTTGCGCGGATGACGTCATATCCGTTTCGCAGCATAATGTAAATAAAGTTGATGGTTGAAAATTTGAGTTAAAATTTTAAAATGTTGAGTTTTGAGGATAAAATTTTAATTAAAAATCTGCGGGAATGCAAAAATTATTCTTCTAGACGATTAATTAAGGAGTTTCCGAACAAGAATTGGAAAAGAAAAACATTAGATGACTTTCTGCGAAAGTTGAGAACTACCGGTTCAGTTGAACGCGCTGCGGGAAGTGGTCGGCCAAAATCGTCGCGAACTGAAGATAATATCGCCGCCGTCAATGAATTGGTTCAGAGCCAGGAAGACAAGCCTAAAACACATCTTTCAACCAGACAAATCGCGAGAGAGCTGAATCTTACACAAACGACGGTCAGACGCATTATTCATAACGATTTGGAACTGAAATGCTTAAAAAGACGACGGGCTCAGGAACTGACCACCGCTAATCGTCAATCTCGTTTGGTACGAGCTAGACAATTGCTGCAGCGTTTCTCAGTATCGGATGTCGGTTTCATTTTCTTCACTGATGAAAAGTTATTTACAGTTGCTGCGCCGTCAAACACTCAAAACGATCGTCTTTATGTGCCTCGTTCAGTGTCAAAGAAACAGATTTCATCAGACCGTCTGTTGCGTACCAAGACAACATTCAGCAAGTCGCTCATGGTTTCCGTGGGAATTTCGAAACTCGGTCGCACAGAGGTTATATTCGTTGACCCGGGAGCCAAAATCAATGGCCAATATTATCGAGACGTGATGCTAGCACAACATTTGTTGCCACAAATGCGCCACATTGCTGGCGACATGTTCATTTTCCAACAAGATTCAGCTCCGGCGCATCGGGCTCGTGAAACAATTGAGTATCTGTCTCGCAATGCACCATACTTCATAGGGCCAGAGATGTGGCCACCCAATTCGCCTGACCTAAATCCACTCGATTATTCCATCTGGTCCATTATGGAACAGCGCGTGTACCAACAGCGCATTCAGAACACTGATGAACTTCGGCAGTGTCTCGTATCCGTCTGGAACGATCTGGAACAACATCTTATTGACACTGCAATTGATCAGTGGCGACGTCGCTTGGCAAAATGTGTACGTGAAAAAGGAAGTCATTTTGAACACAAACTTTAAACAAATAAAGGCACTGAAGAATTGTTTGCATTTAAGTAGTAAAAATGCAGCATTTATCGATTCTCACGTGTTTTTTAGTGTCTTCAGTTTCGCAAGACAAGTTTAGCATACATGTAGGACTAAATCGATAATGTTTATTTCTGCTCTTTAGAGTATTGATTCCTGTTTAAAATAATGCAAAAAGTGTAAAAATCGATAAAGAAATGACAGAGATATAGCTAAACATAAAGTGGCCCGGTTTTTTATGGCTCACAGTGTATATATGCTTTACACTTGTTTGGGAATCTCATCGATTGGTGTCTCATCTTGAATAGCTTTTTTTCTCATCACAAACAGCGACAGATCGACTTCAGATAAGCTGCTTATAAATCATAGATAATAATCGATAGAAATTCTAACGATGTCGGTGACCCAATTATCCTAAACGCATTTGTCATACAAACTTCCAAGTGTCAAGTAGGCCTACTGTGCATGCATACAGGCCTAGACATCGATATATATATATATATATATATATATATATATATATATATATATATATATATATATATATATATATATATATATATATAATGATACATGAACATGAATATATGCATTTACATAGTAAATAGCCCATTGTATATAGCTGTGTGGTATTATGCATGCATATATGGAAATATAATTGTATATTAGCATCATCGTCATCATCATCATCATCATCATCATCAGTTCCTGACGCCAGCCGTTAGGCGGTAATGGTTACGAATAAATGATCTCCATTGTCCTCGGTCAAATGTCGAGTCCACTGTCCCCTTAGTGTTAGTCCAAGTGATGTTATGTCCTCATTTATATTACCTATCCAGCGTAGTCTTGGTCTGCCTCTGTTTCTTATTCCTTCGAATCTTGCATGCAGTGCATTGTAATATTATGTTAATCAGGCGTCAGTTAGTCATACAACTATTTGTAAAACTGACATGAATATGGATTATCAAGGATATATCGAAATCAAGAGTAACATGATAATCCACTCTTTATGCTCGTCAAGTTAGAAGCCATTTAAAGTCGTCACCAGGAGACAGTTTCGCTGTCGACCCAAATTTCCACCAAGAGCTTGTGCTGTTCTATTGCGCTACACGTGGTTCAAGTTCCGACCGCCATTGCTGAAAGTGCGGAGGGCACCAGGAGTGGATTGCCATATTATTATTCTTGATTTCGTTATATCCTTGTTGCTCAATATCGAGGTCAGTTTTTCAAATAGTTGTATGACTAAATATCCATGAATTTATGTACAATCCAGACGCATGATTAACATAATGTTATTATGCTAATATAGGCCCACAATTATATTTCCATATTTGCACGTATAATAACATACAACTACATAGGGCCTATTGAGGCAATATCTTTATGTCTTCAGAAGCTACTTCTATAGCACCCCTTCTAGCGCGTGCTGCAAACGAAAAACCCACCATCGCTGATGTTCGTCCTAACAGGATTGCATTTCCCAAATGACTGGTTTCCTACCTATAGCCTCGATCTTATGATCCAGCTTTGATAGTGGCCTGTCCCGCAATATTGTTTTGCAGGTGTCCACGGACTGACTTACTGCCAGTCATTTTAACAGCATATACGCCAGAGCTTTTGCGAGATATTAAAATACGCAATATTAACTGCTCTGATATATATACATATATATATATATCGATGTTTAGGCCTGTGTACATGCACAGTAGACCTACGTGAGACTTTGACGTCTGAATGACAAATGAGTTTAAGGTAATTAGTTCACCTACATCGTTAGAATTTCTACCGATTAATAGCTATGATGCATTTAAATACATACAACATGCATATTAGGTAAAGGGGCACATGATTATTTTAAATTCAGCCAGTTATTCCTACAAACCGTTTATCATTCTTAAGTTTCACTTATGCCGCGCGTGTAGGTCGCGCACACATTAATTTTTTGTCTTTTTAATTTGGGACCTCTATAGAATCGTGGGCCTCTGGCGACTGCCTAGCGTGCCCATGCCTTAAGACGGCACTGATCTGACCCGAAATAATCTCGAAAGTCTAGACAGGGACAAGTAAGACTCCAGAGGGACTGACAACAATCAGGAAGGAATGGAGATAAACAGGGTGACGTCAGGCGATTCAAACTGCTCGCTTGTATCACAACAGAACGGCAGCTAATATAATGAGACGAAATGTGTTTAATTAACCTTTTATTGCGCTATATAAAAGTCACTTGACGGGAATTGCGTCACGGTTTCTAGGCAGTGAAGCCTTTGTTATGGGCCATGGAATTCACAGCACCCATCACTCCCATGCCCTTGTTTCTGTTTCTATGTCATTTCATTCTCCTCCTCCTCCCTCTCCTTCTCCTTCTTCTTCTCCTTCTCTTCCTCCTTCTCCTCCTGCTTCTCCGCTTTCTCCTCCTTCTTCTCCTCTTCGTCCTTCTCCTCCTCCTCTTCTCCTTCTCCTCCTCCTTCTTCTCCTCCTTCTTCTCCTTCTCCTCCTTCCCCTGCGCCTTCTCCTGCTGGTTCATCGCCTTCTCCTCCTTCTTTTCCTTCTTTCCTTTTCCTCCCTCTCCTTCTCCTCCTTCTCCTTCTCCTCCTCCATCTCCTTCTCATCATTCTCCTCCTTCTCCTCCCTCTCCTTCTCCTCCTCCATCTCCTCCTCCTTCTCCTTCTTCTCCTCCCTCTCCTCCTCCATCTCCTCCATCTCCTCCTTCGCCTCCTCCTCCTCCTTCTCCTCCTTCTCCTTCTCATTTTCCTCCTTCTCCTCCATCTCCTCCTCCTTCTTCTCCGTCTCATCCTCCTCCTCCTCCTCCTTCTCCTCCATCTTCTTCTCCTCCTTCTCCTTTCCTTTTTCTCCTTCTTCTCCTCCCTCTTCTCCTTCTTCTGTCTCTATTCGTGCTCAATTTCTTCACCTTCTCTTTCGTCTTCTTCTCCTGCTCTTGTGATCTTCTCTCAAACTCATGATCTGTCTTTCTCTCGTTCTCTTCTTCTACTCCTCTAAACTGTCCATCCATTCAAATAGTTAAGGGCTGCCCTCTCAAGAACTCAAAGGTATCATCAATCTCTCCCAACTCACGAACACCCAAGACAGGACTAGTACAGAGTATTGCGGAAGTTTATTCCGCAATACTTATGTTCATTTTGATGACTAGACCCCTTGCTTGTCCTTCCAGTGTCACTTCACGTCCCAACAGCTTCTTCAGATGAAAAATTCATTGTCGTCAGAAAAAAATTACTTTAAAAGTTTGATAATAGCAGCAATAATCTGACTAGTTGCCTTGTATAAGGTGATCATCATGATGTTCCATTGGGGCACATAAAAACTCATTGCAGTAAGTCTTATATCTCATCAGGGGAGATCTCATAAAAGCTGGTTCGTGTCTCGAAAGCCGGACGACAATAGCCTACGTCTGGTAAGTCATGTCTTAACAGGTGCCTTGGATTTTTCCAGTTATTCCTACTGCTGCTTCCTATGTTGCTGGGTTCTTCTGACGTCGGAACTGGATCGGGAGGCGCTGACGTCGTCAATTTCAAGCAGCCATATTTATCTACAGCGGAACGACGTCTCAAGCTGACATCTTCAATTTCGGCGAATCCTGCTTTCGACTGCATTAGGACGCTGAGCATTAGCTGCAGGCTTACAACCCGACTCTTCCAACTATCTAATAAGCAGTGATGACTGAAAAGCTTTTAAGCCGAAAGCCCCAGGGCATTGCATGCAGTGACTCCTCGTCCGCTACTTTCCTTTCACAGTCATAACAAAAGCTTCTGTACTGCTTTATCCTTTTGTGTGGTGATGTTTTCCCAAACAGATCGTTGCAATCTATTTTTATCAAGCTGTTTCTCGACAAAATTATTTGGGGTCGTCCATTAATTATGTCAACAAATTTTAGGCAGTTTTTGACCCCCTCCTCATTGTCAACAACTGTCAAACATTAAAGGACTCCTGATACAATTTTGTCAGCCCTCTCCAAAAAATTACTGTCAGTTTGTCTAGCTGCTATAGTTATCATCTTTTCATGGAGAAACCAAATGATCCTCTAAGTCTAATAGATTTTCAAAAGGAACCCAGGATATTCGCATTCATGCAGCGCATTTTCTCATTAAATCTGGGAACAATAAACAAGGTAATTTAAAACGAAGAAAATATCGCGTTTGATTAAATTACAAACAAGAGGAAATAGATCACTTATAAAGACTTTCCGAATCTAAGGTTGCTTTCTGATTAAATTATAACGTCAATTTGTCTTGAACACCTCCTACCCTTGTCAAGAATTGTCAAACTTATTCAAACCCCTCTCCTCCATTTTTTTGACATAATTAAAGGATGAGGAAAGCAACCAAATTTGCATGATTATGGTGGTCTAGCATTTAGCGACTGGACTGTCAACTTAGAGGTTAGTAGTTCCAATCTCTGCCTGGTCAGAAAGTTGTTTTCCGATTTCTATACTAATTGTTCCACCTCAGCTGTAGAATAAGTGCACTGCACTACCTAAAACTGTAATTGTGTGAAGATCAGACAGGAGAGGACTGGCCATCCAGCTGTATTTGCAGAAATTAAGCTACAGATTGCCAGTGACTTCGTTCACTTAAAACTTTGCTATATTGTTTTAATCGCGGTTTCCGAGTCTCGATTTTGACGAAAATATCAGCAGGAGGACAGAAGCGACACTTAGTTATTAAGGTACGAGTCACGGTGTAAGAGACCAGGGTCTTTGAACAGACTATTAGTCTAGCAATCATTCGATGTCAGATCACCAGTTCTTTACTTACTACCTGCCTCAGTGGTGTCCACTACGTTGGATGATGTCACGCAATCGTTGTAATCTGTTCGTGCAACCAAACATTGCGTTGTTTTCAAAGTCAACTAAGTCGTTAAGTCAGTTCTTTCAGAGGCGTTAACTCATTGAGTCAGTCGGTAATTCCTTAGCGACCGACTCCGTGAAATATATTCGAAAACATCTCACATGTCGCAGCACGTTTTCGTTATGAGCATTCGCGAAGAGCTTTCAATTTCATATCGCGCTCCAAGGTTGATCGGGATGCCAATTTAAATGACAATCAACCAGCGCCGTATACGTAGGCTCTAATAGTCATTTAATTAACAATCGCAGCTGCCAACAGAAGCAGATTCTGATTTCATAAAGTAGATGTATGAATCGAAAAACAACTGACAAGCAATCATTCGAAAGAAAGATCGCAGAAAGAGACAGTCGGACAAGAGAGAGACAGTCTTCAAGACAGACAGAACGAGACAGACAGAAAGACACAAGCAGACAGGGACGTCATTTCAGCTTTTTTCAGGGGGGAAGACGTCAAAAAAGAGGTAAAAAGAAAGAAATTCTACATTTTTGGGTGTTTCTTCAAAATTTTCGGGAGGACAACTGCATAGTGTTCCCCCACCCCACTGTCAAAGAGGTGTGGTCTTGTGAAGAAACCTATGCAAACTCTAGTTTTGTTAATAGCATATAATAATTCCATGAATTTGGGTCTAATTTTTTTCTTTTTTGGCCCTTTCTTCTTATTCTTTTTCTTGTTCCAGCTTTTTCTTTTTCTTTCAAAAATCAGGGGACAAATGCCCCCTTTCCCCCTCCCCAAATGACGTCCATGCAAGCAGACAGAACGACACAGATAGAACGATAAAGACAGACTAGTAAAAACATAGGGAGAGAACTAAGAGGTCAGAGAAAGGCTGCAGAGGCCAACATACAGGCCGCATAACTCGTCGTCCCCCTAGAGATTGTTCTTAGGACGAATTCAGCGTGACTACAGAAGATAAAAGAGAAGAGATCTGAGACGATTGAACCTGTTAATAAATTAGGCTTTCCCAATATCCGTCCAGTCTCCGGTTCGTCTCTCCTAGGACGAATTACTCGCCGCACTGTGTCTTGATCTTCTGCGATTCGGTTTTGAAGTGATCACCGATTGAAGCTCAAGATACATGGCCTCACCAACGGCGTTAGTTATAGGAAATAATTTCATTAGAAATCTCCAGATAAGATGGAATTAGATAGAAGTGGACCGAGTGGAATAGGGTAAGCCCCGTGTTGACTCCGCGTGGGTTGTTGTTCATCGTCGGCAATGCCTCCTCGCCCCGTCTTCGTGGGCGTGCCTTTAATTTGCCCGTTTCCATCCGTGTAATTCCCTGCTGACGGATGCTCCTTCGATCGAGTCTCTGACGGCCTTCAGTTGAGGACGACTTAAGATCTTATGTCTGTCTCTCGCCGTCCATTTCATTCGTCCATCACCCGTCTCGCTGTCTGTCCGCTTCTTAATCCATCCGTGTGTCTTGTGTCCGTCCGTCCGTCTGTCTGTCTTTCTGCCCGTCTGTTTGTCTGTCCGTCCATCTGTCTGCCTGTGTATGTCTGCCCGTCTGTCTGTCTGTCCGTCCGTCTGTCTGTCTGCCTGTGTCTGTTTCACCGTCTATATGTCCGCCCGTCTGTCTGTCTGTCCGCCTGCCTGTCTGTGTCTGTCTGACCGTCTGTCTATCCGTGTGTCTGCCTGCCTGCTTACCGGCCTGCTTGCCTACCTGTCTGCCTGTCTGCCTGTTTGCCTGTCTGATCCACTTTCTTTGTTTAATATGCGGGTTCGTCTTTTACGGACTCGTACTTTTCCAGAGAAATGCATTTTCCAAAGGAGTATATTTTCAAGAAATATTTTCAACTGATATTAGATCACACCATTTCGGAACTGTTACGTCTGTACATAGCAATATGCTAAGACAGTCATCTGATCCATCCTAAGAGCTAACCAAAGCCACGCCTCTTTGCAATCTCAGCACTGGTCTGCCTGCCTGGCCCTTGGATCTTCACTAGGAACCGAATCTGACCTATCGATTTTGTCTTGACTGAGCACCTCCTGTGAATTATCTGGTTCTTGTGACCTGTAGCTGCTTTGGACGCTGTAGAAAACTCGAGATAACGATTACACGATTACGATCGATGCATTAACTTTGGACTACTTTGGACTGCTTGTTGGAAAACCCCCTCCGATTTGACGCAGCGCTCGTGAATAGGCTGGTGCTCTGCGCTTGGCCTTCGAGTGTCGCTTTAGAAGTTTGGAAATTACGATTACGATTAAGACAGTGAAGCCAGAGAACTTATCTAACCTTGTTAAAACCAACACGCAGCTGTGTAAATGATGAGAACGCAAGCACGTAATTGATGAATTGAGATGAATTTCATTAGATGTGTTGCATGTCTCTTTGTCCAGAGTCGGAGATCGAGGACAGCGGTGAAACGGTGGCAGAAGAAATGTCCTGCAGTAATATCGATTACTTCGGTCAAGGCTTCGAACGGATCGAAGGAGGAGACACTAGCGTCGCCATTCTGCGTGAGTCTTTATAGGATACGTTTTTGGAGCTCTCCCTCCCTCCCTCCCTCCCTCCCTCCCTCCCTCCCTCCCTCCCTCCCTCCCTCCCTCCCTCCCTCCCTCCCTCCCTCCCTCCCTCCCTCTCTCTCTCTGTCTCTCTCTCTCTGTCTCTCTCTCTGTCTGTCTGTCTGTCTGTCTGTCTGTCTGTCTCTCTCTCTCTCTCTCTCTCTCTCTCTCTCTCTCTCTCTCTCTCTCTCTCTCTCTCTCTCTCTCTCTCTCTCTCTCTCTCTCTCTCTATGTCTCTGTCTGTTTCTCTGTCTCTGTTTCTCTGTCTCTGTCTCTGTCTGTCTCTCTCTCTCTCTCCGTACAAGTATTAAGTAAGTAAAAAAACGTCATTTGCATCTGGCTCACTGCTTGTGGCACCGGAAAACATATCGACCTTTCCCTTCTGTGCCATATGAACCTATTTGCGTGCAAGTGTGCGTATAGGGTAATATTTCTCTGTCTGTCTGTCTGTCTGTCTGTCTGTCTGCCTGTCTGTCTGTCTGTCTGTCTGTCTGTCTGTCTGTCTGTCTGTCTGTCTGTCTGTCTGTGCCATGTGCCACACAAAGCTGCATCAGAGGAATCCGATTATTCATCGGCACTACACCAACTCAAGGCCGCCAGATCCAGGTTGCTGGGTCTTTGTGTAAAGTAATGAAGGTCTACTGTGATGTGGAACTATTACTGTATACGTGCGATTTGACGTCACGTAATTCGCATGGACTTTCAACGAAATCTGAATGCAATTTCTAACCATTTTAAATTCGTTTAAGGTGCTATAGAATATCGTGCTTCATCGGAATAAAACTGGGGCCATTTGCCTTCACGTTCTCATATAAACAGAATCAGTAAAACAAAGTTGAAGTTAATTAATAGAAGATCTACAACCATCTTCTTTCCTACTGAAAACCATGCTCACAGACTCTCATAATAATAATAATAATAATAATAATAATAATAATAATAATAATAATAATAATAATAATAATAATAATAATAATAATAATAATAATAATAATAATAATAATAATAACAATAACAATAACAATAACAATAATAAGACGATTTATATAGCGCCGTAGCACAGCCGAGGCCGAAGAAAAAGGCGCTGTACATGAGCTGTACATAGCCACCCACTACGCCGAAGCGCCTAGTTTCGAGACAAAGAAGCCTCGAAATGGATGACTGAAACTGACGTGACAGGCCATTAGATCGCATTGCTTAGCAGAACGAACAGAATCCTTCAGATTTGAGCGTCGATCACGTATCAAATGTGCACCAGTGCATGACCCTTATCTTTCGCAACGGACGCTTAATGCAACAACCGCCAGTGCGGAGATTGAATATCGTCTGACTGTTTGGACGATAAGGCTGACGCTATCGTCTTCCCCTAATCAGCATTTGGCTGCAAAGCTCATTTATAACGATCTCGGAATGGTCCGGAGTCTCTATACGAGGACACTTTTTCGCAGACAATTCGACAAATTTACGACTGGAGATACCGCTCGAACGTCTATATGTTTCGTCTGGCTGCGAAAGAAAAATTGAAGCGTTACTAGCTCGCCTGTTACATCATTCCGACGCCAATGAGATAATGTTTACGAAGTCGCGACTAATCGCCAATCTTTGGGTCGACATGGAAAGCTTCAAATTTTGCTCTTATAGCGAAGATTAAAGACTTAATACTTTCTAAGCATCGCGAACACAAAATACATAGTCCGTCCATAGTAAAATGGAAGTATCTGCATTTTTGGCATCTAAAATTTTTACAAATAAAAATATGCTATTGCCCATAAATGGAACAAGAAGCATCATATCTGAAAAAACTAGAACTGTAGCTTTTTACATAATCGTTGGCATTTTCAAATTTCGTTTTCATTTTATTTCGGAATGGACTTTTTACGGTTATGGTCTTTATGCTAAACACGGTAGTTATGCGTTACACGCACGCGTTATAGAAGTTACCAATTAACATATGATAACAATCTGATGTAACATAATGTAAGTCGTATTCGGGTGTCTCTGATCGCCGTGATCGGCTGTTGGTTGTTGCATTTGAAGGCGGCATCCGGAAGGCAACTCCTGTGATACTCGTCAGCATGGTGCTGATGGTAATAGCCGAGGCGCTGAGCATCATGGGGTTCCTGCGCCAGGACTATCGGACTATCCTCGGAGGAGTCGTTTCGATCATATCAGGTAGGATAGGAGCATCATAACATTTAAAAATTAGGGTGGAGTACGCTACAGGTATGTCGATTGTGCCAACGGACAACCTGCTTAGAACCAACGTACCAAGTGGTTTTGTTAAGAACTTCTGCCGTTACCGACTATATAAACGAGGACATCAATGAGAAGTACTGGAAGGGTGCTATAGCCCTGTCAGGCACCGCCACTAAACGCCATTGCCTGAGACCTGATTGCCTTGTGCATTTCATATCAGTGCTATAAAAGTCAATATGAATACTCTCTGTTATATTGATTCAGTGCCGGCCTTAGAGGCGTGTGATCCATGCGGTCGCACGGGGCCCGCAACTTAGGGGGCCCGAAAATGTCACAGAAAATTAACATGAACAAGACACCCTAGTAATAATATTATGGTCTCGATTAAATCTTCTCTTTTGTCAATAAAATAAAAGTCAACTTCCTCTATATCCCAGAATTCTGGTGTATAGTTAAATTTGACTTGTTGTACTTGTTAACATTCTACTAAAATAAAATGATTAGCAGTGAAAAACAATTTGACCCCTGTGGCGTGGGGCCATACAGTATACTCTACACGGGGCCAGAAATATCCTAAGGCCGACACTGATTGATTGTTATGTTGGTAATAATAATTATTACTCCAGGCCAATCATCCGGAACGATAAGCAAACGTTCAGACAGGTAAGATAAGGTTAGATAAGTGATGGGACACCGCAGCACATAGGCGTAATTTGTGGGGGGTACGAGGGCTACCCGTACCCCCACTTTTAAACAATATCAATCAATATTTTATTTTTGTGCCGACCCAGAGATGGTCTTCATGTGAAAAACGAAAGTGGAAAGAAATTGGTACCCCCACTTTTTAGACCAAAGTTTCGCCTCTGCCGCAGCATACATGATATATCATGCTAAATAAAAACTTGGATTTCATAATATCGCCACTGTTTATTACGGCTGCACTTTTGTTACTGGTGCATGTATGACCATTGACCACTGTGTCGTGTTCTCAATTCCTATGTTTTACACTGCATACAATTTAATATTCTATTTTGGATACGTTCAAAATTGTGATTTCGGTAATCGTTCCGCGGCCCGTTGACCAATCACCGGCTGACCAGTACTGGGCAGCGGATCACACTTTAAGTAGTATTAGTGTAGAGCAGCATTATTCTGTGAATGCATGTATGGTCCATATATATATATATCTTGACTTGTTTGTCATGTTGAGTCTTTCTCCAGTTATCTGATCGTTATTTGCTTACAGATTAATATGCTGTTCTCGATTAATTTTAACGCATCTTCATCTAGCATGAAGACTGAAGAGGATAGCGTGTTCTTTTGCTCAGCTTCACTTCATTTATTTAATTTGTTCACGGCTTTAACACTGCATGTCGTTAAAGAGGATATTTTTCGTTTCCCAATTAAATATCGCACCCAATTGTTGCTAATTATAGGCGGCCTTATAAGAATAAACCTTGATCTTTAACAGTGTGTTTAGCTTCAGCTGCAAAGGCCTCTAATAACTGCTGATGGTTTCTATTTGAACGCGACGCAGCCTTAAGTCTCGTCTTGGGCCAAATCTTTTACATCTCCGTCGTCAACGATGAAGTCTCGCAGTGGAAGAAGCCGGAAAACGCAGGCGACGGTCAGATCTTCAGCTACGGCTACGGCTGGGCCTTCTACGCCGCCAGCTCAGCGTTCCTCTGCGCCATGGTCTCAGCCGTCGGCCAGGTCACCCTCTATTTGAGCCGCTACTCGGGCAGCGCCAGGGACATCGTTTTCGTCGTTCCCGGACTCAACACGCGAAAGCTGGCCACCGCCGAAACGCCGCTATCGGCCGCCGCTGCGTTGGACGTCGAGTCGCCCGACGCCTCCGTTGACAACAGCCACAGCGTCATTTTCTAGACGGAAGGATGGAAGAACGGTCGGACCAATTGACGGAGGGAAATGGAAAGGAGGGAAAACAAACTAAAGGACTGAAGGAAGGACGGAGGGATGGGAGGAAGGATGGGAAGTAGGATGAAACACATCCTGGATGTTGACAGATGCTGTTAGTTGAAATGAAGGCGGCAGCTGTTGCTGATGCTGTTGGAGTGTATGAATAAACTGACGGCTTTGATGAATCGATTTTGGCAACCTAATGTAAACCGTTGTATTTGGTTGATGCTGGTCTCTCGTTGTTCTCGACGTCTGTCTTCGTTTCGATTCGTTGATTTGTCTCTGTACTTTTCTTCCTTCTTGTTCCAATATATCCGTCCATCCTTACACTTTACATGCATGACCATTCCGTTTGCCTCTCGCCGTCTGAATCCCTTTGTCTTATTTCCATTGTCTTACTGTATACTTCTCTGTTCCCGTATATCTGTCGCGTCTATGTCTGCCTCTGTCTCTGCACATGTCTTTGCCTCTATCTCTGCTCATGTCGTTGCCTCTATCTCTGCTCATGTCTTTGCCTCTCTCTGTGCACATGTCTTTGCCTCTATCTCTGCTCATGTCGTTGCCTCTATCTCTGCACATGCCTTTGTCTCTGTCTGTACACGTGTCTTTGCCTCTGTCTCTGCTTATGCTTTGCCTCTGTCTCTGCATTTGTCTTTGCCTCTGTCTTTACCTCTGTCTTCTTTGTCTCTGTGTCTGTCGGTCACTTTAATAGTGCGAAGTAAATATTCGCGCGTTTCGCATACGAGCGACAAAACCCGAAGGAAATATCCGGACTAGGCTGCGCAGACTGAGCGATGCCAAACCCGCTGAGCTGGAGACAAATTACTGTCGTGGCCCTAAGCCTCCGATCGGTCGAGAGTTCCCGTGACTCCCGTCAAAGACATTCAGCGTCATGACTCGCGCCCGACATTCTCACCCGTTGACTTGGACTTGGCGCCAAAACAGACCATCGCCGGCTTAATCGGATTTGTCTCGACAAAGCGACGTCTGTATAAATATATACAAGGTCAGAAAACTCAATGCATTCAATTTGCGCCCCAAAAATGACCGATCTTCGTTACATTACCAGGAGATTACACTACCGGGTATTTATAGTTTTGTGTACAGCCGAATTTAATCGTAGCCGTAATCGTAATCGTAATCTCTAAATTTCTAAAGCGCTTCCTAAAAGCTTAACGCAGAGCACCAGCTTGAACACGATCTCGCTTATAAAGACTGTGAAACGTATTGTCTTTAATATTTCTGAATGGATATTACGGTCGCAAAAGCGTTCAATCTCTTTAAATTGCCTTAGGCCTGATGTTGATGACTGCAAGGGGCTTAATAGTTGTAAGTGTAGGCCTAATCAGACATTTATATAACCCGATTCAAGATAGACTAACCTGTGTCGCTCTCTACACTGATCTAACTGTCGTCAACAGCAACTTAATGCTCATCAACGGCAACCAAAGTTCATCAATAAGCAAACCGTACTCAGCTAGAAAAGTCCTCAGGTATAGAGCCCGTCCGACGCCACTCATTTCTATAGATCCATGAGAACATTTTGATGCTTGGACAAAGACGTCAACATCTAGGTTAAGTTTTGCTTTTACGACATCACTGAAGTAATGCTGTGATCAAACGTATCGTGAATAAATAAATATATGCCTATATCTTCTATGTGAGAAATCTTCTGTGTTAGAGGAGAGGTTCCAATCTAGAATATTCCTACACGAAAGTCGGAAGAAAAGATTAGGAACACTTCAGACCAGATAATACTGTTGAGGGAGGATACATAGGGACAGTCAGAAGCGAGGGCCACGGCTTCACGACTTAAACTTTTTAGCGATCCGAACTGGCCCTAATGATTTTATAGGGCTATACAGTATACACTGTAGGCCATTCGATCCACTTAATTCCCAGAAAGTGCCTTTCACTAGACCGAGTGTCTCTTGTCTGGATGGGCTTGTCATCGCTGGGGTTTGAAATGGAACCAATTCCACTTGCTCCAAAGTAATCTTACTCTACGATGTATATACAATCGTTGGTGTAACAACAGTCTGTGATGAACCGGTGCAGTTGATGCTGTGATGTAAGTTGTTAGATGATTTATATAGCACTATCGTTCGAGGTTCCTATTGCGCAGCAACTGACGACAGTTTTAGAAATTTTGTCTCCAGGTGCAACTGGCATCAACAGTTAGGCCTACTGAGCGTTATGAATTTTTATTGATTTATGTGCAAACTGTAGAATTTGTCATTTAAATGCCTTCACGGATAATTGCTAACGAACAGGTCTAACCTTTTTCCAGCTGGTTAGCATGTGATTAAAATCCATTAACTTGAATAAAAGCTTATGTGCATTAACATGTTGTGCAATCTTGCATAAATTGTCATTGTCATTGTTGTCATTGTTCAAGAGCTCAGTATCAATGTCGCCACTGTTATAACCCCCAACCGAAATTTTCCCTCACGCAGCTCATTTCGCAAGTGATCGTACACAACTATAGCCATATATGTAGGTCTTGACAAACGCGTTATTAGGCCTACTTATAGTCCCACTGCACAGTATTAGGCCTAGACAAAAAGGGACTATACATGTATATCTGTATACACAAGTCTATGCAGCTTGCTAAGCTGCACAGACGGACTTCATGCAGGACTACTGCACAAGTTGTATCACATCACTTTTTAGTCATCCACTTCTCAGTTCCTCGCCTAGTTTAGCAGGTCGGCACTAGCCATTTATATCAGCGGCTATACTTGTCACACCTGTCGAGCAGACTTCACGCAGATGCTCGTTGACAAGCAGATCTTTATTAGTCACGCCTATAGGCCTAAGGATCTGGCTCCACAGTGTTTCTCCGTAGGATCTGAGGGATCGCGCTTGGGCTTTAAAGAAGCTTAGTACCATAGCAACCTACAGCACGCGCTGTTGTATTGAAGACGATTACGTGCGTAATCCTGTAATAAATAAATTATTTCTGTTTACGGATTGCTCCGATCGTCATATTTATAATCCCCAGGATGACATGTAAGTTCCCGCGAGGAATAACATCCAGGACATTCGCTGATCCCTGGAGGGAGACGTCTAGATACAAGACGCTGGCTGTTAAGGGCTTCTATACAAACAACGACGAAGGCATATAACTGGGTATACTCTGCATTCATGTACGGGAAAAGGACCTTCTGATGGATTACGCCGACATACTCCGCCTGTTCTAAGGCAAATGCTTTCATGGCCCATTATTCGTCAATAGAACTGGGCTTCTGTAGGCCCTAGTTGCATACGGCTGCATAAAACATAAGCCTGGCAATTCTTGGAAACGTCTTGTATACGCATACTCACAAACGCCATTCATGCATACTGCATAGGCCTAGTCATGGGCGGCGATCACGGGGGGATCACAGGGAGACAAGACCTCCACCTTTAATAATGGGGAGGACACAGTATACAGTTGTCCCCCTCCCCAAATTTGGAAGAGCACCAATTAAGAAAAGGTCAACCAATTTTTTCACCTCCTTTTGAGCAGATCAGTTCAAAAGTGTCCCGTGCCCCCCCACCTGTCAAACAAGATAGCCGCCAGTGATTAGTCATATAGAAATTACAGATATGTATATATATGTATATATATATATATATATATATATATTGGTGTTGGCGAGGACAGTCATGTATACATGTAATGAAGACGAATAGAATTCGTGGGCTGTATGCCTGTATCTATAGACATGTGTATGCATGCGACCATAAGCCACTCTGCACCTGCGTTGTAAAACTCATCAAGATCAAATGTAAAATTAATGAGTTCGGAAAACCGAGTCACCTGTGTTGAAGTAGAGCCTCAAGAGGATAGATGTTTATCATCATAATGAGTTATTAAAATTAGTATTGTTGTGTTGCTGTTATTATTATTATTCTCATTATTATTATTACCACTACTACTGCTACTACTACTACCACTACTACTACTACTGCTACTACTACTGCTACTACCACTACTACTGCTACTGCTACTCCCACGTCGACTCTCACTACAACAACTACTACTACTTCTACTACTACCATTACTAGCCTACCACAACCACTACTACTACTACAATCATTTTTTTTTATTATTATTAGTCAAGAGGGAATTCCAACCCAATTTAAGTGCCCAGCCGAAATCTGTTTGTGTTTTATTACATATACAAATATATATTTTCGTTTTATTTTTTTATTCATTGTTTTCAACGAAAACAGCATACACTGCAGTATGAAAAAGAAAAAAGAAAAAGTATATATATATATATATATATATATATATGAGACACGGCATACTGTACACACGAATACAAAACACATAGACTGTATAGTCATTTCATCGTGTGTATTTACTGTTCCAAAGAACAACGCCATAAGACGAAGACGAGTATAAAAAATGATTCGGGGATATAAAGGTCAGAAAAATCGACCAGTAATCATTTCCGTTTGTCGCTGGGAATATAAAAAATGCTGATGAAGCCGGCTATCCCCTCCCACGTTGACCAAGTCGCCAAAATTTATTTATCTGCCTATCGATTTTGTTTGACTGAGCGCTTGTGAATAAACTGGATCGCGCGACTTGCCTTTTTGGCACTGTAGAAATCTCTAGATAACGATTCCTTGGCATATTCGCCGTGTGAGGGTAGATCTGCGCAGTTTTCTTCGGAAAATCTTCGCTTGTGTTTAGGCCTATCGGAGGTGGATCGGAACTAGAAGAAGAGCCACGCAAAGACTCCAAGCGGCTTGGTCAACATCATGCACCCCGAGTCGCAAAAGAACAACGGCATGCAGGGTCCAAGTTTGTCAGCTTTTTCTCGGGGAATTCGGAACACGACGGAATGTCTTCTTGTAGGATTTTCAAGCCTAGACGACCACGACCTCTGCGAAGGGCATTAGATGGAATCCAAATGGACTCCACACAAGTCCCATATGGGCATACAGATCGTACATGAACTCCGTTTGGACATGATGGCAGGGACAGAGGTCTAGAATGCTTTGTTCTGTTCCAGACTGCGACTGTGAAGAGGACTTCTGCGAGGCAGATGGAACTGAATTAGCTGCAGCAGAATATTCCCAGACAACCAATGAGCCGTACAATACCCCCAGTGGAAGCTCGTGGTCAGATATGAAGCCCCAGCGTCGGCTCAAAGAACATAATTCATGGATGATTAGATTATCCAATCTTGAGTGATTTCTATTATCATCCATCCTAGCTTGAAGCGCATTGGGTTTGTCCGTCAATCGCTCGGATTTTCTTATTTTGAGAGTCGCACAAGTGTCCAACCATTAATTTTCTGTAGCATATATTTTCTGCAGCATAGGCCTAGGCCCCTATCTATACATATAGTTTCCTTATATGCAAATTTGTCCGTCGGAGGACGCTACGTCACAAACGGCTTCTGTTCTATTGTGAAACAGAAGCCGTTTGTACTGCCGTCTTGACGACGGCTGTCTTGACGACGGCGGTCTTGACGACACATATAGGCCTATAATATGACGTCATAATATGACGGGTTAATACTCTAACACTATATACTGCCGTCATAATTATGACGGGAAAATACACTAGTATATGCTAAGTTCTATGCTGTAACAGTTTTATATATGTTTGCTCACTGCCCGTTTTGCACGGCTGTGAATATGAGAATTTTTTATATGTTTATGTTCACCAAAATGCGGTTCTTTGATAAAGAATATTCTAATCTATTCTATAAATATGTGCGCCAAGTTTGTAAACAGTGTTGTTGTTCGAACACTGAGGGTTATACACCGCAGTGCGTATTGCAGCCGGTAAATATAAAGAATTTACTTACTTACTTTATAACGTTGCCTATATAGTCAGAAATAAATGTCAACTGTACACTCTTCCTCAAACTATCAAGCTGTACTTGAACTGGTAAGTAGGCCTAAGAGTTCAGGTATTAGAATGAAATCGTGTGTAGTTGACTTAAGGGAATCTCTTAAAAATTCATACAGCATAGGGCCTACTACGCGCTCCACAAGTCAACTGCACACCTTTTATCAGAAAAATACAACATTTTAGGACCTGGATACATTTATGGAGAGGCGTGCATCCAGATGATATATATATATATATATATATATTATATACTATCGAAGACGAGACCACCACCTATTCATAGTAACTGACGGTAAAGTAATTGAAGATAGGTCTAATCTGTTTCCCTTTATAGTTTATACAGTAGTCTGTTTACTTTACTTGTAATCGTATGAAATACTTTAAAAACACGCGTAATCTGTCCACCAAAGTCTGTCAGTCCAATCCTTCGCCATCTTGTTTAAATATGCATGCGCTTATATGTATCTGAAAGAATTGTATACAGCGCCTTAATTCTATTTAAGTCGGTATCATAATATAGAAGAAGCCACAGGGCGTATACACACAAACTCACAGTCACACACATATGTATATGTGCGTGCATATAATGCAGGACCTGCTGCTTGTTCTTGTGTATACCATTTTATCGTTTTCCAGCCGGCAATATTGCCTCCGGGAAATGATAAAATCACACACGCACACACACACACACACACACACACACACACACACACACACACACACACACACACACACACACACACACACACACACAGTCACACACACACACACATATATATAATTATATGTTCCTTGTTCGCTGCTTGTTTTTGTGTATACATATGACGGTCCTTAATGCTGAGTCGCCTGCCTTAATGTTGTCGCTATACGAATCAACCAATTCAAAGGGTTGCCACTTCTAATTATTCATCGCGAGAGCTACATCGTAAACACAACCTATAAACAAACATTTCAGAGAAAGTAGTGTGGCCATCAACATGTATGCATGCATGTATGTATGTATGTGCGCTTGTAAGTATACATCTTTGTATGTGTGCTTGTATGTATGTAGACGTGTATGTATATATATATATGTATGAATGCATGTATTTATATATGTACGTGTGTACTTATGTATGTAGGCCTATGTGTGTAAACTGTGTATGTACTTACATGTGTGCATTTCTGTGTATGTCTGTATACATACGTACCTATATATGTATGTAGTTGTTTGTGCATGCATTTATGTATTTATGTATGCATGCATGTATGTATGTGGGGCTAGCAGGACCATCTTAAATTTGAACTGCCTCTCAATGAGAAGCACGTTCACTGTTTTCATATGTATTCGGATGAGACCTGTAGGTTAAGACTTAGCCTGTACACGGGCGGAATACCTTCAACACTTGTCGTTTCTCATTCTAGATGCAAAGCGGTCAGTCTAACTCTGTACACGATCTTAACGATGTAAACTTTGAATGAGGATTCGTGTGTGCGATCACTGACCGGTCACTCACTAGTTGTGACTCCTCGGTATCAACACTTAGTTTGCTTTCTTTAGGCCATGGTGTCCTCTATGAATCTTGGAATTATACCGACTAGACAAGACAGCAACTTTGAGTAGCTTTTCTCGAAGAGGTATCTATATCCGTAAGTATCTGACTACTTATTAAACGCCTTTAAGAATCTCACAAATTACGGATCTCACGATTAGTAACAATTACAATTACAGCTAACGTTGGACTGTAGTCGACTATAAATATCTTCTGTCTGGACTGAGCTTACCAATGATGGACTGCACGGACTATCATGAACTGAACTTTAAATACTGTATCGCCCATAGCCACGTTATAGATAAACATGCCACAGAAGTTGTCTACGACTGTTCCAGCCGCGGCACCAGTTTCTGCCGTCATCAGACATGACCTCTAAGAGACGACAGCAATAATTAGCGGTCGGGTTGCCAACAGCGACGGCGAAGTAAAACATATGGCATTTAATTCCCCGAACACAGGTGAGGGACTGACCGTACGAAGTCGCTCAATATAGGGGCCTAGTAGTTTGGTTACTGCAGGTATTAATGTGGCCAGAACGATCACCTACATATTTTGTCTGACAGTATTTCTTTCTTTCATCTCCCATGCAAGGGCTACGTGAAATCAATCCAGAGAGAAGATATTAATTAATTAATCAATCAATGTAATTAATTTATTGCATTTAGTTTGCAAATATGGTGAGTGAAATCCGAGACGCGATTATAAGAATATCGCACAACGTGGTCTGTGCCAGTTTAAGTGTATTTTGTCACTGACAGCGTCTGAATTTCAGCCACATAAACGCCACCGGAATTGCCACATGGACTCTTCTTCAACGACAGATGCAATCTTGCCAAGGGATAGTGTATTGGATTGAAGAAGGCATTCATATTATGAAGATGGCTTCCACGCTTACGCAAATTTCGGCAAAATCTGTCAGAGTGTCCCAAACTAAGTCGAGGGAGCCAGACCTTCTGCCCGTTGACTGATCACTTGCCCAAGCGAATTTCATGTTCTCAAAGTAATTTGTAGGTCTGAGAGCGACCTGACCACATTAGTTCCTGCTGTCACTAGATATGGCCGTTAGGAGTGTCGTACTTCAGAATCTAGCGACGCATTTCTCGGAGCAGTTGATCACAATGACATCACTCGGGCCGAAAGCTTGCATGTCCAAAGCGCCTCAGAAAAGATTCCTACCCAGAACGCGCCACATCTCTTGGATATCTTTCCGCTGCGAAACAACGTATACTGGGATGCCGGACGATGACCCGTTAATTTAGATGTTCCCATCGGTAATTCCTACGAGCCCTGACTGTGCGGGCTAAAGATTTCTCCGATGAGCGAAACCATGTCAACAGCAATTCAACATCTCGCCTCCTACGTTCTTAAAGTGATGTCTAATAACGGCAGCCACTAACAGGCCCAGAAACTCTCATTGACGTCGATCATCATCAGAACAGACACTTGGATACGGTGGCCGTTTGGTTAGAGCGCTCGCTTTGTAACGGTCAGAATTGGGGTTCGAACCTTCTCTGATACAGTTACTGTGTACGGTAATAACAAATAATAATAACCCTTAAGCTAACCTCTACAGCAGCCATTGGTATGAAGTGCCAGCGACATTTTTCTTAGTGTCGGCATCTGAAACAAGGAAATCTTAATTTGAAAAAATTCCCTGCCAATCTTTTCTGGGCTTTGAGGAATTGGCTTTGTTGTGATTTTGGTCTACTTGGTTTCTGTGTTTATCTGCTGCAAAAAATCTAATAAAAATGATTTCAAAATACATGAAACAAAGAAATTTTAATTTCGAGAATTTCCCTGGGCTTTGAGGAATTGGCTTTGTTGTGATTTTGGTCTTCTTGGTTTCTGCGTTTATCTGCTGCAAAAAAAATTAATTAAAATGACTCAAATACCTGAAACAAAGAAATCTTAAGTTGCAAAATACCTGCCAATCTTCTCTCGGCTTTGAAAAGGCTTTGTTGTGATTTTGGTCTTCTTGGTTTCTGTGTTAATCTGCTGCAAAAAATTAATTAAAATGACTCAAATACATAAAAACAAAGAAATCTTAAGTTGCAAAATACCTGCCAATCTTCTCTCGGCTTTGAAAAAGGCTTTGTTGTGATTTTGGTCTTCTTGGTTTCTGCGTTTATCTGCTGCAAAAAAATTAATTAAACTGAGTCAAATACATGAAACAAAGAAATCTTAAGTTGCAAAATACCTGCCAATCTTCTCTCGGCTTTGAAAAAGGCTTTGTTGTGATTTTGGTCTTCTTGGTTTCTGTGTTAATCTGCTGCAAAAAAATTAATTAAAATGACTCAAATACATAAAAACAAAGAAATCTTAAGTTGCAAAATACCTGCCAATCTTCTCTCGGCTTTGCAAAAGGCTTTGTTGTGATTTTGGTCTTCTTGGTTTCCGCGTTTATCTGCTGCAAACAAATTAATTAAAATGACTCAAATACATGAAAAAAGAAATCTTAATTTGAAGAATACCTGTCGATCTTTTCTGGGCTTTGCAAAAGGCTTTGTTGTGATTTTGGTCTTCTTGGTTTCCGCGTTTATCTGCTGCAAAAAAATTAATTAAAATGACTCAAATACATGAAAAAAGAAATCTTAATTTGAAGAATACCTGTCGATCTTTTCTGGCTTTGAAAAAGGCTTTGTTGTGATTTTGGTCTTCTTGGTTTCTGCGTTTATCTGCTGCAAAAAAATTAATTAAAATGACTCAAATACCTGAAACAAAGAAATCTTAAGTTGCAAAATACCTGCCAATCTTCTCTCGGCTTTGCAAAAGGCTTTGTTGTGATTTTGGTCTTCTTGGTTTCCGCGTTTATCTGCTGCAAAAAAATTAATTAAAATGACTCAAATACATGAAAAAAGAAATCTTAATTTGAAGAATACCTGTCGATCTTTTCTGGGCTTTGAGGATGGCTTTGTTGTGATTTTGGTCTTCTTGGTTTCTGTGTTTATCTGCTCTAAAAAAATTAATTAAAATGACTCAAATATATGAAACAAAGAAATCTTAAGTTGAAAAATACCTGCCAATCTTCTCTCGGCTTTGAGGATGGCTTTGTTGTGATTTTGGTCTTCTTGGTTTCTGTGTTTATCTGCTCTAAAAAAATTAATTAAAATGACTCAAATATATGAAACAAAGAAATCTTAAGTTGAAAAATACCTGCCAATCTTCTCTCGGCTTTGAGGATGGCTTTGTTGTGATTTTGGTCTTCTTGGTTTCTGTGTTCATCTGCTGCAAACAATTTAATTGCAATGACTTCAAGTACATGAAACAAAGAAATCTTAATTTGAAAAATGCCTACCAGTTTTTATCTGGGCTTTGAGGAAGGTTTGTTGTGATTTTGGTCTTCTTGGTTTCTGTGTTTACCTGCTGCAAAAAAATTAAATAAAGCAATCTTGATTTTAAAAATACCTGCCAATCTTCTCTCAGCTTTGGGGAAGACTTTGTTGTAATTTTGGTCTTCTTGAGGTCTGTTTTTACCTGCTAGAAAATTTAAGTGATTCAAATGGCTCAAATACATAAAACAAATAAATTTTAATTTAAAATTTACCTGCCAATCTTTACTGGGCTTTGAAAGGGCTTTGTTGTAATTTTGGTCTTCTTGGTTTTTGTATTTTTGCTAAAAAACTTTAATCTTTACAAGTTACAATTACTTGAATTTCTTGAAAAATTGGACGGCTGAAATGCCCTGGGTTCCGTGAGCAAATGAGTGCTTTGTGTAGGGTTCCGTCACTACAAAAAGGTTGAAAACCACTTAAGTGCTTCTGAATCGTTTTTTTCGACTGTCTACGCACTCAAATCTCTACTACTGCTATTATTATTTAATAAGATTTATTATTTAATAAGAATTCCGATAGTGGCGCTATATAAATGTTCGGTTACAATTACAACTCTTGGATGACATCAAATCGACTTAACCTTAACTCTTCTAAGACCCAACTGATCTGGCTTGGCACTAAGCAGCAGCTATTTAAACTTGATCTCCCACTTCTGTCGTCACTATACCCTGATTTTTCGTTGTGATCCAGTGTTCGGGACTTGGGCGTCACCCTCGACAGCACTCTCTCGTTTTCTGAACACCTCTCGCAACTAAAGGCTAACGCGCTCCTGTTTCCATCACCTGAGGTGTCTGAGAGCCGTCAGAAGAACATCTCCTTATGTGTTTACCACTATGGTCCATGCCTTCATTTGCTGCCGCATTGACTATTGCAATTCATTGCTTGCTGGGCTACCTAAGGAGTGCCTTTCGTCCCTACAGTCTGTTCTGAACGTCGTAGAAACCATGACCCATGCCATAGAGTCCCTGCAGGCCTGGATGTCCTCAATCCGCCTCCTGCTTTACCCCGCCAAGACGCAGTTTATATGGCTTGGCACTCCCCAGCAGCTCTCTAAAATAGATCTGTCTTCTCTTGCCTTGCAATTCCCACACCTTTCTTTCTCGACCTGGATCTGGGACTTGGGAGTCATCCTGGACCAGGAACTTGCATTCACGCGGCACGTAAATCTTCTCTCCCGCAGTTGGTATTACCAGCTCCGGCAACTCAAGGTGTTTTCCCGTTCTTTGTCTCCCGGTACAGCTTCCACGCTTGTCCATGCTTTTGTTGTTTCTCGATTGGACTACTGCAGTGCCATATATGACGGACTCCCGGCATGCCGGATTGAGCCCCTGACTAGAATCCTGCGTACTGCTGCCCGCCTTGTAGGCCGCATCCCCAAGTTTGGCAGAGCGTCTGCGTATATGAGGGGTGTCCTCCACTGGCTCACCTACCCACAGCGCATCACTTACAGAATCTCTGCCTTGGTCCGGCGGTGCTTTGAAGGCTTGGCCCCTCCCTACCTGCGGAAGCTCTGCTGTCCCACCTCATGCTCGCAGCGCCGTTGCTCTCTCCACTCAGCTGCGCAAGCTGCACTTATTGTTCCCCGCGCGCGGTCAGCCATACGGCAGCGCCGTGCCTTCTCTGTGGCTGCCCTCATGGCCTGGAATGGGCTCCCTACCAAGCTCCGTCAAATACCGATTGGTCATTTCACCCTATTTCTCACTGTCCTCAAAACTGCGTTATTAGATCGTGGTTGGGCTGGGAGTGCTCCTGAGTAGGCAATCTTGAAGGGGCGCTATATAAAACTACTTTAATAATATTAACAATAATAATAATATATGATATGAATGATATGATGATATCTAAGTCATTTCCCTTCATCCTTCACTCAAACAATGGGCTCGTTTCTTCCAAATAATACTATTATTTCGATAAGAAACAGTTATAATATTTCACTTTATCGTTTACCTTATAATTGTCGAACTTCTGCTTGATGTAGGTCAAGGATTCTATATTACATTCTATTATATTATATTAATTTCAGTGAAAAAGAATCGGAGAAACAATGAAAAACCAAACTATAGCGCTACCCAATCTTTCAGAAGAAACTTTTGCAGGTTACTGTGGCAACTGATTTGACGTCATCACATGTGTTTGTTTCTGTAGTATGACGTCACCATTCCTTAGCCAATAATGTTATTTGATTTATATCACGTGCAACATAGACCTACATCCGAGGACTTTCTATACAATAGATTCATTGACCTACATCTAAGGACTTTTTTGTACAATATAGAACATAGAAAGATATAATAAAATAAATATAATATAATATGATATGATGTAATGTAATGTAATATAGAATCCTATCGTGTTCTAGTATGCGTTCGATCTTCAGGTGGACTGCTTTGCCGCTCATTCGTGCATGACGCTATCTAATTCAATAAGCATGTAGGCCTACGCAAGAGAGTAAGTTTACTGACAGGCACGCCAAATCTACGAAGAGCCACAGTATAAAATATTTATACTGTGGAAGAGCTGCAGACGAGTTGATGCACTGTTGCATTGCCGAGGCCATTGCATGTCATAAATAATTAATATCACGTGCAACATAGGCCTACAGAATTTGTAGAGCTGCAGAGGCCACAACCACATCGACTAAGAACGTCCACAACTAGGCGAGGGAGGGTCAAATGAGGACAAATGTGGATAAGGGGAAACGGATTTATCCCCAATGCGGACGTCCGCACCTAAAATTTATGCTTAAAGCTCTTTTCGTAAAGACTGCCTTAAACGCCAACTTCAGTCAGAAAACAGATAGTCAATACTGCACTGGATCAAGTCCCTTTAATTCCTCGACGTAGCAGTATAAAGTACCCACTCCACGCAGTACATTAAGCTCTGCATGATCAGCAGAATAGCCTCATCTAGGCCTTTCTTAGTACTCCGTTGAAGTTTGGGGTGTTGATGGCAATGCCAGAAGCTGACAAGGAGGAAGGGTCCAAAGTTGATCCAGCATGCATGTGTGTTTTCTGACAGCATGTGCTGTTCACATTGTCGAGTGTGCAGTCGACTTGTCTGGAGTGTGCAGTATGTAAATGTAACCGAAGACTTATATAGCGCCACTCAGATCAGCGGCGCTCTCGACCCGCATCAGTGCCAGCACCGGTAACAGAAAGGTTTTCAAGTGTCTACGAACTGAAGGAGAGGACAAGAAGCTCTTGGTGAAGGGACTAGGGAAGACTGTTCTAGGCTGAAGGACCCACAAAGGCGAAGCTCCTGGATTGGACCGTGGAAGAGTGCATACGAAGAACAGCCATAAGGCCACGGGCCGAGGATAGCAGGAGGCCTTCGCAGGAAAGGAGGAAATCCAGACTTGTTGTCCTCGAGACCAAGGTCTTGGTCTCGAGTGCACTCGAGTTCGTTTTTAAAAGTCTTGGTCTTGAGACCAAAAGTCTTGGTTTTGGTCTTGAGATTCAAAGTGTTGGTCTTGAGATTCAAAGTCTTTGTCTTGGTCTTGAGGTTCAAAGTCTTGGTCTTGGTCTCGAGGTTCAAAGTCTTGGTCTTGAGGTTTAAGGTCTTGACAACAAGACTGAGGAAATCGGGGTGCTGAAATTCATTAGGTAAGATGGAATAGACTGAGGAAGTTGCGCACGTATAGACCTATTGCAAACTTTATGCCACATTGTAGCTGCCAACGACCTCTTACATAGGCCTAAGGCTACCTTTTTATACTTTTCTAAGAACTTCCAGTTCAGGTTTGTTGTTTTAGGGAAAGTTTCAGTTTTTTCACCATTATAAATTAAATGCATGTAGACACTGTATGTTGTAAACTTTTAAATGTGTGGCTTTTTAACACCCAGTCATAATTATCAGGCAAAACGGACTTGCAGTACATATACTAAAAGTTTATGACGGCTTCAGTTCAGGGCTGAAATTTGGTTTGAGATTTCTGCTCCATCTGCACCCCTAGCAAACTCGGCTATAATGAGTACACTGACCATACACTGTCAGTAAGAAGATGAAATGGCGAGGGAGAGGACCGGCCACCCGCTCTCATACGCTGAGGCTAAGAAAATGAAGTCGCTAATGCTTCCTATCCATTGCTGCCTGAGGGCTAGCTTAAGGGACTGCTCTTTTCTTCAGTTCATGGTAAATTCTATACCTAGTCTCTCTTTTGTGTGGCGCTCGGATATTTCGGAGATTTACATTATAAATTATTACATGTGTCTGTCAAGTCGGATAGAGTTTGACGTCATATCTCACTTATTTCGAACCTCGATGGTCCCTTGAGGTTCGATATGACAAAGTCTTGCTGTGCCTTTGCCTGGCTTAAGCAGTCATTTTGCATATCAAGCACCCAGTTTTAAACCCTGGACACAGAAATGAAGGGCAGATGTATGGCATTAGGGGATCGACCATTAAGGGCATGAAAAAGAAGGCAGGATGGTATCACCCAATGCGGACAAGGAGGGGGGTATGCCGAACATAGACGTTCACATAAATTTCGTATATATACCAAATTTCAGTGCACCCTGTGTCTTAAACACCAACATCAGTCATACAGTGACAGTCCATACTGCATTGTTACTAATAGAGTCCCCTTGTATTCAAGTATCCAACCCTGTACAAGAGCCCTGCACGATCAACAGGCCTAACCCTGGTTTTAGTACCCTGCTAGAGTGCAGAAGTTCCAAATGCAATGGGAAGGGTAAAGCCAAACGCAAATTGTTGAGGTTTCAAAGTAGTGCATTCTGTGAACGTCCTTTATGGATGATCCCTTTGCAATCAGGCAGCATGGGCTACATTTATATTGACCACAAGCAGCATCAGACTATGTGAACATTTCAAAAGCCAATGACATTTAAAGCAATCCCTTAAAGTTAAACATTAAAAAGTGTGCTGCTACAGAACAGTAATTCAACTTTTAAAACTTCTCAAGTTCAAGCCAATCAAAAGCTTCCAGTGGATTTTTAAACTCTAACTCTGGCCCACTGTGTTAAGCTTGGTCTTCTGTTTTGAAACATGCAAAACTTGACTTGAAATGCAAAAATTTTTTAAAGACAATGTATCTTTAAAACAGCACAAGACTTTCATTATGCTTACATCATGTATTGCTTTTCAACTCACGTTTAAACAGAATACAAACAATCCAATACAGCCAGTTGAAATACAAGCAGCACTTTTAGAGTATTATATAGCCATGCTGGAACAGTCCAGAGTGTAGTGTGGCCAGGATGCTACTGAACCTAACCTGTCTGTAAAACTACTACTTAAAGCACTGTAAACCAACAAAACGTACGTGTTGTGATTTTTGTGTCAATACTAGGCCCTATATACAATATTATACATGCACAACACATATATTTTCAGCTTCCCAAAAGTACATCCTTTTAGACGTCAAGTAGCAATGTTTCACAAGTTTCTATGAAGCACTTTATAAAATGCCCACATTCACACACCCACATACTTATTTTAGCATATCGTATATATTTATATATACACACACACATGTATTTACATACATACATAAATGCTTTCATAATAGCTAGAACTAGACATTTCTGTCTGATTAGCACGAGCACCGTACTAATGTCTAGCTGCTGGCCACAACAAAAGCTAACTTCGATAAGATATGGGTAATCACTCAGTGGCCATTAAGGGCATCAGAAGAAGGCAGGATGGTATATACACTGTAGCAATTATTAGGTCTACTTGTGTACAATAGTATCATAAGATGAGGTTCAGATCTGACCTCCCTTGCCGTTTCAACTCTAAACACCACCACACCCTTTGGATCTTGACCTGGAACCGATTTCACCCCCAACCATCGATAATGTTTTTACCAAGTGCCTATGAATAAGCTGGTTCCAACGACTTTGCTTTTTTGAGCGCTGTAGAAATTTCGAGATTACGATAAAAATGGGCTGTGCACATATACACGCATATAGCACAATAGCATCCAACTAGACAAAAAAACCCATGGACAAGTACAGCTATATATGCACATTGGAGAAAACATAGTGTGGACTTATTTACAAGCTTCTGGTTACTACACCAGTTTAACATGAAGTGGTGTTACATCCCTCAAAGCTATTATCTTAACATGTCGTATTGGTTAGCGTGCCATACAAGAACTACAGCATAGCGTTAAATATTGATATTTCAGCATTATCCCTTTTAACACGTGGTCTGGTTTACGTGCTGTAACATAAGACATGTCATGTCCGACGACGACTTCACATAAACGGGTCCACACTGTGATTCAAACAGCATTAGCTACATGGAAAATCTCCATGAAAATGTGTTGCTACGTATGTACACGACCCTCAAACAGCGGCTTTTAAGAATGTCTCAAAACTGCAGTGGGTATACAGAACCAACTTGTGAACACAATATATTCTTCGTTTAAAATGTAGTAATTCTCTGCTATTTACAAAAGATGTTAACAAGACAGTTCAACAAAGCGTTCGACGACTACAATCGTTGCTGTCATCTCTTGTGAGGACATTTGTTTTTCGTGTGACCTACAAACACCACAATAAATAAATAACTTTAAATGTTTCACATTTATTTCGCACATACTATGGTGCTCTTGACAGCAATCCTTGCCTAGACTAAAGGTCGTTAAAGAACAAATTTATCTGCATGTGAACGGAGTCCAGGAGAGGGCAAAGAGACTCCATTCCTCCCTTTAACGTCTGCTCAGTTGGACTGATACCATGTAAGTACATGATGAAAACAGCACTAGCAATGATGCACTTCTCCATAGACTGATCCATCATTAGATAGCAGCTCTACATAAGTTATGATGTAGGCATCAGAGCCTAAAATACTCAGAAATGTCAACTTCACACTCTTCGTCAAACTGTAAAAACGCTTGAACTGGTACATGAAATTTCACTTGTTAGAATGAAATCATGCACAGTTGACATGAGCTAATCTCTCAAAATTAACACTACATACTCCACACAAGTCAAAGGCAAACCCTGTGCCAAAAACAAAACTATTTTAAAACCTGTTATGTATGTATGTATGTAAGTATGTATGTATGTATGTATGAAGACACTTAATATACCACCTTTATACACCACACAAAACGCTACGCAAATGGTTATCTAACTGATCCAAACAAGTTCATTTTACCCATTCAAAAATGTTTGCTGCACAGACCCAAAAGCAAAAATACGTATGATCGAAATGGTCCTTGATTCTAACCTAATACTTTTTGTGCAATAAGCAGTTTTTTAAATCGATATGAAATACATGGCTAACCTTCTTCTCCGCACAGTCCACATTTCCTTTTCCTCTTCGGAGCTGAATCCTCATCGTCTCTCGCACCGAATGTCTTCCCACCACCCCTCCCGCGTCCAAAGGATTTACCACCCCTACCACTTCCAAAGCCAGTGCCGCCAGAGCCACCTGCTGCACCATAATTACTACCACCAAATCTTGAGGCAGATGGACCTAAAAGTGACCAAAACAAAGCAGTTGTAAATTTAATTTATACTTAGAGATAATTTAAACTGACCAATATGTAAATCACATATAACACATAAAATGGCTGGTCATTTATTTTATAGGTACAAAATAATTAACAGTCTACACTCTGGAATTATGGAATTGTCACTTGTATAATCTCCTCAGATTATGGAATTGTCACTTGTATAATCTCCTCAGATTATGGAATTGTCACTTGCATAATCTCCTCAGATTATGGAATTGTCACTTGTATAATCTCCTCAGATTATGGAATTGTCACTTGTATAATCTCCTCAGATTACGTTTCTGCAGTCTCAGAGTTTACCCCAAGACAGCTCAGACTAATAGTACTTTTCTGAATCACAAAAACTTGATAAAAGTTCAGCCAAGCCTGTGTACATATTTGCCCGTTATAACAAAAATAATTAAAATTATCAGAGTAACCTGTCGATCATGCTATACTTCTACAGCGCCTCTCTGTTTCCTTTGGGCTGGTTGGCAAACCGTTAGACTGGCTATCATCCTATCTAACTGTGTTACTGCTGGTTCCTCCAGGTCCCGCTGGGTCCCCGCCCTCTTTGGTGTACCCCAGGGGTCCGTCCTTGGCCCGTTACTTTATGTTTTGTTTACTTCTGATATTAGTTCCTTGCTACAGTCATGTGGACTGCTTCATCAGCTTTATGCTGACGACATCCAAGCATATGTCCACTGCCGCGCAGCTGATGCAGTGGCTTCTGTTGGGTTGATGTGCCGCGCTATTGATACCCTCTCAGCTTGGATGGCCTCAAACCGGTTGCTACTGAACCCGTCCAAAACTCAATTCATTTGGCTTGGTGGTCGTAGACAGCTGGCGGGCGTTGACCTACACCAACTGACTGAAACCTTTCCCCATATCACTTTCTCCCTTACTGTTCGTGACCTAGGTGTTACGCTGGATCGAGAGCTTAGTCTCTCTCAGCACGTTAACTTGGTCACTCGGAACTGTTATTATCAGCTCCGGCAGTTGCGTGTTGTACTGAGGTCCCTCTCCC
Source organism: Allolobophora icterica (assembly GCA_963556255.1). Lineage (NCBI taxonomy): Eukaryota > Metazoa > Annelida > Clitellata > Crassiclitellata > Lumbricidae > Allolobophora > Allolobophora icterica. Next base: position 39,692,066 of record OY744610.1, on the reverse strand, counting down.
ATGATGCTGCAGTGATCTTAGTTCATGCATTTGTCACTGGTAGAGTTGACCACTGTTGCTCGGTCCTTGTTGGTCACTCCAAGGGCCTAATGGGGCGACTTGACCGGGTCCTTCGTTCTGCTGCTAGACTTATTGGTCGCATTCCAAAATATGCCCCAGTCTCTGCCTATATGCGTGACGTCTTACATTGGCTTCCTGCCTCTGAGCGCATCTCCTACAGGATAGCAGCACTAGTTTGGCGGTGTCTATCTGGTAGCGCCCCATCCTACCTGTCTGAACTCTGCTGCCCGATTTCTGACTTAGCTTCTCGCAGAGCTTTGCGCTCTGCGACTAATGGGGAGCTATTGGTCCCTCGGACCCGCTCCGCAGTCAGGCAACGCCGAGCTTTCTCGGTTGTTGGCCCGTCTACCTGGAATGGTCTTCCGATATCCTTACGCTGCTTCCCCCGAAATAATTCACCTGTTTTCTTACGACAACTCAAGACCTATCTGTTTAGCCGTGGCTGGGCTGGGAGCGCCTCTGAGTAGGTCTCTTGAAGAAGCGCTATATAAATGTCCAGAATGAATGAATGAATGAATGAATGAATGAACCTATACAGTCTTTACAACAACTTCAAAAGCCTTCTTGAAAGATGCAAATGGTATGAAAGAGATTTAAGGAAATAGTATTTTGCAGCTCAGTGAAAAACTAAAAAACAAACTGTAAGCCATACGAACTTGCAGAACAAAAGCAAACAATTTTAAATAACAACCAATCTAATCTCGTGTCATCTAACGAAGGCATTGACTATTTATTGCTAAATGCTAAATGGAATCATCATTAGCCTTTCCTAGCATAACTCACAATCCTTTTTAGACACAAAAAAATATGGAATACAAAGTAGGTAAGTACGTCAGCAAGTAAGCATTTACTTGTAAGTAACCAGATACTAAATACAGAGATATGAATAAAGATCATGACCCACTGACCGTTTGGACCAGAACTTGAGTCATCTGACCATTGAAAGAAATTGCATCGCTCCTGACCAAAAGGTTTTGCACAGCTGTAGAACTGTTTTCCTTTGTTAGGTCCGTCCTTCTGAACGGTCAGTCTGAAACAAGTCATATAGGATTCCAAAATATCTTCTATAGAACAAAGGCACGCTACAACTGATGAGTAGAGTAACATTTACAGAACAATATTCCTGATGGAAAATATTAGGAATAAACTCCAGTAAAATCTAAGATAATAAATTTATCAAAACCATAACAAATCTGTTTGCTGTAGTATTTTTTATTGAATGCAAAACATTCTGTTTTATCAAACAAAGCATAAATTGTAAAAAATCTCCCTTCAAACAATAATATAAAAATTCCTTATGCAAAGAAAGACATAACACATCTGGTTACAAGGATATTTCCTATTAAATGCAAAAATTCTGTTTTATCAATAACTCATCAATCTATACAAATATCCCCTTGAACAATAAAAAAACCCATATGAAATAAAGAAACAACTTAATAGTTTCTTCAATTTTCTGAGACAAAACATTGCAAAATAAATGGTCAGCTTTCAACATCATTCTAACTTTTAACTAAAAACTTACAGTTTGGCGGCATTTCCACAGCCACACTTGACATCATTGTTTCTAGGATTGGCACTGGTACTCGGCTGATATGATGACGGAGGCCTTGGAAAGCTGAAAACAATATATACTGACTGGGGTGATTGGTAGATCATTCATCTTCTACATACAGTTCACATGCTCAAGACCCAATCTCCAAAATGAAACAAGCCACGAGCAGTTATTAACTCGTAACTGCCTAGCACACTAAGCTGAATCCTCATCTTGATAGTAGCCTCAAAAGTCTCTTAATGTGCTGCTGAGTAGTGTGATGTTACACTTTAAATGTAATTCTTACATGAAATGTATGTTGCTATGTGCTAACTTTGTAGTTTAAACTGGCAGTCTTACTAGTAGCAGAACAATTGGCTCCATTTCTGGATACCACTGGTGTTGATGGGCAATAATAAATAAATTACACATTATGTTACATCTTAGTGAAGCAAAAGACAATGCACCTTGTAACAGATGATTACAGTTGTGATAATCCTAAATTTTAAAGCATGGCTTGAAGAAAAACCAGAGGCACTTTCTACACCTCTAAAATGATGTTAAACTTCATTAACAACAAAAAGTTCAGCACTGAACAAAACAGTGCAGACTTATGCTATGAAATTTATTAGATAAGTCACCAGTGATGAGCTCCACATGCAGAGCCTGACCAACAGATTCACATCCAAAGGAAAAGTTATATCGTGTTCAGAGTTCCTGAACTGTGTGGCATCAAGGATGAGGCATGGTGATGCTTACGATGTTAACAATGCTCAGCTACAGAGGCCTTTTCTTATGAGCACATCACTACAAAAACCTTGCCTCATAATAACTGTAGTATTAATTTATCTGCTACCTGCTGGAAGTTGTAGAGGCAGAACTGAATCCTAATCCCACACCATCGTCTGTACTGGTCTCACTATTGTCAGCCCACAGAAAGAAGTCACACTTTGAGTCGGCAGGCTTTGCACAAGCATAGAACTGGCGTCCTATGTGTAAAAATGTATGTCCAATTTCTCATACAGTACACATACAGCAGAGTCAAATATATACAGACGCTAATTTATAAATTGTTACATTTCATATCATAGTGGAGCGGCAGATGTCCAAACTTTCAAATGCGGTCCCTGTGTTATGTAACAAGGCGAGATAAATACATATTATAAGAAAAAATTTAATTACCACTACATCAGTACAAATTCTACATATTTTTGTTTCGTAGTTATGCCACACTGTTTTCCAGTCACTCTTGCTCCAAAATATATCTGTCTTTCTTATTATTTCATTGTGAAATATAGACTGGTACATGTTTATTTATTACGTTCTATATCAACAGTAAAAAAGCCCACAGCAACAACGCAGTGAGTCAGCAAACATCGACCAATGTGCTGACAATCCACAAGCTGAACAGGCCATTGAAGACAGAGAATGAATGAGGGTTCTTAACATATTCAGAAAAAGTAAAACTGCAAACTCCGATATATCCAGAACCGTTAATTGTGTGAATATCAAATACCTCACCTGTGTTTGGCCCCTCCTTTCGAACCGTCAACAGCCGTGCGTCATCTCCACAATGACACACAACTGCATTGTTATGCGATGCAAGCGGTCGGACAATGCCTCGTTGATTTGAATTATCACTTGACTGGCTTGACCCTGGCAAACGAAACATCATCCCAATCAGTTCCTAGCAATAAATATTTGGCAGCATGGGCATAAAAAACATACACCACACTTACTCTGAGATTTGCATAATTAATTACACATATCAGGGACCTCTGCATTAAATACCAAAACCAACATGTATATGCATACATACACTTTTAAGAAACACATCAAAACCCTTACCTGTAGGATTTTTGTATACAATAATTTTGGTATATAATAAAATGACCAATATATTAGTCAACCTGACCGTCATAAAACCTTAGACAAGTGGTTTAAATTGCAGGGAGCAGAACTGTTAAAAATCACTACTGCCCATGCCAATAAAATGTATTACAAATATATGGCAACTGGCAAAGCTACAAACCATTTTGTATCTGGGAGGTCCGTTGATTAAAATCATATTAGTCTTAGATTAAACATGCCTTTCCCAATGATTCCTCTGACTTTGAAAAATATACACAATTTACTGTTGCATAGTAATGGAGCGTTCTTGCTCATGATTTAATAAATACTTACTTACAGATGTGTAGCCATAAACTTATATGTTAACATTGAGGAGTTCATTTTCCATTATCCTCTGTCGTCAGTCGACTCAAAAGGTAACATCTTCAAGCCTAAAGATTAAAATCCGACATTACAATGCAAAGCACCACATATCTATGAATGCAAAATTACATATAAGTGGGTCGTACTATTTCGGTTTCCCTGATTTGTCGCCATCATTCCCGGACGTGTACCGGATGCAGCGCTTCCACTGGAGCCATCGAGTTGTGGCTGTCTCCATCGTTGACTGGGTCCTGTCGTACTCTGAGTAGAATTAACAGTTGAGGTATTGTCAAAGTCGGTTGTTCTTCCTGCAGATAGGTCACTGCCGAATCCACTGTCAAAGTTAGCGTTGTTTGTACCTAAATTGATTAAAAAATGTCTTAAGAAAAACCTTTACATTGACCAGCTGTTCTGATAACTTCAAAAGTACCAGGTACCAAACAAAAAAGATTCTGTTAAGATTACCTAAAGGCACTTAATAGGACAAATGGTCCTACAGACTATGGTCTGTAACTTACTTTTTTTATGTTTTAGTGGTCATGCCATGCTCTTTTCCAGGCATACGTGTAATTTATGGGGGATACGAGGGGTACCCGTACCACCCACTTTTGAACTGGAGGATACCATACCCCACTTTTCATACCCACTGTTTTTGCCCATTATTATTTTATCTGAGGAAGTCCTCAAGATTCAAAACAATTACCAAGCATTATCATCAGTGTGATCATCACTCTCATTGTTATTATTATTATTTTTTACTAAAAGAGGTGGCAATATATTATCTATGAAAACACAATGCAATTATTACAAGATGTTACAAGATGTTGCTAAGGAAATATACCCTGTATGAAATCACAATGTGATTATTACAAGAAATTGCTATGACAATATATCCTGTATGAAATCACAATACAATTATTACAAGAGTCTGCTACTGCAATACATCCTCTGTGAAAATGTAATCACACTGCAATTATTCCCAGAAGTTAAAGGAGGTTGCTACGGCAACATGCTATAAGTTATGAAATCACAATGCAATTATTACAAGATGCTGCTACGGAAATATAGCTTGTAGAAATCACAACACAATTATTACAAGAGGTTGTTAAGGCAATAATATTTATATCCTCTATGAAATCACAATGCAATTATTCCAAGAAGTTGGACAATCGTTGCTACGGCAATAGTTCTCTATGAAATCATAATGCAGTTGTTACAAGATGTTTCTACAAAAATATAGCTAGTATGAAATCACAATGCAATTATGACAAGGTGTTGCTAAGGCAATATATCCTCTATGAAATCACAATGCAATTATTCCCAGAAGTTAAAAGAGGTTGCTCTATGAAATCACAATGCAATTATTACAAGACATTGCTATGGAAATATAGCTTATATGAAATCATAATGCAATTATGACAAGATGTTGCTAAGGCAATATATCCTCTATGAAATCACAATGCAATTATTCCAAGAAGTTAAAAGAGGTTGCTACGACAACATGCCCTCTATGAAATCACAATGCATTTATTACAAAACATTGCTATGGAAATATAGCTTATGTGAAATCACAATGCAATTGTTATAAGAGGTTGCTAAGGTAATATATCCTCTATGAAATCACAATGCAATTATTCCCAGAGGCTAGACAATTGTTGCTACGGCAACATGTTCTCTATGCAATTATTACAATTATTATTGCTACGGATACATAATACTGTGTGAAATCACAAAGCAACATGTCCTCTATGAAATCACAATGCAATTATTCCTAGAGGTTAGGTTGCTAAGGCAGTATATACTCTATGAAATCACAATGCAATATTATTCCTAGCGGTAGCAAGCAATATCCTCTGTGAAGTCACAATGCAATTATTCCTAGCAGTAGCAATATCCTCTGTGAAACCACAGTGCAATTACTTATAATACCTACCGGTAGCAATTGTATTGTATTGTATTTTTAGTTCGGTAACCAAAACATTGCAGGGATAAACAAAACATATAATGCTTATAATCTGGCTACACAGGAGACCCAAAATGGGTTGTAGACCCCGCTATCAGGGCCACCTGGGTAGTAATAGGGCCTACAATTTGATGAAAAGCAGTCAATCTAACATCATTAGATATGTAACGTTAACAGTATACTTAACTAAAGACTCGATACACATCTCGAGGCTATAGGCTTACTGTATACGCTGATTGTATTTCAGCTGATTAAACTGTGGGGGTGTTAATTAGTGTCCCTCAAACATGGAAAACCGTAGCTTTTGCTTAAATGATCGTAGGTTGGGCAGTTACTGATATAATGGTAAATTAATTATTGTCGCTATTATTATTATTATTAGTTGTAGTAGCAGTAGTAGTAGTATCATCATTATTAAGCCTATAATTATTATTATTCTTGTAATACAAACGATGGCATTATAACTATTTAACAGCCATGAAGCTGAAAAAATGCAAAATTTAGTACCCCGACTTTCTAGACCAAAGTTACGTCCCTATTTCCAGGGTCCCTTTTGCTCCAGAATGTCTGCATTTTGTTATTACTTCATTACATTTTACTTTGCTATTATTCGATTTAAATATTTTAATTCAAAGCTGAGTAAACTGGCAGCTTCTGAACACTCAAACATTGCAGACTTACACACTTACCACCAGAAGGAGCGGCAGTTGATCTTGGTAGCGTACAGCCAAGGGTTTCATTGAGAGATTGATCACAGCCTCCAATACACGACACATATTCGTTTGGAATATACGGTGGGACAGATCCAGGTTTGAACTTAAACCGGATGCGACGAAGAGACCGACTCTCACACTGAAATGCAATTTTAAGGATTAAACGAGTATTTTCCAGTTGGAAATCCCTCAGAATTTGTATGTTATATGCCACAGAAATTTAAGTTTTAAAGCAACCAAATGTGACACATCTGGATTTGGTAACTGGAAAAGCAATCAGATGCAAAACTGTTGTCAGATGTGATGAGTTTCGCTTGGAGTGGTCCTAAATATATTGGCAATTATAATCACAATAACCAGTTACAATAGTGCTCAGTAAACGAGCACTCATTTATTATATACCTCCATCGCAAGTGTAAAAGCAGTAAGTGTATACACTTGCACCATTGCGTCATAATGACAATGACATACTTCCCTATAACACGAATCTGACGCAACGTGGTTGGTTACATGGTCACTAAGTTTAGTAGTTTTAGAAAATGACCTCATTGTAGCAACACAACACAACCCCACTATAAGCCACAGTCCTTGATATTGCTCCCATACAGTGTTACAAGGAAGACAAGGTATACATAAAAACTTCTTTCAGTACATTAACAACAGAAAGTAGCCAGTCTTAAATTAACCCCTTAATTGCATTTTTACCTCAATAATACAAGTTAACTTGGCCTTCTAAGGCAAGGCCTTCTCTAATAGTACCTTCACAAATACCAAAACTTAAACTCAAAACTACCCAAACAACAGTGATCAGTGAAGTAATTACTAATCAGTGATGTAATTACTAATCAGTGCTGTAATTACTAATCAGTGCTGTAATTACTAATCAGTGCTGTAATTACTAATCAGTGTTGTAATTACTAATTGTAATCGTGATGACGCTTACCACATCACAGAAACTGTCGTCTACAGTCGCTTCCAAAACGGAGGGTGGAAACCAGATTGCATTTCGGCAGTTGGGATATCCCATGCACGTTAGGAATAGTCTGAGTGACAAACACATACAGAGACTTGTTAAAATGTTTTCTTTCAAATTGCCAGTAAAATCAATAAATTTTGTCACTAGGTTGGCAATTTCACCATACCGTTATAATGTCAGTGACTATTGGCTTAAAAAAAACCAGGTTTTCAGGACCATAAGTAGCAGAGTGGCTTCATCATATCCACAGAAGGTGCCATGTATGTATGTATGTATGTACATATGGATGCATGTATATATGTATATTAAGTAAACATGTATGTAAGTATGTTATGTGTGTAACTGTGTATGTTTCTGCTTATGCTAGCTAAGCAATGCTAAAGTTCATTAAGAAACAAAATTTTTTCTGTAAGCAAATATTGCTCATGACAAAATAATATATCACAATGACACAAGCAAATAACAATGGCCATCTTGGCCACAGCAATATGCAGATTATCTCCAGAAATACTACTGTAAGTTACATATTTACATACATCCCTGTACATACACATACACTCACAGACATACACTTAAAAATACATTCACACATGTACATGTGTGTGCACATAAATGCCTCTACCAACAAATGTTTTCATAAGAGTCAAAAAATGATTACAGAAATTAGGAGAAAGGCATTAATTATCCACAATCCAAAATGGTATATTTGAGACATACAGACAAGAGCACTAATGCAAATAAAGGACTATATTTTTAAGAAGGAAATTATATATATTACCCTACACCATCTTTCTTTGTCTTGATGACCATGTCTTGACCACACTGTGGACATGGACAAACAGGTGTCACTGCTTCCGCTTGGTAATCTAGCAAAGCAGCCACACTATTCAAATTAAATCCTCAAGCATAGTTTAAACGACAAAGCATGCCACTCCAAAATAAATCACTATAACAGACTTTCAACTGGTAAAATGTTTAATTATCATCAGCTACAAGCGTTACTGATCACGAGAAAAAGACAGAGTGATAAAAGTAAGGGCATGATAGGAAAGTGCATAAATACCCTGCTACGATAATCCAACCATAGATTTATATGGCAACTGTTAAATTTTTCAAAAATAAACCTACCTTTTGTAAAATAGTGCTATGTCTAATCATGACACACGGGTTTATAAGTACATGAAGCAATTTGACGAAAAGTAAAGATATCACTAGAATTTAGAGCTCCAGATAGTCAGACAAAAGCTAGTTATTTCCAAACATAAAACCTCAAAACTTTGTCTCTCTCTCTCTCTCAAAGGTTGTTACAGTAGTCAGCACAAATTGTTCTGTAATGTAAGATCGTGGTTTCATCATGCTAGGTGAAATTCTTTTTGTAAACGATACAAACCTGTACTTGTTATTGGTCGAGCGGTGCCAAAGAACTGTGACAACGCCTCATCTAGTTTAGTAGCCTAAAATAGACAACATTATATCCAATTACTAAGCACAACAATAACATCTACTATCTGCCAACTTGTGCATTCTCTCACTTGACATTGTACCAGATCAGCTTTTCTATTGGCATGATGCTTTTCTCTTTCCAAACATTTCCATCCATTTTCTCTGGCAAACTGTCTCGTCTCAGTGGAATACACTACCACCTGTGGAAAGAATTACCGGTATGTTGTGGAAGAATCGGACCAGTACAAATTCCTCTGAGCGATAGACTCATTCATGGCTGATAAGGTAGCATCTCCCTTTGGTTCAGTTAATGGACCAACAGAAATTTCAAAACTAATTGAAAATACAAAAATCAATAAATAATGCTGCTGCGATTGACAACTTGAAAAACACGTGACAAACATCAAAATTATTATGAACTGCATACGTATAATTAATATGTGCCTTTTATCCGCAAGCAATTGTAGGCCATTCTGTTTGATCGTGGTTTCACTGTGTTAGGCCAAGAGCACCTCTGATCAGACTCCTCTTGATGTGGTGCTATATTAATTTAAAATGGCAATTACAGTATGCTTGTAATAGCCAAATCACAACACTTAAATTTTGCCTGTGAACAGTGAAACTTCTTCTCAAGCACCTGGTGGGCAAATCAGTTTACAAATAATGGCACATTTCAGTTTTGTTCCATTGCAAATTTTAAAAATGTAGCTGTCCTGGAAATGAAGGATAAAATGTAAGTGCAAATTTACGACAAACCTGGCGACTGGCTTCGACAAAAACCTGCTTGTACTTCTGGATCTGTTCTGATAAGACAACTGATGACAAATGAAAATGTATTCACAATTTACATATCACGTGATTTCTTCATCATTTAACATTTTAACGATGACAGTGTACTAAACGTGACTGGAAAACCAATATAGCTCATTGTTAGTGTTAAAACATTCAGTTATACAACTGTAATAATTATATTTTAACAATAAATATGCACTTTTATGTTATTACATCATACTGCATTACTACCTAACTTTATTTTAAAGGTAACAATTTGAGAAAGCATGATGAGCAAAGGAATGTATTGAAATCCACTTCATGCCAAACATGGTTTCTAAAACTCACACAAATTCTGTAAATTACCATTTTTATCTTTTTGGCCATCACAAATTCTAAAAAGAAATAAAACAAACACCTATCAAGTGAAGCATTCATCAGTGATAGAGGGTATATAAGTAATTTTGAAACCATTATCCGAACCACCATTACTAGCAATTCTAAAGCATGTTTGAAATCAAAACAATACAATACAGTGAGCGGTATGGTATCTGTTACAGCATTTTGAATCTACATTTTCTTTCCCTCTTGTGAGGAAGCTACCATCCAGGCATTTGTGTCCAGTAGTAGGGAATGTATATGGCTTTAATACCCTAACAGGGTGCCAAGATATGTTCTATAAGATCTTGATAATTATGCTGTCATATGTTTCAATGTTACTTACTGTGGCTTGTCCGTGAGCTTGTCAATAAACACAAATATATTATAGTATTATAGCTCATCATTAAGTGTTAATTAATACCTACCACTGTTGTACCTTGTCAAAGAGGTATATATTTTTAAATATATTATTTTTAATATTTTATCATCTAACCCATTCACAACAAAATCATGGTTCATACCTACTTCTCTTTTAAACTTGAGCAAGGACACTAAAGAAATTAAATATTAATATACTTAAATATAAAAAGATAATCCAAATTTTAAAATCAATCACTTCCTTCTGCAAACTTTAAGGACTGAACATTTTTACCTTTTGAGATCTTGTTCCAGTTCTGCTCTTAAGTTAGGCTTTGACATCTCGTAACCCATCGCATCATAGCCTGTTAGTTACAGGACAATTAAAAACACTGAAGCAAACTGTCTTTACAAATTCCAACTACTAATTTCACATTTGCAAGGCTTCTATTCAACTCAAATATAGGCAAGATAAAGAAGTAAAAAATTTGGATGTGGAGTCAATGCAGTGTCTGTAATGTTTTGAGGGTAAGGGTTAAAGATACATGAAGGTTCAAGTCAGTAGGTACACACCTGAACTTACATCACAGCCAATAATCATAAACATATACTACTACATGTAATGTGTCTTTAGTAATTGTAATAAACATTTATAAAATCACCACTCAACGATTCAGAGGTACTTCTGACCTAAGTCACTTACAAATAAAATGGTCTTCAGGCATTTCCGGAACAGGGGAAGAGAGTACTTGATATATGTGCATACTGGTATAACTGGAAGTTGCTATGATATATTTTACAACGAGCAAGCATTTAACAATTGTCAAATACCACAGACCTTCAACGAGACCCATTCCCAATTCACCGGGTACAAATTTTCCATCGTTTCTTACACCAACGTACAGCCGTGACTTAATGGTTTCAATGTGATCAGCATGAGTTGCATCGGTACCTAAAATGAAATCAGCTCACACTGATTAATATTATATTATTCTCAAATATCTTTTTGGTAACACTATCTAAAAGCAACAAAATAACACTATGAAATTTTGTGCCACGGACTTCCATATGCTCTACATTAATGCTGACTGACTAGCATTGCAAAATTATTCCTAACGAAATAGTATATATTAAGATACAAAGCATCATTAATACTAACGTGCTAGTATCCTTTCTGGACTACTTCATAACATTTAAAGCTATTGCATGCTGTTGATTACATAAGCGGCATGTCACAAATGCAGCGTTGCAACTTACAGCCTCGACTATCACCTTTCTTCCATTCTGTACATACTCGATTAAATTTTGTCTATGAAAAACATATTAAGGCTAAATTAAAACAATGATCAGCTATTATAAGAATTTTTAATTAGGAGACCAATTTCCATAACTCAGATGGAATCATAATGAATTCATAAACTTTAAATTCATTTTGTACAACAAAACTAACCAATGCCGTGCTTCTCCATAAGCGCAATTAGGTCAGCTTCAGTCAGAAGAGAAGGTGGAGATGTTTCTCCCTGATTCATCTGAAGACAAATTCCAGTCATTCACCCACAATTAATAACTTAAATCATCCATTTATTTATTTATAAAAAATTTATACAGTGCTACTATTAGATAACAAGTATCAGTCAATTGTGCTAAGGGACTTACTCCTCACAGTGAACTATCACAGGAGAAAATCCACTCACTTCAAATTGCAATTAGTCAGCATTAGCCAACCAACCAGATCAAGCAACGTGCACACAGATATGGCAATACTAAGCTATAAACACTAAACACAGAAGATTTTCCAGAACCCTTGCTACTTTTATGTTTCTCAGCAGCAGAAGCTCCCAAAGCTAAAACATTCACAAGAGTGTACACCCATAAGTTGATCAAAACAATCTTCAGAAGCAACTAACTAATTTAAACAAATATTAAGGAAACTATCTTGGTTAGCTAGTTAGTCACCCAGATATTTAAATCGCGCCTAAGCACCTTGTTAAAATGATGCCACACTAGCCAGAATGATGTTAATAAGCTATGTTATTAAGAACAAGATGTTCATCAGCAGTCCTTGGATAACTAGAAGAGCCACCAACGTTATCTTACCTCAATTGACTTTGGTTGAAAGACATCTCCCTTCAGAAAAGTTGGTATCACCTAAAATCAGAACTATGTAGCTGTTTCAACATAAAATCATAGCATTTCATAAAATAATTTTCCATTGCCTGACAGATTTGAAAAATAAAGCAACTTGAAAACAATGCTACACTTTGAAACCATTTTCTCAACATTGTACACTCTTAGCATAATACTGTGCATACAGAATTTTTCAGTGCCATACACTGTGTAAGAGGCTTTCTGATCTTAATAATAATTATAATATTCTTTACTATTTCAAACTGACAGACGCAGTAAGATTACAATGAAACACGAAAGTACAATCAAGATCTTAATTAAACACATGGTTTGGCAGCCATGCAAGGTGCCGCCCTAAAGGGGGTTACGGGAATCGATCCGCGAACCTAGTGCTCTCCTGGCCATTACTCTATCCCCCTTCCCCTCCCTTAACGACTTCCAAATACAAGAAAAGAAGATATTTACTGAGGAATATATCAAACATCTGAATTGTATACCTTAGCATTCCATTTGTCATAAGGATAGACATCCAGGTAATTCCTTGCTAAAATCATGAGACCAGATATGGAAAACTAAAAAGACACAAAAGTATTCACTTACTGTTTATTAATAAAAGCCCGATCACTTGTAAAAGCTCATTTAATTCAATTTAATTTAGACCTGTTCTACAGCATTTTGCAGGTAATCTGATCAATTCTACTTTACTCCCTCTGTGATTCCTTTAGACTTAATTAATTCTGTTTTACCAAACTGGTATCTTAAACTGGATTTCCATTTTGAATTTCATATTTTGTTATTCCACCACATGGCCTTTGATTCATAACTAAAAGGTCATGAACCTACTAAAATCTGTCTTCTTTCTGAGTAAGTTTACTGGTAAACACTGCTACAATGACCTTAACCCTTTCGCCCCTGCGCTCCTGGCTATATTTTCCGTATCCCCTGGGCTCCCCAGAAGAAAGCGTAACTTATACATAGGTCATACTAAAACTCACATATCTCTTATAATAATAGACATAAAATGATAAAATTTTCACTGAAGTAATCAGCTTTTCTCACAGAAATCAGATGAATCAAATTCCATTTAGAAAATCCATGTTGACCATTTAATATTTACATGACAGTCTAAGATGTGTCGGGTTTTTTGAGGAAAGGTAGCAAAAGTACTCCTGCCTTCTATGAAAGTCTCTGAAAAATCTGATTGTACTCAGGGTAACTAGTGAAATAATCATTTGAATTTCTTCAGATAAGTAACAGTCCTTGAGAAGTCAAGTTTCACACAGAAAACTATCGCCAGTATTCCCTCTTTGTGTGAAAATCTTTGAAACATGTGTACCCTTCTCGAACACAGAGATACTCCTTACACTGAGGACACCACATTCGTGTTTTAGTCCGTGGATTTGCTTACTATTGAATTTCTGGCGTTTTCCCATTGCATCACTAGATCCATTATCGGTTGGACGCTTTTTATTTACGTTTTTCTGGGACATTTTGCGAAGATAAACACTGATGAGGGAAATTACATGCCATCCGAACTCATCTACATGTCTGCTAGATCGCTTCAACAAAACCCAAGGATTCTATATTTAGACTATAACCACCCATCGTAAACATTAACTAACATTCATAGAGTAGCTAGACTATTTATAACGCTTAAAATTCGAACGAGGCCTCTCGGGAATAGGTAAAAAGACAAGAAGCCGCAAAAGCGGCCTCTCGGGGATACGTCAATTTAGAAAAGGCCGCTTTTGCGGCCTCTCGGGTTGACAAGGTTAAGTCAAGATAGGAGTAAGGTAAGGGAAGGGTAATGAAAGGTGAATTATGTAAAGTAATAATTCATTTGTACAACTCTATCAACAACAAACCGCCCTTGGGTTAAGGATATTGAGTATCGACCTTGAAGGGGTGCTATACAAATTTTGATTGATTGATTGATTTAGGTTGATGCACAAAGACAGCAACAGAATTACAACAACCAAACTTTTCCTTACCCGTTAACTGCTTCACAAAACCATTGCCAATTTTACAAAGCACTCTGGACTTCAAAACCCACACATATACACAAGAGAAAAACACAATTGTGCAATGTGCCACCACTGTCTCCTTGTTGGATTTTGTCTCTACAGGTCTCAATGCTTAATCCGTTAATTTCCCAGTTGCTGTTAGTACACTCTTGTCTGTCAAGAGTGTACTAACAGATAAACTGTGATAAAGATTCTCCTCAGTCAATGCTCTGCCTGGTACTGTTACTCAAAATGATTCATGCATCCGAGATCATCGAAACAATGTAATGCGAGAGATTAGACAATAACACATAATTAGAAATGCTCACTCTTTCTTCGTTGATATCAATTTCGACTATCGTCTCTTGTCCCTGAGCGTCCTGTGAACAGCATGCCAGGAAATGTCGAACGACAAACTCATAGATGGTCTTCTCATTGCCCTGTTTCACAAAAATAAACCAGCCGTATCACTAACCAGGCAGATCATTATGGCACACATTAAGTACACCCTGTAAAGCCATATTACCTTCCACTTTCTGAATGGAACATCGCCTTCAACAGCTGTTCTCACAAAAGGTGCGATACAAAAGTTCTCAATGATGGAATTGCAAACAAATTGTCAGAGTCATCTGTTGCACTGAGACTCAATCAAATGCAAATTTTGAATAAAATCTCAAACTACAGGTTCTGAAGCATACCTGGAGATTGCTGGCATATTTTGTTGGATGAATCGGAGGATGGGCCTGATCGGTTTTATTTCCATTTCTTGGAGTTGGCCCTCTTTCCAGCAGTGCATTGGCAAAACCTACAGAGAAAGAACATTCCCACAGTCAAGAAAAAACAAATCTTCCCAAACACAGCAAGGTTTAGAAAACCACATTTCTTTTTAAATGTTTCAGTTCTTCTAACAGCAGAAAATGGTTGGGCAAACTGTTAACCTGAACAAAACTATTTTAATCCAGAGTTATAGCAGATGACTTTCATAATTAATATCGTAATCACATTAACACACTATTTAAGTATTAAGCTGGCACACAAGCGAATAGATAGTAACTTCATCAGTGCATCTATCAGGAGCATTTCTAAGTAGTAACCTTGAAGGAGTGTTATATAAATCTCAGTAATGAATGACTGCCTGAATAAACATGAGCATTTGGAAGAGGTGCTGTAGAAATATATGACAGAACAAAACCAAGATATGTAAAAAAAGAGTGATTACTTTAGCTTACAATCAAAATCATTCCAAATGTAAACATGGATTATATCAGTCAATACAGCCAAATTACATAAGTTTGACAGGAAGTTGACCTTCGTATTCACTTTGAAACAATCTTCCTCAAAATATTCATATGGTTGCACACAATGCATACTACACTCCATTCTCATAAACTTTAAATACATCTTACAGCCTGCTGGAAGGTGTAAGTACAGTGTTCTTCCAAGGAAGTTTTCACCTGTATTCCAGCAATTCTTCATTACAATTACATACAAATTCACAGAAATTTATTAAATATTTCAAAACTAGTTCAAAGCGCATTATTTTCCTGCCTGCTAATACTAAACCACAGCCATCAGAAACAAAGCATCTTCACCTGACCTCCCCAATTTGGGTCCTGTGTCTGATAACCGACGAGAGTTCGAAGGTCAAAGTCTTTGGGAAACATATTTGTCTCTGTGCGGGGGTAACTAATGTAGCCCTGGGTGTACAGCTTCTCCGCAATCTTCATTGTCTCTTTGGCGCCAATCCGCAACTTTCTTGATGCCAGTTTTTCCAGCTCCTGATCAACATGAACAATGAACACAATCAACACACAATCACCATAGTTTCTCATGGAAATGTTTTCATTTTCCATTTGTCATCATTTATATACATATTTAGATACGATTATATTATTATATATATATTATTATACATTATTATGTAACTTGTCATTTATATATTATGGCTCCTCACTGTTGTATATGCTCCTACTGCAAGTTCTTTCCATAAGTTCCTTGATGTAATTCAGGTCTAAACTTAAGCCTCGTGTGTTTCAACATGATCAACTGCCATAGCCGAACTACTGCTCTCACTGACCTATCGGAATTTGAACGTGCATCTCCACCACGACTACAGTTTAACTTTAAGTGACCATCAATTGATGCCCAAGTAATATGATAACAGTCCTATATAAGTCATTAGATAAGAATAATAGGAATTAAACAAAGTATTCTGGTTACCCAATATTACACTAAATTACTTCTTCCCAAAAGCCAGACTGGATCTTCAATACAATATCTTACCACTGTGTCAAGGGCAACTGGTCTCCATTTTGACTTTGGTTTGCTTGAAACTTCGACAACTGTTGCCTGTGGTTTCTGCACGGGCAAATGAAAATTTCAAATCACTTGTTTAAGTTCAGAAAAACTGCACCAGTATGAACAACAAATGCAAAAAAAAACACTTGCTCATACTCTTTAAGAAACTCCTCATAAAAATGGTCAATGAGCTAAAAGACCTTACAGCAGGGACACAACATAATTGATAGCAGTTGTAAACTGGAAGTGTTCATATCATCCAACTTGCATTCATACAACAGAATTCCTGAATACCAAAGGATCATGAGTTTGCCACAGTTTCAAGCCACCACAGTGTTTAATAACTTTGTTATGATAATGATGATGAATTATGATGATAGCAACAATAATGCATGTAATCGTAATTGTCAACTCCAAACTTCTAAAGCGCTACTCCAGAGCTAAGAGCAGGGCACCAGCTTATTCATGAGTTTTCTGAATCTTGTCAAAACCTCTCACCTTAAACTTCTAACTTCCTGGCTTCAAACTCATGCCTAAACTCAGTCATCAATCATTGCAAGCCCTCTAATTACAGACCTGTACAAATACCACCACTGCAGGTATAACATTTTGAGACTGAAGTGCAATGGTCCATACAAACTGAATTACAAAACATTTATTTTACGATGATTATTGACAATCATTACGTCTAAATAGACATATTACCGATACATGATAGTAAACTAAGTAAAGTAGTTCCCATATCCAAAGAGGAATGTAGGATAGGAGCTCATATCCTTCATTCGGTATTTGAACTGGCAGTGGATGAATCCCAGGGTCAGCGCATCACAGCACTAGGCAATTTACTTTCCAGCCAAGGTCATTACATGGAGTTGACCCCAAAACTAGAATATCAATGACCAAGTGCTTTACTGATAGACTATCATGTCGCACCACATATCACCATATCAGTTATCAACAAGAGGATTACAGTAAAAAACATCAGTGTTAAATGCTTTACCTCAAGGCAATGTTGATAGAGCACAAGGCACGCCAGATGGTCAAACAATCTTTGCCTGAAAATTAAAGAAAAACGGTAATCGACAAACCCAACAGAACTTCAGATTGGTTTCAGATGATTTCTTAAGACTGATAATTGTTATGCTGATTTCTTGACTTATTGCCAGCAAAAAGATCCAATTCAGAAATGCCCTGATTTCAAACTCTGTCAACTGAAATTGCATGAAGAAAGCGACAGTGGAGTGCACGCATTTTTTACGCCTTGGAGCATTCGTAAACTCCATCTTAATATAACAATGTATCACGAATTTAACAAATGAAACCCAAGCAACTCCACTCCAAAACTGGATGCTATTTTATTCAGAAAATAACAGAGACTCGTCAAATGCTGTCAGTACTTTTGTGAAGTACTTAAAAGGAAATGTGGCTATATACTGGTATTGCATTGTATTGTATTTCAAAACTTGTAAAGCACTTCTATCCAGTGCCCACAAATCAAAGGCATTGCCAGTGCAAAAGTCCCCAGGAATAAAGGAAAGTTTTAAGGCAGCGGAAAAAAGTGGCAGGACCACCAGATAGCAGGGTGGCACGGACTGAAATGGGGTTCATTCCATAATGAAAGGCAAATACTCACAAAGGCATGGGACTGGGCCATAGCTGTTTTCACACAGGGAACAAACAGGTCAAGACGATCAGACAAGCGGAGGGGTGAATGGAGTCAGCCGAGATGGGCTGACTTTACATATATACATATAAATGATTTCTCACAATATCCTACCTTTTCCAGGCGAACTCCACTTCCCCCTCCTCCGAGTCGTGCAAAACTAAAACAGAAAAACTGTCAAAATTCAGAGTTATGAAATCTACTGTAAGAGTTAATAATGTCTGCACCTTTCATCATAATGTAAATATTTAGCTGCTGAGAATGTATTTCTTGTGTGAGTTCTGAATTCAGGCCGAACTTTTTATATGAATCTTCTATGTTATCAACAAAATCTTTTGCCACAAAGCCAAACATTTAAAAGCATCCAATATTCTAATGACCTTTGATCTTCCAGAATGGTTCTGCAATGAACGCCTGCACCTGCTTGTATCGTTCTACAACAAACCCAAGAGTTGGAAACTGGCAGCTGCCATAGCTGATGAGCTGATCAGCCAAGACGTCGGGAAACACTTGCTTCAGTCGAAGTGTTTGAAAGCGTGTAAATGCGGCTCCTAAAGTCAAACAAACACAAAAATTTTAATTCTTTACTCAATTACCTCAGAACTGAAGTTGGAAGTTTTATCAAAATGAATCAGGTTGTAACTACTAGCAAAAAATAGTTACTGAAAGTATAAGTCATTTAGAAAGATTTGATCACAAAAGCAAAGTCCTCAAAATCTCCTGCCTTACCTATTCGTAAGTCTAGTTCTTGTCTTATGTCAACAGCGTCGCTCACATTCCGATCAGGTGCTACCAGGTTGCTCAGTGCTCGGGTCACAGCCCTTCAGTCAAAAACAAATACCTTTAAATTGGAAATTCATATAATTGGTAGTAATACTACTCTTCATTTTTAAATGTCACAATTACAATGTCAGAGTGTAATGGAAGAAATTCATACAGCATTTCAGCACAGCGTTGTCAGAGGTGTTCCTGATTTCAAAGTAACAGAAGATTGCATTGCTTGAAAAGAACGTGATAAAAGCTGCAATAAAAAGCCTCAAACCCACTTCACCAAACCAAGCACAAAACATTTATAGCTTGTTCGGCACCCTTGTATTGGCATGGCTGTGTTACGACGCCTTACAAATTGTCGAAGTTATTATTATTATTTTAATGTGCCTGTTGATGATCATGATTGATGTCATAACATTGATGTTACTGCCCGTGACAAACTATTGAAGCTGGGCTCCCTACCAGCAGAATATTATCACCCTTTGAAACTTACATCGATGAGTATTTTAGCATATAATTACACTTGGTATCAATAAAAGGTCTGAATCTGAATTTTTTAATTAAATAGTTTCAGAGAGGTAGCTCAGCTGGGATGAAATAATCATCATTCAAAATGTACCACAAGATTCATATATCATTTGGTCAAAGCTGCACATATGAAAACAAAATAAGATAGCCGACAAACTTAGCTGGCCACAACACAAAAACTCTACTCACTGAGGAGTTATTTCAGAAAATCTTGCTCTGTAGACTGTCAATGAAGACTTCACTAAAATCAAAAAAATAATATGATATAAAATTGATTGAAGACTTGCTATTGCAACAACAAAGAAAGAAACAGTCAGATCAAACAATGTTAAACTGATGATTAATCAACATCATCATGTGTCAGTCCTACACAAAAATGAATGGATGTGCATGCACTCTTTACAAAAAACCTGGTAGTGTCAGGATTTGGTTCAGAGCTTAAATTGTAATAATAATCACAGAGATTTACCAGAGGCACTCCCAACCTGACAACACAAAGCCACAGGCTAATAAATAGAATTCAAGTGCCTCCAAAATAAAGGTACAGAAAAACCGAGGCACGCATGTTGCAAGTTGCTAAATTCCAGAACATTGGATCAACCAACAGCAAAGATTCTATGCAGCATGATCAGGTCCATGCTAAGGCTAAGCTACAGTATTCAATGACCTTCCCATCATTCCCAGCCATGGGTTTGCAGTGTTGGCAAATTTATTTTCTCAGCCTTGGCATATAAGGGTAGTTGGCCAGTCCTCTCCCTCGCCATCTCATCTTCCCACTGACAGTGTATCGTCAGTGTAGTCACTATAACAGGGTTGGTTAGAGGGAACAAGTGGAGCAGAAATCTAACAATAAATTTCTGCACTGGCAGGGATTTGAACGCCCAAGCTCTGGGTTGACAGTCCAGCATGCTAATCACTAGATTATTGCACCCATCCCTACATAAAGTACACTAGAAATAAATGTCAAGAGCATGTTCTACACTTTACAACCTTGGAAATAATTCCATTCACTATATATGTATCTGGACACTGAATTTAGGTACCTCATAAAAGCACTGCCTATGCCAATCTATATGAGTTCAAATGTAAATAAGACAATCATGTAATAAGTAAAGCAAAACAATGCAGAGAAAACTAGAAGAGTTACCAATGGCGCTCCCATGCAAAGAAGTGGAGTCAACAAACCAGTGGCATCGTGTTTGGAATTCTCTACTAACCTGCTGTGCAAACTTGTATGACCTCAAAGCCAATGTTTTCTCCTTCCCGATCACAATCAGTCCAGACAATCAAAATCTGGCAGCCCCTGGCTTCTCGTTCCAGGGTCCTCTGCAATAAAAGATAAGTGGATTACAGTTGTCTAGAAATCCTACACTCACAGTTAAATGCCATCAACAGAACTCAGCTTTTAAACACATCCTGCAATAATGTTACGTTAATTGAAAGAACTGTGCTGAGATATCTTCAAACATCTCTGTATCAGCCATGCATCATCTGTTAACGTTACAAACAACTAAAAACAATATAAGCAGCAAAATGTTATACCAAAATTTAAAAGAACAGTGTGCATAGTATTTCTTATCACTAAATAAACAGCTCTATTAACAACATAACATTGATAAATACCATGATGTCAACATAGTCCTGTGGACATTTCTTTTCTACAGGTGCATCAAACAGAGCAACAGGGCTACAGCCGTACCTAAAAGAAAAACGTTAAAAGATCAATACACCAGAAACTCATTTAAGTCTTTGGGAGTCATACCAAGAACCACCTAATAACGAGGTCATATTGTAACAAGTAAACTAATTTTGGTAGCGAGTCTTCAGCGTACATGTATTTTCAAATAAAAACCTACTTTATCAGTACCTAAAGAACAATATCTGCATTCAATTAGACACCAACACATCAAAGTGATACAATAAATCGCAAATCTAAGAAATACATGCAGTTTGAACCATCAAAGAGTTTCCTGATGCTGTGAACACTGTATAAAGGTCCAATTACTAAACAACACAAATCAAACAATCAACCATTCATTCAGTACATCTCATTCACTAGTTGAGGTAAATTTACCTAATTCATTCGAGTTATTGTATATTACCTCATCAAGCCATCTAACGGGTACTCATAAGTGCTCTCAGACCAGCCTCAGTTTCCAGGCAATTAATAATAATTAATAATATTAAAGTGCATGGGATGTCTTAAGATTACATAAATCTCTATACAAATCCATTCCCAATTTATGGCTTAATCACGGTGTAGGCCCGATATTCTAATCATCTAATCTAATCTCACAACATTCTAATAATATTATTATTAGTCGGGTCAATATACGATTTGACCCAAAAAAAATTGCAAGAAAACGTTTTATGCTGTTTTTCGGGTACATTTGGTCTGGAAATGAACATACTAAAAGTTTACCAAAATCGGACCATGGGAAAAGGTCAAATTTTGGCGCCAAAAAAAGATGGCCGCCAATGAGGAATGAATGACTCAAATGTAAACAACTTGCTTAAATTGACAGAAGCAAATCATGTAACAATTTGCTAACAGGTGTTTCTAGACTAATTTGACCCTGCTGAAAAGGAAAATCGTGGTTAGCAAGCTGGATTTTTAACGGGTGCATGGGAAAACAAGATGGCGGACAAAATGGTGGTAAATATCTTCGAATGGCTGTAAGTAAGGTCATGTATATGATGGAAACATGATTTTAGAGTCTAAATTAACATCTTCGGGGTCAACGAATGCAATGGCACTAAATTCACATATGTAGCACTTCCAAAAAACAAAATGGCGGCTAAAATGGCGGCCAAGTATCTTCGAATGGCTGTAAGTAAAGTCATGTTTGTGATGGAAACATGATTTTGGAGTCTAATTTAACATATTCGGGGTCAAGGAATGCAATGGAACTAAAGACACATATGTACCACTGCCAAAAAAAAATGGCGGACAAAATGGCTTCCAAGTATCTTCGAATGGCTGTAAGTAAAGTCATGTCTGTGATGGAAACATGATTTTAGAGTCTAAATTAACATTTTCGGGGTCAAGGAATGCGATGGAACTAAAGACACATATGTAGCACTGCCAAAAAACAAAGTGGCAGAATTACTATCCGCAGTCGCTCTTAGCACAGAAGCCCCGGGGGAAAAGAAATCTCTTTAGGAAACGCGAGACCGATCAGGGCCTGGTTGAGCAACATAAAAACAACCCAAAACGTCTTTGGTCCTCAATCTCCGGCCCATTGGGACAGGGTACGCGCTCAGTGGGTCCTCCTGCTTTTTCTGCTGAGGATTTTCTCCAGATGATGACTTGGAAGATTGCTGATCTTCCAGCGAAGACTCTTGATGCCCCTCCTCCGCAATTCTCCCACACGGGGTGACACCTTTATAGGATTCCTTCAATCCTCGAAACGGAACTTTGTCAAGTAATTGGATCATCAAACAAAAATCATGCAAACTGTACCCTCTTCCCCCATTTTTGGTGAACATTTTAGACGATATACCTTCATTTCTAGTTTATATATTTAGCAGGTCACTTTCTGAGGGTTACCTACCTGCTTCCTAAAAACGGGCTATTGTTTTCCGACCTTGAAAAAGCAAAACCTTGACCTAAATGCCTGTCAAAATTACCGGCCTATCTCCTATCCTTCTTTCCTCTCAAAGATCCTTGAAAGACTAGTTTCACTCCAGCTACTCTCCTACTTTGAGCAAGCTGGGCTTTTGCTGGCCGCCCAATCTGGCCCCAGGGGCCACCATTCCACCGAAACTGCTTTCTTATCCCTTCTGTCAGATCTTTATATAGCTATTGATCACTCTCATCTCTCTCTCCTGGCGCTTTTTGATGTCTCATCTGACTTTGACATGGTTGACCATGAGATCCTCCTTCAGCGACTGGAGCTGTCCTGTGGCTTATCTGATGTTCCTCTTCTTAGGTTTAAATCATACCTCTCTGACCGCTCACAGCTGGTTGTCCTTGGTGAAACAAAGACTCAGTGGACAGAGGTGGAAGTTGGTGTTTCCCAGGGCTTGGTGCTCGGTCCCATTCTATACATCCTCTTCACTGCTGAATATCCCGTCTCTGTTTACTAAACATGGGGCAAATGGACATCTTTATGCAGATGATGCTCAGGCTTTTGTACATGGTCCGTCAACTGATCAACTCTCCCTTGTTCGCTCCATTGACCATCATGTCTCTGACCTTCACTACTGGATGTTAACTAACCGTCTCTGCCTCAACACTGCTAAGACTCAATTGATCTGGTTTGGGACTAAGCAGCAGCTTGCTACACTCAACTTTCCATTGCTGACTGAGAAATTCCCTGCTTACACCTACTCTTCCATCGTCCGCGACTTGGGCGTCACACTTGACTCCTCCATCACATTCACAGAGCATATCTCCAACATGACTCGCTCCTGCTTCTTTCAACTGAGACGTCTCAGGGCCATCGGACACTCGGTCTCACCTTCTGTCTTAACCCCCGTGGTTCACGCATTTGTCTGCTCATGCTTGGACTACTGCCACTCGCTCCTCATGGGTCTCCCTAAGCAGGGTCTCTCCCCTTCAATCTGTTCTAAATGCTTCCGCTAGGCTCAACCCTCGACTCTCCCGCTTTGCTCATATCTCTACTTACATGCTTGATGTCCTTCACTGGCTCCCTATTGCTGCGCGCATCCGTTATAAAATCCTCCTCCTTGTCTTTAAATTTCAGCAGGGTACTCTCCAGAAATATCTCTCCAACTATGTGTCAAAGCCGCTATCTGCATCTCCTTCTCGCTCACTGCGCTCTGTGAATAGGCTTGATCTTTTTGTTCTCAGGGCTAAAACTGCCTTGGCCAAGCACCGGGCGTTTGCTGTAGTGGGTCCCACGATCTGAAATGACCTTCGCTCTCTGCTCAGGGCCAAACTAATTACTGGTTTTCCTCATCGGTCTCGCGTTCTCTAAAGGCATTTCTGTTTCCCCAAGGCTTCTGTGCTAAGAGTGCCTCTGGATAGTTATCTATTCTGCGAGAAACGCTTTAAAAATTTCTAGACACAATACAATACTTCCTTGGTATTCTTTGACCAACAAAACACTACTCCAGACCAGCCTCCATTTTGTGTGTCATTTTGCTTTTTTGCAGTGCTACCGAAAATGTTAATTTAAAATCTAAAATCATGTTTCCATCATATGCACGACTTTACTCAAAGCCATTTGAAGATTTTGGCCGCCATCTTGTCCGCCATTTTGTTCTTTGGCAGTGCTATATGTGTATTTAGTTCCATCGCATTCCTTGACCCCGAAAATGTTAATTTAGACTCTGAAATCATGTTTCCATCATATAAACCACTTTACATACATGATTTACGTATAGCCATTCGAAGATATTTGGAAGCCATTTTGTCCGCCATTTTGTCCGCCATTTTGTCCGCCATTTTGTTTTTTGGCAGTGGTACATATGTGTCTTTAGTTCCATTGCATTCCTTGACCCCGAAAATGTTAATTTAGACTCTAAAATCATGTTTCTATCACATACATGACTTTACTTACAGCCATTCGAAGATACTTGGCCGCCATTTTGTCCGCCATTTTGTTTTTTGGCAGTGCTACATATGTGTCTTTAGTTCCATTGCATTCCCTGACCCAGAAAATGTTAATTTAGACTCTAAAATCATGCTTCCATCGTATACATGACCTTACTTACAGCCATTCGAAGATATTTACCACCATTTTGTCCGCCATCTTGTTTTCCCATGCACCCGTTAAAAATCCAGCTTGCTAACCACGATTTTCCTTTTCAGCAGGGTCAAATTAGTCTAGAAACACCTGTTAGCAAATTGTTACATGATTTGCTTCTGTCAATTTAACCCTCAATGGGCCCTTGTCAGAAAGTTGCGTTCCAGGTCCTTGGGGTTCAAACTGCACCCCCTATTTGTTTGAGAATATAAATCAAGGATACGCTGTGTCTACCGGTAATCGAATACCATGTATTTTATATAAACATAATGACATATCTAAATTGTTCAGTTACATACATTTGTCACATTTGATACATTGACAGAGTGTGCCGGACAAGCAGGCCTACAGCACTTATCGCAGAATTTGCGCGTCTTCCTGTCAAACTCGCGCGGGCACAGATGATAATGTCCCTGTGTCCTCTTCACTTTAGCTGGTATCTCAGTTCCTGCTTCGAATTCTCCAGAGTCCAGTTCTATAAGTTGGATTGCATCCATGATCGGTCTTCTGAGCAGGGCAGTACCAGCTCTTACACGACCTCTTCCTCTTGTATTCCGTGTAGTAGATGGTTCATTTACCTGCTCTTCGTCAGACGCACTGACATCTTCTGATTCGTCGAATTCCTCGGACACATGATCTTCGTTATCAGAGGCAGTACCAACTTCAGTCAAATCTCCATCTTCACTATCATCGGCATCACCTTCACCTTCATCAACTTCTGTATCCTCTTCCATAATCAGTCAAAGAGCTTCAGCTGTGGAATACCTAGCCATGGTGTTATTTATTTTCTAATACTTGAAATGTAAGCAAAACAAAATGGCTGACTTCTAAAAAGGTCAAACAAATATCAGGAAGTGTTCTAAAATATAATAACATAACAAATTATTGCAGTAATTAGCACCAGTTACCTGAATTTGTTCATCATATCAACGTCATAATTTTGGGGTGCAAATTGCACCCCCGATGAACCTGTGCTGGCAAAAATTGACGTCAGCTCTTTTTTTTCCGTTTTATGCATGACTATAGGGAAAAATGGTACACTTACAATGTCCTAGAAGATAACTGCTGAAATTTTAATAATAACACTTGAGTAGCCATATAAACGGCCAGGGGGTGCAGATTGCACCCCAAGGAACCATTGAGGGTTAAGCAAGTTGTGTACATTTGAGTCATTCATTCCTCATTGGCGGCCATCTTTTTTGGCGCCAAAATTTGACCTTTTCCCGTGGTCCGATTTTGGTAAACTTTTAGTATGTTCATTTCCAGACCAAATGCACCCGAAAATCAGCATAAAACGTTTTCTTGCAATTTTTTTGGGGTTCACCACATTTTTTTCATAGTTTGACCCTACTATATTATAACAGACATTTTTACCATGCACAAAGTCATATAGAAATGCGAATCTTGCACTTACATATATGTATCAAAGTTTAAGAAGGCATCAGTCAATGGCTGCTTCAGACACAACTGAATTCCAAAACCACACTCCATCGTACAGAACTAATGCGGAACGCTTGGTGCATTGTTGGAGTGTGTGCAAGGACAAAAATTTGCCCCAAATCATGGAAAGCAGAGATCATTGACATGAAACCAAAGACAAGGCAAAAATCTCCTATAACACAGCTTATACACTTCAGGACCCTCAGTAAAATCTTAGAACAGGGTTTTATTGTCTGATTATTACTAAAAAGATACTTAAAACATTGAAATTCATACATACCATTTTTTGTATTGACCAACAAACTCATAGTTGAGCAAATGGCCTGACACTGAAGTCATTGTCATCTGACAGTTCTGATTAAAGATGGTGTACGGAAACTCGTAGATTTTGTTAAAACGTGAAAAACCTTCTCGCTGAAAATTAACCAAAAACTTCTACAGATTATATGGTGTGTTGGTAAAATTGTGGCTTCAACTAGTTAAAGCCATCTAAATCCAAATAATATGGCCACCCCAGAAAGGACATAAAATAGTGTGTTATGTGCAGTTACTGAGTGAGAAAACAAGAAAGTATGCAATCTGGGTAGAATTAAAGTAGGGTCGCTTGCAGCTGAAAGCATGTGGCAAACTAGACTGGGAGACAATTATAATGTTGCAACCTCTGCACAGTGAATTTCCCTCAGTAAGTAATTATCCTTGAGAATAGCTAAGAGTTGTAGATAAAGACAAAAGTAAATTACTTTACACAAAATACAAAGGAGGTCACAGCAGTGGAAGTTATTGGATCATCTTTAGTACTGTTGAAAGACGAGTTAGAAAATGTATCCTCATCAAAGCAATCAAACTGTGGAAATGCTGGAGGTGATATTACAACACATTCCTCAGGGAACTCGCATCATATTCAATGGATGATTTTATTTCAGTCTGAAAAACGGCAGTTTTATGCAGTATGCTGTTGTACATAAAAGGTACTTAGTGAAGACAATTTGGCACAAGTTGCAATTTGTTTCCAACATATCTTCTGGAATTCTTATGTATTTTGGATTTAACAGTTTTTCGTTAACACTCTAATATGTATTTCAGAAAAGTATTCCATTTAACATTTTTTCCCACAAAAGAAACATTCATTCACATATAATTGTTGTGTTTGGTATCATGGATTGCTTACTTGCTTGAGTGAAATTTGTTATATGGAGGTCGCTGTGCTCTATTCTCTCCCAGTCTGAGGCAGCCAAATTGTTTATAAGCGTTTAGCTGCAGGCGACCCAGAGAATTGTGGAAACGGCCACGCTCCGGAGTGGGGCATGCCACTGAAACCGATTGCAACAACTGGTGGACGGAGAGCCTATTCTAATCTGGAAGATGTAGAACATGTTATTTTCATATATCAGATTTTGTGCATTAACACAATTTTGTGGAACCGACCACCCTACATTGTTAAGAATTAAATGATGGTTTACAGTCATAGATCTTTCGATTACCTTTGAGTATCTGCCTCTGGACATAATATCCGCAAGAGATTTTGCTGCATCGTTCTTTTCCGCAACATTAAGAACTCGAACCATGTTTGCTTCAACGGAGGGGGTGCTTGAGGCGAATTTCACAGAAGTCAACACACACTTTATGGAACGCGATGTCCACTTAAACAAAATCGGGAAAGAAAACTGAAACATGCCAGATAAATTTCATGACACGGCATCTAATCTGGTTATAAGTCAAAAAACGTGTATAAGCTTAAATTAAATCCTTTTCCCGTATTTTCTGATGCAATTTACAATTCCCAAACAAACAAACCGCGACAACTGCCCGCCATTATTATCCCATGTTGTTACCATAGATATATAATATGTCGTTACAGAAATAATTCAATGATATTAAAATTAAGTACTAGAAAAACCTCAAACAAAGCAAATTGTGCGAAATTGGAAGAAAATTCCTGAGAGGTTAAATTACTTAGATTGAATAATATTGATAAATTTATGTAATTAACAATTCAAATCATTCTACGATATTTTATTTTATTAATTTTGCAGTGTTAATCCTTCTGGCCCGTTTCTTAGTTAGGAAGTTTACAACTTTAGTGTGGAGCTGAGAAATTTCTAAGATAGAGCTTACTTCGACATTTATTTTTGATCACTTTTAATACTCTAAACAGAATACTTTGTATAAATTATATTGGTCATGGACGTGGTTGTAACCTTCGACTCGATGTTACACTGAATCAAACTTGAAATCGTGCGGGCAAAAATTATATGGGCCAGGACCATGAGACTTAACTGCGGATTCTGGCCCTGAAACCCATGCACGTGCGTTGATCCCACATGAATTGAGCCGCTAGTTGCCACAGGGCACAGGTACAACGCGGGCCCTGCATGACCAAGCTGCAGAAACAGACGTTTAGATTTTCGGTAAGCGAAAGAAAGTCTGTGTGCGTTGACAGGACTGTATATTGACCATATTAAATGTTCGCAGCTATAATTGTAGACAGGAGATAAGTCGGATCATTGCCTTCTAGATACTGTACCAGCGCCTGTGAATAAGATGGTTCTCGCGGCCTCGCTTGTTTGGGCGCTGTAGATATCCGGAGATTGCGGTATCTAGAAGGCAATGGTCGGATCCATAGATATAATATCTATATTATAATATTATTATTATCTATATTATAATATTATATCTATGGTCGGATCCAAGGATTGGGTCGGATCAAACTGGACTAGTCGTAATTAGTCACTTTACATACGTCACAGCGTGTTGCTCTTTCAATAAATATGTAATCTGTTGCTTCATTACTGATTATTATTATATTCAGCAAGTACCTTATAATAGTGGTGGTGTGTTTTGAATGCTGTTTGGTTTCAGTTCTCGTGTTTTGTTTCGATCCGGCATAAATTGCGTTAATTTGCAGAGGTCTACCTAAGTAAAGCTATACGAGGGAGTCTTCCACAGGCAAATTATTGCTGGTTAGCATGTTTAGGAGACACATCTCGTTACTTGTAAAATTCAACAACTAGATACTTGTACATGTACGACAGTCAACAGCAAAAACTTGACTCTGTAGGGTTAAAATCTGATACGCTTTCTACCTCGTACATTGCTAAGTGTTGGATATCATGTTCAGAATTCTGTTCGCTTGACTGATACACGATAATCTAAGA
Source organism: Allolobophora icterica (assembly GCA_963556255.1). Taxonomy (NCBI): domain Eukaryota; kingdom Metazoa; phylum Annelida; class Clitellata; order Crassiclitellata; family Lumbricidae; genus Allolobophora; species Allolobophora icterica. The sequence continues at coordinate 39,661,955 of OY744610.1, read as the reverse complement.
GCTAGTAAAATACTTTACTCCCTTTGATCATGTCACCCCGGCTCTTCGAGAGCTACATTGGCTCTCCATTCAAGCTCGCATTAATTCAAGATCGGCCTCCTAATGCATCGAGTATATACAAACTCATCTCCCTCGTACGTTTCTTCACTAGTCACACCATGTTCTTTTCAATCCAGACAAGGACTACGATCATCCTCCCAAGGTGATTTTGCCGTCACTAGTTCATTCCGGAAATTTGGAAACCGAACACTTGCACTAGCCGGCCCAGCTGAATGGAACAAACTGCTGGATTATATTCGCAAATCCTCAACGCCATTGATTTTTCAAAACTAACCTTTCCGCCTAATGTCAGGCAGCTCTCATTAATCACTTAGTAGCTGCCGTTGATGTACATGTATTGTAGATGACAGCTGTAGGCATCTAGGTTTGCATATAACTTTGAGTATTTGTGGATAAAGGTATATACCTTGTAAGAAACTGAAGGATACACAAATTTTTGATCGTTTGCTGTGTTTTTGGCGATTTTGTTGTTACTCTTGTTGATGTCCTGTTCTTGTTGATGTCGTTTCCGGCCTGTTGTGTCGATCTATTATGTTAATGAGTGCTGCCTAATGTCACGTTGGACAACAGGCCAGGCTTCAGCTGGAATGGCTTATGCTGTGTCCACCCAATATACGTCAATGGTAGATGCTACGTTAAAAGTTGTTAATATGCTTTTGAAAATGGGAAAACTCATTTGATTATATAGTAACAGTGTCTAATACTGGAATAATGTAGTATATGATTATTTTATAATTCTAAATTTACTTTGCTCAGTAAGGCTCCCATCATTCCCCTCCTCTTGTTTGACATTTATGTAAAACAGTTTTCCAACAGTTTTCCAAAATATGCTTTGTTTATGGAGTTAATTGATTAAAATACTCAAAATGCCCTAGATGATGGCAAACCTTGTACCCAAAATTTGTTACAGAGAGCTGCTCATGCGCTTTGGAATGTTGACTGAAATGTTTATCGTCCATTGTAATATATGGAACAGTGTAATGTATGTTTAAATTGAATGTTTATCTATAGGACGTTAACAAGGTGACATATGTAAAACCCAGACTGCAGCCATTATTCAGACTTTTCACAGAGCTAACAGCAATGGATTCTGATGAAAAGGTAAGATATGCTGCATGCTTTTTAGTCAATAACAGTGTGCTCTTTGCCAAGACTGAGTCGGGAGTGCGTCAGAGCAGATATCTCAAAGAGATGCTTTATTATTGTTTGAATGCATGAATGAATAATTGAAGAACTTTGTGCAGAATTGCTGCTTTGATCTATTTCGAGCTCTGCCAGCTGGGTTAACCCAGGTTATCTATCTCCCTTTACATATAAGCTTTGTTGTTAATGTACTATGGCTCAACTTGCTGAAACTGATTCAGATATTTTTATTTTGCTCTACTCTTGGATAACTAGGGAATAACGCTACTTGTTATTGTGTATTGCTATGTACAATGTTGTACATCTGTGCATGCCATTGGTTATGTGTGTGTATGATTCATTTATGTAGGTATGTGTACCAAGTACATGGGGCATTATTAAGAAGTGCTGAATATGTAGAATGAGTATGAGTGCCTGCCTTTTAATTTTTGAAACAAGATATATAAGACTTTTTGAACAAAATGCTGATTAAAAGAGTTGTGTAGTAACTCTTTTGTTTGGTATGTTCTTTTTTAGGATAATGATGCAGCTTTTGAATCAGAAAATGAGGATGATGGCTTATCGAGTAAAGACAGTGGGGATGAGTGTGGAGACTGCGATGCAGAGGAACTAAATGCAGCGAAGCAGAGTGAAAAGTTGGAAGCGGAGTTGGGTCAGGGTGACAGTCGTGACCTGGATTATTTTGAAGGAGATGGAGAACTTGTTGAAGGGGATGCCAGTCCTGTTTTGGAGTCAGTGGTAAAGGAGCAGGAATGTGGAGAAGTGGATTCGGTTGATTGCAAAGTGGAAGATGCTTTAGGTAAGCTATTTAACAGAGCTCAGGTACAACATAAGTAAATCAAAGCCATCTGTTGCAAGATCATGTGACAGGGGAGGGAACTGGCTACCTGCCCTCTGGATACTTCATCATCGTACCCATGGATGCCTGTGAGGGTGTGCTTGAGGAACCCCTTACTGCTGTTTTGACATAACTCTCAGTACATGGTAACATACTTGTTTGCAGAGTAATGTGCCCTATAGGAACTCTGCAAAAGTGTGATCCCAGAGCAAAAGGACCCCTTCAGCTCAGGCCAAACATGACTACAGCAATCTGTTCTGTAAAATGAACTTTTCTCAGTGTCCAAGTTAATTACTGTGAAAATAACGGCCGTGGAAAGAGAGCTACTGTAGGCTTGTATGTCTGTGGTCTTACTGTTACCAGTATTGAATATTTCTTTTAATTTTCTTTTAATTACAATACAGTATATCTTACACTACATTGTGCAATATATGAACAAACAACAGAGGACTGGATAAAATCAGTGTGGTTTAATAAACTATGGAGCATAAACACCATTAGTTAAAAGTACTATTATATGAGAAATTATTAAGTCAAAGCCATCTGTTTACATTGGTAATTGCTTTGTATGGGTGTCCCTAATAGCGGGATTTTTATCCCTTCTGGGTCACCCTTTGCCACCAATGATTTTTGCCTACATTCTAGAGTTTAACAGCCTGGAAATTGTAATAATGAACCTATTGTAAACGTATTGTAACCTCGCTTGTTAACTGTTTGTTTGTTTTGTTATTGGTTGCAATAAACATATATATTGATTGATTGATTGATTGATTGATTGATTGATTGAACTGTGCAACTCCCTTTCCTTACAGTCTTCTCTGGTACTGCAAGCAAAGAATACCACCATTTATAATTTGATATTTTGCTCAGTAATTAGATGAAAGGGTTGGTAATTTGGTAGCCATAGATTGTATTTGCTTTGATTTGGTATTAACAGATGAAGATCACACTGAGTTCCTCCATTCGTTGAAAGTCTGGGGTAATGCTGACCAAATTGAACGAGAGTTATTGAAGATGCCGTCTGTTGAAGATGCAGTTGATGGTCAGTTATACAGATGCAAAGTCAGTTGCTATTAGAAATGCTGAAATGTTTAGTTTACTAAGATGTGTAAATCTGCTTTTGAAATTTCATTTTAGTTGGTGCATATTGTAGGTTGTGTGAAATCTGAAATTTAACAATGAAATCTAATGTAACAATTGCACCAATTCATAATGCACTTGACGTTAATTGTTTTTCAATGTCTGCTGCAAGACATATTGAAATTATTGTTAACTTACCGTATATACTCGCGTACAAGTCGAGTTTTTTTGGACAATTTTGAAAGTCCAAAGTTAGGGGGTCGACTTATACGAGGGACAAGCCAAGATCGCAAGATTTATCCATCCGAGATCGCATGAACATGCAACCGAGGTCAACAACATACCCCGTCCGATACCGCATGACTCAACAATGAGCGATCGCATGACCGTGAAGGAAATAATAATTATAATGTTATAAACAAATGATACTATAAAGAATCAATTTTTAGCACAATACTGGCAAAATATCTGGTAGAATAAAATAATATTCTGTTCAGTTTAAATCATGCCGGCTAATAAACGTCAACACCAGTTCTTATTTGTTGTTCTTTTTGGCTGAGTACGTGTTCCGTTCTATGCTTCTGATTTTATAGCGCATTTCTATTACGACCGTAAATTCGTGTTCTGCAATACTGAGAAAATGCCAAAATTGACCTGCGTGGGAATTGCACTGTAAACGTTAAAAGATAAAGTACCATTCAGGTCAAAACTATTGGCCATAATTAAAGCATTTCACTGTGATCATTAGCTGTCTATCAGATGGGACGCAACTGACGCCAATGTTTATTCATAGGCAATAGTGAATGACGGCCCAAAATGAGGTTTATAAGAGACTTTATTGTTCAAAGTTTGAATAAAGGATTGGTTGCAATGCATGTGTGTAACGCGAGGTCAGGCACAGCCTTCTAAATGGGAGCTCCTACGTATCTAGAAGGCCGTGGGTCAGGTCACTAGAAAAGAGGAATGCTAGTAGCCTATTAGGGCATGTTCCGCGCGTATCTGACCGATCCAGTTGAATCAAATGATGATGGTGACAGGCTTAACAATGATGGCCAAACCTGCTTGACCTTGCGAATGGGAGAAGTTCTTCCCAAACGATTTGCCAAGAGATATGGTACAGCAATTATTTTTAAGATGCGGCATTGTACAATTATATTATTACCGCCATGGACGGTTTGCAAAACGACGTCATTTAAGCAGGGACTCAGAGATCGATGACGGCGAAACTGATATTTACGGGGATGACATGAAATTTACAGGAGACGTTTTAAAGTTCGAAACCGCAATTTAGTTTGTTAAGGCAGGTTAATTTAGGCAGTTTAGGTTGTTAAAACTTGTGATAGCGCTATAATATTTTGCCTTATCCATTTTCCGGTTTCTTGTCTTGATTAACGTAACTTCCACAAAACGGAAACTACAAGTCCGCAATAATTTGAAAAACGTCAGGAAGAGGCGAAAATTAACTTTTAAAACTAGCTGACTCGTAATTTAAAGGGTATTTTGATAAGAAAATGTGTAATTATTGGTAGACAATTTGTTGGGTAACATTCTATTTTGGTCGACGCACGTGTTCGCTGTGCACGTGTTTCATCCTAGGGTTTAATTTGTGGTTTACTTGATGTTGGAAAGGGCTAAAAAATGTCCAGATTTACCGGGTAAACGTAAAAATACGCATCGACTTATACGTGGGTCTTAGACTTTTCCCCTATCCAAGGTTAAATTTTTAGGGGTCGACTTATACGCGACATCGACTTGTACGCGAGTATATACGGTATATGACACATCATGGAGATTGCATTGCTCAGATGTGCTTCTGGTGTGAGAACTTCGAGGAAATAGATGAATTTTAACGCAAGAGATTGCTACAATCCTTGAAACGTGTGTTTAATGTTGTGAGATATAAATTAAGAATGTTGATGATGATGGTACGGTAGAACAAGTGATCTGAGGTTATTAAAGACTTATTCATAAATGATTGCTTTTGCAGAAGTGAAATGTGCCAGAGACAATCGCTGCATCACGTTGTACCCGTTTGGTCTCGAGGATTTTAGCAATCCGAAATTCTTGGCGGCTCTTCGAGAGAAGGGCTGTGAGGAAGTCCGGCATCAGTTCATTCGACCCGAAACAAACCGGGACGAATGGGTTGGGTATGTGTGGCTCTAAGTTGGAGCAGAATCTTTTATTGGGGTTGGGTATGTGTGGCTCTAAGATATAGCAGAATCTTTTATTGAGCAAAGTTTTAAATACAAGAAGGTCTTTCAAGCAGTTGCTGATGTTAGTATTTATAGTCTTAGTACAAATATTTAGGATGTTTGCAGATTGTTTCTCTGACATCTGTGGCTATGATATATGTTTCATCATTTATCTGCTGCTCTTAATTTGGGTATTACATCAAATATGAGCTTAGGTAGGTAAAATTAAAGGAGTGTAGTGCAGGTGGTACATTTCTATAGCACCGTCTCAATGAATTTCCTTAACAGCACTACAAACCTTTAAAACGCTTCAGTACCATCAGACAAGATAGTTTTGGAACCCCCATTGATTAAATATATTGTAGATGTGTTGCACAGCTAAGAAATTCTTATTTTTGGTTAAAACTAGCTCCTTAAATTTTGATATAATGGGTACAGATTGGAGTACCTGTACTAAATAACTGAAATTTAACTACTGTGGATTCTAACTTTGAATGGGATCTTTGCTTTTTTTGTGATGTTGCCGCAGGTTTGTGTTATTGAACTTTGGTTCTGTTTCATCTGCATTACGAGCTGCCGAGGAGCTGAAAGACTTTCGTGAAGGCGTTGAAGTCAAGGTTCAGATACAGGGAGCTCAGAGCTCTCGTGAGTAGTGATTCTTATAAGTTTGTATTCAATATCTATAAGTTATCAAGGCATCTATACAGTGCCTGTTCAAAACCTCTCGAAAGTGCTGCACTCTTGTCTATAAAAATGGTCTTAAGGTTTAAGACATGTGTATGTATTTAATATCTGTACTTTTTCCAAGGCATTTTTATAGTGCCTTTTTATAGAACCTGTCCAAGCTCTGCACGCTTTGATCTAAATGATCTCAAGAGGATATAAGTTGAGACTTAAATTAATAAGAAATTTACTTTAATAAGTATGCCATTTATTGACAGAAAATCATCATTTTCTTCTTAGTTCCTTTTATCATAGCCCAGTCTCATTGATTACCTTTGTCACTGGACTGTACATGTTTTGTTGCAATGTGTAAAAAAATTTTTATATTGAAATGAGGCGGTGAACAATAAAAAGTTGATTGATTGATTGATTGATTGATTGATTGATTGATTACTGACATATTTCCATTTCATTCGGTTGTGAAAGAGCCGTTGTAGAAGTCTCTCAGTTGTATTTAGCAAGATTTCTTGTCATTTAAGGTGTTTACTTAACTTATTCTTTAACAATTTTAGGTTTTAATATTCGAAGATGGAAAGCTGCTGTGAAAGGAAAGCGTAAGTTTTGTATATATTTCAAAACAATAACCTTAAATATTGCTAAAATATCCATGGTGAAATAAATATTGGTCCATTCAAATTTTATGCATTCTTTTTGAAAAATTTTCACTGTCTAAAGTCTAATATTGTTTATGTCTTTGCAAGGTCTTCTTAGTTTGTTTCATTACTAGGATTTTTCCAGTTTGGCATGTGACATTTTTTGACATTTTACTTCTAATTATATCGAATTTATTTTGGAGGCAGTCATTCTTTTTTCACCAGGTGTAAATGTCTTGTATGATATTTGCCCTTATTTGTGTAGAGTAATTTTAGCATCATGTGACACAAAATCAGTAATCCACACCATAATTTTTTGTATTAGGGTAATTTTTGGGTAGTATCAGACTTTTAATACGAGTTACTCTATTTGTCAGTCTTTCTAAGCATTTCACGATTCTGTTGTAACTGCTAAATTCTTTGATTCCGCAAACTGTGTACTATAAAGTAAGGTCACTTTCTGATCCAGGGTGTAAGCTTTGTCCTAAAATGTCAAAAGTCCTTTACTTGAGTGTGCTTTGTGTGAAATAGATACATGCCTTGCAGTTGCTCTTGTGTTCACGGTTGAGAAGTATACAAAACTTTGTGAGGGTATTAGAATGTGCTATGTAAATGTTCAGCTGCGCTATGATAACAGCAGTATAAAAATCATTGGATTGCATTAGAGTGCTTGCTGAGTTTTTATGTTCATTACAGACCGTTGGAGCGATGGACTGCTAGTGATTAAAAACATTGGGGAGAGTACTTCAGAAAGCAAGCTTTCCGCTCTCTTTCCTGATGCCAGCATTCTTTTGCATAGAGAACCTAGCCCTACCTCTGATGGGGCTCTCAAAGGGTAAAATTACCTGAAGCTTTCTTCCAGGTTTTACCCGATGGCAGTCTAGTCATTTCTTTTTGTCACGTAATTCTAGCGTATTTTACAGTTAAAAAACCATTCATAATAACTATTAATCTATTAATGAACTATTAATTAGTTTAAAGATTTAGCTTTACTAACACATTTGTTTGATTTTCGTTAATCCGTGACTCTGTCTTTCAAAATGTCAGTTAAAATATGAGTACTGTTTTTAGCTATTTAAATTATAGCTAAGTTAAGAGGATATTTCAATTAATAACTTTAAAACATTGATTTCCATTTTATGAATTAACTACAAATTTCATTGTATTGGTTTAATTCTTGTATTTAGCTGTGGAAAGATATAGTAATGCCTCATATGTTAATTTTAGTATACTTTTGATGTAATTTATTTACCATAGCAGTATCTCTGTAAATTTTTTTATTCGTTAAAGAGGTTAATTACCTTATTCTTGTGACTGATGACATTTGGTGCATAAGAAGTTGTTGTCGTTTAGAATTGAACTTCAAGAAAGTCCACGACTGTTTGTCAGTTGTATTTTAAGTCTTGTTTCTTTTTGCAAATATGGCTGAGTTACAGAACTGAAGCTTTGCTGTCTTTACTATGCTACCAGTCAGAAGTATTTTTCTTTCTACTTTGCACTACACCTACTTGATATATCTCTACTCTTTAGGACCTGGTAATATGTTCTGTGATTCAGAACTCGAGAGCAGAACCAAGGAGTTCACTGCATCGCATCGTCTCTACAAACAACATTACTGTTTACTTCATTAGGCAGAACTTCTTTTTTTAAACATCATCTAGGTGCTTTACGACAGAAGATGCATTTGGAATTAACTAACGACATCTAAGTCCTTACTGCTGCATCTGTTGGGTTGGTCAGCCAACAGCTGCCATCGTTCATTGGGCCCGTAGTTGGCCCACAGCTGCCACCATGAACAGAATGTGGGCCAACTATGGGCCCTATGAATGAGGATGTGTGCACTTCTTCCTTGATTCTGACATTTTATTACTGGTGTCTGACTTTATTTAAACAACATCTTTTAGAATTCATCGAAGGTGTTAAGCATTACAGAATGTTTCTTTTCACTGTCCGGTTCAAATCCATAACTTTCTCTTTATCGGGTCTTGCAGTAAAATGCTCTCACTCTGAATTCTTTATCTGTATTAATGGTATGCACCAGCACATAGCATCAGTAGTTGCTGTTTAACGACAATGTGTCGTAACAAAGATCATTTAGCTTAGCCCTACTCCTTTATCCAGGCTTGGGGCTGGCACTACCGAAGTGCGGGTAGTGCCATAGCATCATCCAACTCTGTTTAATTGACAGTGGAAGAGGACAGTTTGTTCCTTTGACACCATGACCATAAAAGATGGAACAAAGTTACTGGTGATAAGCACTGATGCTGAGTAAATTGTTTTGAGTTGAATGTATGAGTGAATGGCTAAAGGCTGCTGCTTAAAACAGCACCATTTAAAATCCATTTTATGTAAATTATGCCAGGCATGTTTCCTACACATAACAGTTTAAATCTGGTGTCTTCATGCTTACAGTCGATGAAGCTCTTTGCATTGACAGTCTGGATAGAAATCTCAGCAGTGATTTTTTGCAGCCATGGGTGTTCTGGTTTCATTATGACCCAGGTGGAGGTGTTTACATGGATAGCATTCCTTTACAGAAAAATGTTTGGGGAAATCTCTAACCATGAGAATGTAAATCAGCATAGGATGCTAATTGGACTATTCCTACGACTTCTGGTCTCCGTTTGTGTGTGTGTGTGTGTGTGTGTGTGTGTGTGTGTGTGTGTGTAGAGATTGTTTTTTATAGATTGTTTTTTATATGTTGTGTGCTGTTTTTATAGCCACGGCTATCTCGCCAATTGTTTTAATAATAATAATGATATTTGTTTATTAAATTCAAACTGACAAGTACGCCTTAAGATTACATGATATAGTAGTTTAACAGGAGTCGCATATAACTGTATGGCAGCCTGCAAGGCGCCCATCTGTGGTACTGTTTGATTGATTGATTGATTGATTGCCCTGTTTGTACTGTGGCTGATCTCGGTATTGACTGTGTGCCGTTCTGTTTCCTAGATTTACAAGATTTGCATATGTTGTCTATACGGACAAGGAGGAAGCTGATGCTATGCTGGCCAAGTACAAAGGCAAGAAGATAATCTTGGATGGAAGACGCCTTCTTGTCATGAGGTACTTCAACCCAGAAAAAACAGTGCTTCCAGAAGGTAACAACCAGTAATGTCATCTTTTCACTTGCATGTTACAGCATCATTTAACAGTTATCATTACTCCCCTTTCAGTACTCCCCCTCTTCGTAGTAATCAACATTGTCTTCGTAATAGAATGCACAGATTCACATTACCGAAGAAAGATAATAGCAATCCCCCGAATTCTCTATAAGAACTCTTACTAATAGAGCAAACGCTTTCTTTTATGAATGTACCAAGTTGTGGCATGACAGCTTGTTGTCCACAATAAATGAATATTGCATTAGTTCCACATACAAAGAAACATTTGCCTCTTGTGTTTACATTTCAGGCTATACCTGTGGGGTTTATTTTTATGGTTGCCAGGTGGCACCGTCAAAAATGCCAAGACACGTGCCGACGATATGATGTGATGTGATATTTGTATGTAAGTTTAATTTGTATATCTTTGGTTGGTTTGCTAGGAATGCTTCGTCTTGGAGAACGGCGTCTCGTGATGCAAAATATAACTGAGTTGAAGGAGATGATTAGCTCAGCCAACCGTGACATGACCCCCCTACAGAACAAGGTCTCTGATATTGCCAATACCTGTAATCCTATAGGCAACATTGTTGAATAACTCGCATTCTTTGTTTTTTTGTTTCATAAGTTTTTCAAGAAAAATTTGTCATTGGTACTACTTGTTTTAGAGCATCACATTCTGGTCACTTTTGCAACTTTGGCTTTTTTTAATACTATCGTTTCATTCGCTATATTATTCTGCCAAACAACCTAAACATTTAGCTTAAGGTGTTTTGTGTAGACCTGTTTTAAATCTTCCACCCTCGCTTGCTATTATAAGTCAAGGTGAAGTTTAGCAGCTTATGCCACTTACAGCCACCTAAATCTGCCACCCAAAGGAAACTCGTTTAGATTTTGTTTAGCCACGTTGGTAATAAACAACCTATACATGTTAGCGTAAGATAGTTTAGAAATAGTAATGTATGAGAATACGTATGATAATAGATTCCTTTTCATCCTTAGTTGAACTTTGCCTTTGGTTTTATTGTAGGTGAAGGCTTTACAGGAGTTAGTCGACAAAGATGACTGTATAAGGCAGCAGATGGGGTTACCAACCCCTTCATTTGATCGCCTGAGCAAAATGAACAGCTTGCGACAGTTCAGTGAACGCGAGAAGACGACAATTCTCCAGCGTTTGCTGAATCCTCCGCCTCCTCCGACTCCTGTTCCTCCGACTCCTTCGAAGCCAGAAGCTCCAAAAGCAGAGAATGGAGAGAAGAGTTCTGCGGCTAAGATGGGACAGACTCGAAAGCGCAAAAACCGAGGAAAGAAATCTTTGAAGGAAACAGTCGTGGCAGTGAATCTGAATATTCCACCTCCAGTGCTGGCCCTCCCTAGACCAGCATTTGTCCCCAGACTTCAAGTTCCACGGCCTGCTTCTGCACCTGGGTAGATTTTCTCTCTGTTTTAGTGTTATGTTCATGTTATTGAAGTATTTTGTCAAAGTTTAAATGTGTTTCATTGTGGTGGTGCTGTTGAAGCATATCAAGGTTTCAACATTTACCATTTTCTATTTCGAGATACTTGAAATGTATCGGTATTTATATTGCGCCATCGACCAACTCAAGTGAAGGAGTCAATATCAGTAAAGGGTAAAGACAAGAGATTTGTTGATACTTTTCTTTAGAAACGCCTTAGAACCATCACTCTCAGGGTTTAAGGTATCGCTCAGTTAAAGTGCCATTATTATCCGTGTGCTGCCTCCCAACTTGACTTTTCACTACTCAACCCTGCTTTCCACTACTGGAAAATCAGCTTATCACTACTGAACTCGGATTTTCACTACCTAACTCAGCTTTCTGCAACTGAACTCGCTTTTCACTACTGAACTCTGCTTTCTACTACTAAACTTGGCTTTCCACTACTGGAAGTTCAGAAGCTGAGTTGACACATTGGCTCAGTATTCCATGGATGGTCAGTACCCTTAGCACTACTTGCCGTCGCTGTGCTTACCAGCGTACTATCAAGAAATGACATTTACAGACTCTATGCACAGGTGCCTGATGAAGATGACCAGGTGAGGTGTGGATATTACTCACCTATTATGTACATTTATCAACCACTTTTCTCAAAGACGTGTTTCAGGGTTTGGGGCCCAAACTTGGTCAGTAGATTGGATCTGTGCTTAACGTTGTGTACTGAATTTCTGTAATAGCAGCCAGCCAGTGAGAGTACCTCCTCCTCTTATGCTAAGGAATGCTGCACCAACGTCTCAGATGAGAGCACCATTGCTTGCCAAGCTTCCGCCTTCATCGTTAGGCAACTGGATGCAACCTCCTCCTGTGTAAGTACCCTCACTGTCTATATCTGGGATTGATATTTTTTCCATAGATTTACATACTATTTCTCTATTTCACTCTGTTTATGTGGTGAGATTTTATTGTTTATATTTAGCCACTGTTTACAATCCATTCTGTGTCCAGTGTTCCTTAAAAAGTCACCAAGTCAGTTGTTTGGTTATAAGCTGGAACCTATATATAACACTTCAGCAGCAATATCAACTGTGTTTAATGAGAATTTTCGATATAATTATGTGTGTTACAAGGAACTTGCAGCATACATCTCTGCTACTGTTTTACGTATCAGCTTCTGTTTGGTTTTTTCTCACTTATAACACTATCTACATGTATTCTGATCTATCGGATAATTACTTCTATGAAAGAGGAGGAGCAGTCTGTTAAGCTAGCCTCAGAGGCAGCCATGGGTATTAAGTGTTAGCGATTTCATTTTCTTAGCGTTGGCTATGAGGGCATGCGGCCATTCCTGTCCCTGACCATCTCTTCTTCCCACATTGTAGCCAAGTTGAACCCCCAACCTCTCAGTCGACAGTGCAGCACTATCCACTAGTTATTGACTTCTATGGAACTGCTGTCATAATGTATAAGGCATATGTAAGCACCTGTGATTAGCCACCCTTGAAGAGGTGCTATATAAATACTTGAATGAATAAATGAATAAGTTGGAGATTGCTTCAAGTGAAACCAGTCAAACAAATTTTAATCCATTGGAGTCAATAAATTACTGGATTATACATGTAATTATTTTCATATATTAATCTGTTATAGTTAGTGTAATTTTTGCAGTCAGTAATTATTATTATTACTGTGCAATTTTACATAATTATGATGCACATTACTGTGCTCGTGTTAATTCAGTCATGTGTCACAGTGGTGCTTATGAATATTAAAGATCAGACGTTTACAGTAAAGGTCATATGTGTGTGGATACGCTACAATGCCTTGATGTTTTAATTGTTCTAGCGGTGTTCCGCCACCAGTCCAGAGGCCAGCTGTAGGACTAATGGGTACCAAGCCCGTTTCCAGAATACCAATGTTGGTACCTCCGCCTTCAGTTCCGGCACCAAACTTACGTCCTCGTGGTCTCCTGAATTCACCTCCACCCCATCTATCTCGTGTTCCACCACCAGCACCATTCGTGACACGGCCTCAGAGGAGTTTTTCGCCTGGTGGTTTACCACAGTGGAGAGTGCCACCACCTACTGGAATAATTCCACGACCACTGATGTAAGTCATCCCTTGCATATTTTCTATGGTTTCTTTTTGTAAGAAGTCGGATTAACTGCCTTTTTGTACGTTCTTCCAGTTTATAATGTCACTCAGGTGTGAATGGAAGATTCGTCTGTTTCAACTTGCTCTCCCACTTTAGTTCGACATGTAATTTCCTGGACCCATTGGATTCCGAATGGATTTCTCCAATGGATCATGATTTTGAATATCTTATCACTTGTAATTGTAATTATAATCAAGAATTTATATAGCACCACTCAGAATCAGAGGCGCTTCCAACCGGGTCAGTGTCTTCACTGACAAAGAGAAATGTTTTCAGGCACCTGTGGAACTGGACAGGAGGGAGAGTGAGGTCAAGCCCAAGGGCCTGAGGCAAGCTGTTCCAGCTGGAAGGGTCCACTACCACAAAACTACGAGACTGGGCCGTAGCAGGTGCGCATCCAAGGAACAACCAAGTGGCCGTGGACAGAAACCCGGAGAGACCCGACCAGGCAATCGATGCCTTATGCATTATTGGTAACAGTGCTGTAGAAATGATTAAATTATTTATTATTATTATTGGAAGGTTAGAGATTATGTACAATTATTCGAAGTCAGTATTACTATGCAGTTTGATGACTTGAATAACAGAGGATTCACTTTCATATAATCCTGCCATCCACTTTATTGTGTACTCTCTGCCGAGTATGCTAGAGGGTACTAGTGAAAAAGAAGTCTGAATCCACCACCTCCTGGGTGACAGACAGTCCAGTGCACTAATCACTAGACTACTCCTAGCAGAAATAACTGATGGTAAATTATGATTTCAGAAGAATGCCTGGTGAAGTTCTGGAACCACCTTTAAAACGGGCCAGATTCGATCGACCTCCTGCAAGGCCCATTCTCGGTTCACTGCCTTTGCCAAGATTTAGACATCCTGCCCAGCAACGAAGATTCTGAGTTTCAGGTACATTGTCTGAACAGTGGCTTCTTGTCCATCTTTGCCAACCTTATGCTTGATTTGATGTAGTATGCAGCTTGTGTGGAATGAATCTGCAATAAGCAGTGTTTAATCTAGTCCCCCTCTTCTGGGAGGGGAAACAAGGTTTCTGGGGGGACCAACGAATTTACACAAGATTTTTGTCTCTAATTTCATCCATCTTGAAAAAGTTTCAGACTTTTCCTAATTTCATCTTCAAAAAAAAGTTGATGACCTTTTTTTAGGAAATCATCTCTCTGGGGGAACCATGTATCCACATGTATCCTGGGGGGAATTTTCCTCCCCTAAAGGTCTCTGCATTGTAATATTGGTGGCCTCTGGGGGGGGGAAACTTCAATCCTGGGGGGACATTCCCCCCAAAGACGTCTAGATTAAACACCGTGTTATAAGGTATGTGCCTTGGGAAATGTACACATGAAATCGGCAGCACTGATGAAGAATCTTTTCCAGTAAAAATCAGTGAAACTGATAAGGTGTTGAAAACCAAAGCTACATAGTTGCCATATATCCATTAGGGTGCATCGAAAAAAATTTTTTTTGAAAACAGAATTCTAATAGTTACCGATAGTTGCCTTTTATACTGCTTAGTTAGCATGCAACTTTTAAGATTTTTTGGATAAGTCCTTGAGGTGCCCCAACGACCCTCAAATGTTCATGATTTGAAGGCTCCCGAGCACTGCATTTAACGTAATTTGCTGTAGGGCAAACTAATTTTGTGTATAGCTTTAAAGAGTTCTGTTGATCTTTTAGTAAGTAGGTAGCATGGGCGGCTATCCAGGGGGTCGAGGGAGACAAGATCCCAGCTTTAACAGTGGGGGACACACCATGCATTGCCCCCCCCTACCCCCCAAATTTTGAAGAAACACCAAAAAAGGTAAAATAATGTTATCGCGACTGAGCGCGAAAATGTTTTACTTCTTTTTTAACCAGCTCAGTTAAAAACTTTTTTTGACCAGATCATTTCAAAACTGTCCCCCACCTGTCAAACAAGATCGCCGCCACTGGTAGGTAGCAATACATTCCAGTTCCTAAAGATGATAAGGAGTTTTTAACTGACCAGAGAACAGTAAGGTTAATGTGTATCAGCAATGTCGACAAACTTACAACAAATAAGCTTGTTAACAAGCAGAAAAGAAAACCTATGCAAGTTCGACGGGTCGAAATATATTGCGTCATTATGTGGTGGATGGTCGTGGATGCTAGTGATGACTCGGTAGACGATTCTGAATCTAATTTCGATACCAGCAGGTCAAACACTTGTAATCGACCAGAAGATTAAACTAAAGATCGTACTGTTCAGTTTAGTAGTAATCAACTTGTGATGAACCTGCATCGAACGTTATAGTCAAGAGACTTTCGAAGTAGACTACCAACATTTAACTTAAGCCTATGATCGTTTTGGTGTTCCAGACAGAGCAGCTGCTGAGCGTGCTGCAGGATTTCGGTGTTATATGTGATGCTGATTTGTCAAATGTTATTGACCAAAATCAAATTAGACGTGAATGATTAAATTAACGCAACGAGTTGGAAGACTTGAACAACGTAAGTGATTTAAGCTTACTCGTTTATTTTTGATGGTCGAAAGATAAAACTATAGTACAGAATGTCAAGGAAGGAAATAAGTATACTTCCGGCGAGCTGTTACCGAGGAAAACTTATCGTTGTTGAATGAAGGAACCAGGATCGACTTACGTCGGACATACCACCCACGACTAGATCAGCCTTGTAAAATTTTTAACCACATCGGAGCATATAGGCCCTACATATACTTTCACTACATACATCGCCAGCATTTGAAGCTCTACTGATGGTTTGCCAATATTCTATTTGCAGCAGCTGTCAACCACCGCAAGTGATGCAATGTTCCATGGTCTTTTTCTAGATTAATTCAACGAGCACTGGCCTCTAATTAAGGACCGTATTACTAATGTCCCACAATACTGCCAGTCACTACTTAGGTCAGTTAAAGTTGCAGCTGGAAAATCCGACTCAATTTTATCAAAGAACACTTAGTACTGGTAAATGTTTACACGTTAATAAACCATTGCCAATTGGTCCAGAGAAATGACGAGGACCGCTTGTTGCTCCATGTTAACTGATGGCCGTAAGAAAATTTGTAAGCTGGGAATGCGTCATATCCTGAAAGCTAGGAAACTGTACTGTCTGGAATTCGAAATTCGCTGTTCCTGTGCTAAAGTTTGATGCCTCTGATGAAACTCATTTTTTGGCAAATATGCGTAGCAGAACACCACTAACATTGAGGTTTCTGATATAGAAATGATGCAATTTGTAGCGACGCACCCAGCGCAAAAGTTCGACTTTCCTAGATTCCAATGCCAATCATAGGCAGTGGAGCGTTATGTTAAAGTAGGGACTGAGGCTTCAGCTGCAGTCTGCGGTATGAAAGCTAGGAACGGTTTCATAAGAACAAGATTGGAATCCGGGCGAATAATGCCGACTTTTAACAATAAGAAAGAATATCGCGTAGCATGACTACTTAGGCCTAAGCTTACTTGCATTAATGGGATAAGACTACTATTGTAGTTTACCGTTACTGTAGTTTAGTCTCAACTCACTGTTTCATCATTGATGTAATAACATAACATAACATAACATAACATAACATAACATCTGTCTTTATTGCATCCAATGACAACATTTGACAGTCAATTACAACAAATTTTTTTATATAATTAGTACAGAATCTGTAAGCTCAGTGACTTCGAATTGCAAGGTAAAAGGAATTAATACTTATACACTTCCCATTTCTTCATATCCTCTTCTAACAGGTAAGTTTAAGCGGTTGATTAAATTCTTGTAGACATGTAATACTAGTGGCTTAACTGAGTTTATTAAGTTGATTGAGTTCTAGTAGTCATAAGAGGCAATGGGCGCCCCTAAGGGACCTAGATCCCGCTGACCGGGGATGCCCTGCTAAATTTAGCTAATTGCAAATTCAAAGGATGGCACAACATGGTTGCTCCCCTCACAGTAGCACAATCCAGTACCTAGTTCAATCGACTTACTCCCACTCCGCTTGGAAGCACTTAATACTTACGGCTTAACTAAACTTAACTAAACTTAACTAACAACCTTAAGTAACAACACTCACGAGCCGGGCCCCGTCTCCACCAATCCACTAAAGTCAAAAACAAATCGTGCTTTTTGGTTATTTATCCAGTATCATTACATGCGATAGAAGAAAGCTTTTTAATTGCTTCTTAAACAAATGCCTGTTCTGCAACGAACGAATTTCGACTTGGATCTGGTTCCAGATTAGCGGACCAGCTGATCTGATACTAAACCGTCTCACATTCGTACGACTATTAATTGAACGGTATAGTGAGGCTCCCCGCGTATCATGTTTATGTACCTCCGAGGCCTTCGCAAAGTAATTTTTAAAGGAGGCCGGTAGTAGACCATGCTCGTAGCAGTAGATGAAGTCAGACATTTGAAAGTTGTTTATCTGATTGATATTCATTATTTTTAGTTCTTTAAAAAAAGGGACGGAATGTTCCCATTTCCTTGCTCCCTGGATCATTCGAATAGCTTTTTTGCAGAATTATTAACTTCTTGAGCCTCGTTTGATAGTTCGTGGACCAGATAAAGTTGCAGTAATTAAGAAAGGGAAAAATTAATGAGTAATAGAGGTTCCTCTTAATTTCGACTGTGAGCAAGTACCCAATTCTAGAGATTATTCCTATATTTTTAGCGACCTTTTGAGCTATATAGTTAACATGAACTTTCCAGTTTAAGTGATTATCGACGTAAACTCCTAGAAATTTTGTGGATTCCACTTGGGAAATTGGGGAGCTATTGAGGACTAGTGACCAATTAATCGGCTTAATTTTCCTATGGGACTTGAAAATTATGAAATTTGTTTTGTCGGCATTTAAGGTAAGTTTATTTGAAATAAACCAATTATTAACAATGCTTAATTCTTTATTTACCGTTTCCATAAGAGTTACGTGGGATTTATTAGAATATACTATATTCGTATCATCGGCAAATAATATGAATGAGAACATTGGAGACACTTTAGATAAGTCGTTTATGTATAGTAAAAATAACAATGGGCCTAGGTTCGAACCCTGGGGAACACCAAAGGAGATAATTTTTTAGCCAGAAATGGAGCCATTACAAACAACTCTTTGTGTTCGCGAGTCGAGATAACTTCTGAACCAAGACAGTTGAACCCCCCTAATCCCGTAGTTGCTCATTTTCTCTAGTAATATATTATGATCCACTGCATCAAAAGCCTTGGCCACATCTAAAAAGATTCCTACCGTATATTCATTGTTTTCAATTGCAGTTGAGACTTTTTCTTCAAGCTCAAGAAGTGCCATAAATGGACATAATGATGGAATAATATACCTAATATGTTTTACCAATATTGCATTCTACTTCTCATCAGATTCAAACTGCAGAAGCTGGTTTTTCTGGAATTACTCCTTGCATAACCTGGGCAAACATTGTGCGTCTAACATCAAAACTTCAAGGTCATTGGGGCACCTCAAGGTCATGTGCTAAATTGATCAAATTGCACCAGAATACTGCTGACATCAAATGGCAACTACTTTGCACTATTAGAAATAAAAATGAGAAAAATTTGTTTTCTCCCATTATGATCGATGCACCCTAATATCCATACTGCTAGCAAGGAGTGTCTTTGAAGGGTTCTTGAAAGCACCATACAAGTATCTACATAAGTATTTATTACATACCACGTGTGAACATAGTACAACTGCATTAACATGCCTCAATTGCTTTGTAACATCCTTCAGTTAGTAATATTCAAATTTTAGGGTGACGGCTAGCTTGGAATGGTGATGGACCGCTATAACAATCAAAATGTCAAGGACTTGTGATGTATCCAGACATTTACACAGTACCATTCAGTTTTTTTGTCTTGTGCAGTTTCATTTTGCTTCTCAACACCTTGAAACCTATCCCCACTGGCGTAAACTTGTCCAAAATATTGGGGGGCATGGGGTCTGGACCAGAAAAACAAGTTTTTTCAATATGAAAAGTTGTTTTTTTTATTTATTTTTTTTTATTTTCGTTTTTATGGTTTTTGTTGTTTTGGTTGTTTTTAATATTTTCGGATTTCGGATGATAAAATCACGAAAAATGGCATGAACAAGAGCTCCAACTCAGTTTAATTCAGTTGCGATTTCCGAAAATTAAAAATCATTAAATCAACGTAATTAAAATAACTTCTACAAAAATAAGAAATTTATTTTTTTAAACAACAAATTTTGTGGTGTTTTTTCTTTTGGTTTTTGTTTAAAACCAAAAACCGAAAAAACTTTTTCACCTCTGATCTGGACAGTCAGCAAAGGCTTCTGGTTTACGTTAATGCGTATGAAATGGGGCGTTTTGTTTACATGTAAATTTGTTTCATACTGAAGATATTAAAGATAAAAATAAATCTTAGTTTTCATTATGAATTTCTGATAGTATTTCAGTTCTGTGTCTCTGATTTTCTGTTTCTGAAGAAATTTGTCTATATTGAAACATAATATTTGAAGAAATTCTCCTCTCGATTTTTGGGGGGCATTGCCCCGGCTCCTCAATTATTGGGGGGGACGTGCCCCGGCTGACCCCCCAGAGTCTACGCCTATGCCTATCTCTCTGTTGGTTCTATGGGGATGCTAACTGCCGTCAGTTGTGCTTGTGTATTACATTATAGGTTATTTGTTATCGATCCACTTGTGTTGTGGTTTCAGGCAACTCGCAGATGGCAGATACAGTTAAACTGTGTAGAATGATGTCAGTTTTCATCAATTCTCATTCGCTGGACAGATAAGAGTATTGAAAGGCTAAAGGAAGCCACATCACTCAAGTTTATCAGTTGATGTATATGACGAACAGAAGATAGACATGGCACTTTTTGACAATATATAGTCGGTCATCCTAAGGTGTTGTGTACCTGTAGTTTTGGTCCTACAAATCTTTCATGTGTTTTCCAGCTTGTGACAAATGGCAGCAAAATAAATAATATCCCATGCAGTATTAGAGTTTCGGTTCTTGTGTTGGAGGACTTGAGCACAGTTAAGAAAGCTTTGTTTAACCAAAATCTTTGCTAAATTACAATATTTTCAGGTAACCGAACAACTTTAGTTGAGAATTGGAGAAGCCTTTATTTGGTCTGCGTAGCATTACATCATAGAGCACAAATATTCAGATCAATATTATACAGTACAGTCAAGTTCATTCTTTTCTTACAGCTAGACATATATTATGTATAAAACTAAATGGATCGTATCTACACATGAAACAGAATCATAATAAAATACAGAGCGGCTTAATGTCCCCATCTATTAGAAATTGATTTTAAAAGTTTATTAAAGGCACATAATACACAGTACATCTTTACAGTATACAAAGATGTATACAAAATAAAAATAACAAAATTGTTAGAATAAAAGCAACGGCAAACCAACGAGTCCCACAACCATTCACGCCCGAGTTTTGCATATTAAATATTCACAACTGGCCAGTAAGACTTGAAATATACTTTAAAATTACTTACCATGACTTCATTACTCACAGATTTAAGATGGCATACATACTACAACTTGAAGTTCTTAGCTACAAAAGCCTAATACATTTACAATGTTATAATAATAAAATACACTGCAGCAGGCTGCATTCTTCAGAATAACACAATTCAGTTTAAACCTATTCATTCATTCATTCATTCATCCATTCATACATTCAGAGCATTGACCTAGATAGCTCCTTTACCTCTTTAAACCATCAGTGAAGAATTTCTGTATTAAGTATATTTTAGTAAGGCTTGAGTTATAGAAGTCAGTTGTCTAACATATACATTTCCAATTTTCATTTCTTCTTGCTATCCTTTTCAAGGGTACTGGAAAAACATCAATCCCTTGGTTATGATGTTTTACCTCATCAGATCTGTTTTCACTTTTGACGATCCTGAGAAAGCTTCCACCTTTAATCTGAAAAACAATAATATCATATGATGTATGTATCAAGGGTATCAAGACAATATAGCGTCTTTAACAACGAGCGTGTACTAAAATGCATTGAAAACTAATCCCTCTGTCCTTAAAGTATTAAGTACCTCACATACTATCAATCAATCAACTATATAGCACACTCTTCAAGGTAAACTATTCAGAGACGCTCCCAGCCCAACCTCGGCGAAAGAGAACAGCCTTGAGAGCAGAGAAGAAAGAGGTGGACGAGTTCCGAGGAAGAGACTGCAATTCGAAAGGAAGCCTGTTCCAGATAATGGGACCAGCAACGGAGAAAGCTCGCTGTGCAGTGCGAGCGAAGTCATTATAAGATGATTGAGACGTTTCTTTCTAAACTGCACTCAAATGAAAAAGACAACTGTTTTTTAAATGTTACTACTCCCAGCACTTTGTAAGGGGCCATCCATATATTATGTACGCAAAATTCCGGGAAAATTGGACCCATCCCTGTTCGCATGTGTACTTTTTTCCACCCCCACCTGCGTACGTACAGTTGACGCACCCAACGCCCCAAGACCAGCTGCAGAATGTGTCAGTACCACAGGTCCAGGCAGCGACTGTCCGCACCTTAGGCCAGACTGAAGGATGAGTAATCCATGGACTCACTGTTGATTTGTGATAGTTTAATAATAGCATTCAGAGGTATGGTGGCATACAGTCCTACTTCCTCTGGTAGTACCAGATAGCTGGAAAGACTGAACTTTAGCTCACTTGAAGGCCAATCAATTTGCGTATGTACATTATCAGTAGACCCCAACCCCCAACCCCATTCGCAAGCGTACGCAAGCACATGCATTTCGGTTGCCCCTCCATGCATACGTAATATATGGATGGCCCCTAAGACCATTCTATGCATGCAGGTCAGCATCTTTGTCAGTAAAACGTTGTAATTTAAGTTTGCCTCTTGGAACCATTCCATTGCGTCTCACCCTTTACAGCTATGTCACTGGCTTCCTGCCCAACAGCAAATTCAGTTAAAAACCCTCATGCGCAACTGCCTTACTGGGTCTGCTCAGTCTTACCTAATGAAATTTGTAACCCGGTTTCTTCCTTGCCTACAAGGGCTTCTTTGCAATCCTCAGCCCGCGCCTTATGGCTGTTCCTTGTATGCGCTCTTCCTCGGCACAACCCAGGACCTTCGACTATGTGGGCCCCTCTGCTTGAAACTGTCTCCCTTGTCCCTCCGCCAAGAGCTTCTTGCCCTCTCTCCTCTCCAGATCCACAGACACCTGAAAACCTTCCTTTTTGCCGGTGCTGCCTTTGATGCGGGTTGAGAACACCGCTGACCTGAGTGGTGCTATATAAGTGTTCGGTTACAATTACAAATCATACACATCACGACAGCTTGACCACTGTTAATTAAACAAAATCGTCTAATCGCAGAGCTGACGTCTTTCAAATATACTGGTATACATTCCAGCACATAAAGTTGCTGTTTTAAGTTTTATGTACCAGCACTTGATGTTTAGCAGTTTCCACAAAATTTTTTAATCAGACACAATTCCCTGCATTGCATTTAATGCAACCCTTCCCTTTCACCATTTGCATTTTGCAAGTAACTGACACTGGCCTCTTCACATAATGATGCCCTCCATTTCTTTCCACTACTGGCCCAGTTAGCTACATCGGTAAGAGCATTGGCTGCACATCTCATGCGACTCTGTGTCAGAGCGCATGCGGACCACGGTTCGCTTCCCGAAGGTGGCTTATTTCAGAGATGTAAATCTCGGGCTAGCACGGTCCCAACATGGGGACCTTAAATGGCGTGGCACCCATTCAAATGGGCAGCGGTGGTGAAGGATCTCACTCGATCAAATCATTGAAAAATGAGCAGGGTCGAGGCCATATACGGTCGCTA
Source organism: Allolobophora icterica (assembly GCA_963556255.1). Taxonomy (NCBI): domain Eukaryota; kingdom Metazoa; phylum Annelida; class Clitellata; order Crassiclitellata; family Lumbricidae; genus Allolobophora; species Allolobophora icterica. Next base: position 39,638,809 of record OY744610.1, on the reverse strand, counting down.
TAGAAAATCGCGAACATTTACATTTACCAAACATTTCAAAAATTGATCTGCTAGTAATACATTCATGCCTGAATTTGAAATGTATGAATTTATCCTCTAATTCCTCTGTTCTAATTTCAAAGCTGCACGTACTTTGAATTTACTATGACTTTTAATTTATCACCGAGTGGTATAATATCAAGATTTCAAATGGACCGTTTCAGATACTCACATGGATAAGGCGGCCTGCTTGGGTAAGGCCCTTGGTTGGGGTAAGCAGATGGATATGGTCCTGGCTGTGCAGGATAGGTACTTGCTGTAGGTGCACTAAAAGGAGGAGCTGCAAAAGAAACATAAAATCCTTTAAATAATTAATGCTAACATACTTTTTAAAATTATACAAATAATATCATTCAGAAATAACTTCTTAAAACTATTGCCATCTCCATTTACAAAACCAGTATAATTATCAGCTGACAGAGTGTGGTTGAAATAATTTTTCAACTATGTTTACCTCAAAACTGTCAAGGTCGTACAAAATACAACAATGACACGCTTTTCTGGGAGGTTTAACCCTTTAACGATGAGAAGGATTAGTTTTCCCTAAATTTTAGTACATGCTTGTCGTTAAAGTGTTGAACCTTCACTTCAGTGTGGCTCAAACGATTTGTTTAAATATCTTTTGGAGTATTCTATAAAAAACTACAGAGCATTTTACACATAAACATGTGCACTATCAAACGCACAGGCCACTTCCTGCGCCCACAAGCTCACGACCTAGAAATCCCGACCGCTGATAGCTTGTCCAGAAAAACGTTTATCATCAGGATGCTTTATGAAGCTGCTTAGTTTACGCTATGGGTAAAAACAATATAAATTGGGGATAATTGAGACAAATATTAGTAGCTAATATTAACATATTATTAGTATATTATCTGAGAGAGAATGCCAGTTGACAGATTCCCACACAGTGCACTACATGCAAGATTCGAAGGGAAAAGACACAAAGGCAGACCAAGGCTACAATGGATAGATAATATAACTGAGGACATAACATCACTTGGACTAACATTAAGGGGGGGCAATAGACTTGACAAATGACCGAGGACAATGGAGATCATTTATTCGTACCCATCGCCGCCAAATGGCTGGCGTCAGGAACTGATGATGACGAGTATATTATCTGTATAAACATGTTTACGTTGCTGCACACCAAAATGCGGTTTGCAATTGGTTCCAATAAAGAATATTCTATTCTATTCTATACTAAAACACATATTCTGATGCAACACTTTTGATAACATGGATGAAACCCCAATTTAATTCGAATGAGACCCGAAACTCCTTATAAATTTAAAATTCATATTTTCACTTAATATGGCTCCCAAATATATAGCCTGATAGAGGTTCCAATGTATAGAAATTGATACCTGTCTCTGGACATCAACCCATTTTTCTCAAGATTATTACACTACTAGAATAGACTGTGATCCTATTAATGCTAAAGAAACAATATTTCATACCTGATGGATTCATGGCTGGCTGAGGGTAGGGTGAAGAATATGCAGGATTGACCGGAGGAGGTCCATAACCACCCATTGGCACTGACGCCGGATATGTGCCATGAGCCGCTGGATATGTGCCATGAGCCGCTGGATACGTCCCATGAGCCGCTGGATAGACAGGTGGTGGATGATGGCTACCAGTGGGGTAGTTTGCATAAGGTGGTACAGCTACACCAGTTGGGTAGCAGTGAGCACCAGCTGCTGGGTAAGCCCCTGTCGTGTAGACCACACCACCACCCTGGAAACAACAACATTGTAATATGCTAATAAAGTAAAAAATTATTGTATTTCAAAACTTTTAAAGCACCTCTACCCACTGCCCACCAATCAGAGGCGCTCCCAGTGCAAAAGTCCTTGGGAATAAAGGCAAATTTTAAGACAATAGAAAGCTGTGGCAAGACAGTAATGCAGCCCGGACCGAAGAGGGATTGTATAAAAATTACTGTACTGAAATACCTAAAAATATCTAAATTTATGCTAATTATTTTTTATTTACTTCGAGTAAATCTGTATCTGACTCGGGCATGAGAAAGCATTTATACACTACTAAACCGAACATATTAAAATGTCTGCACATAGTGATTTTCTTCTATATTTTATGTATCCATATGGCCTTTATGTTCCTTTTGCATGCCCCGCTACTATGCAGCAGCGCGCTTTCTTTGGGCCCACAAGTTGGAATGGGCTTCCTCCAAAGTTGCGGTCTCTTCCTTGAGACTCGTCCACCGCTTTCTTTGCTCTAAAGACTGCTCTTTGCAGGGGTCAGTCTGGGAGTGCCTCTGAAGAGTTGGTTCAAGGGGCGCTATATAAATGCTTAGTTGATTGACTGTTTGATCCAGCGCATGACCCCAACCAACCAACCTTATGGCTTGCTGAACCCATACAATTCTGTAAAAATTATGATTAATTACCTTAAGGATAAAAATTAATCAAAACTAAACTTTTACCCAACTTGGTCAAAATATGCTAGTACCCAAATCAAATCAGCAAACAACATACATGTTTTGCCATCTTCTTCATCATCTTTCTCTGGTGTTTCTGCTGTTTCTTCAAAGCCTTGTTTCCCCCATAGCAACCATCTGATGAAGATGAACTACTTGACGAAGAACCGTATCCATGGTGTTTGTGATGCTTTATATGCCCAAAAGGTGCAGGAAACATTGTATTCAAGTCTACAAAACAACGTTTTACACAACAAACTGCTTTAAACATTACTATACATCAGAAGAAAATTACAATTTACGTCTAATGTGTTGAGTAATTTCATTGCTAGTTAATTCATAATTTGTTTAAATACTGTCAACAAGCAACTGCCCAACCAACTCGAACAATTAGGACGTCCTTCGCACCCTCAATTCAGATGAAAAATACTATGTGTATCTAGTTTAAAATAGAAATCACTGATAAAAAGTCACTATTGATGCTAGTCTGCGGCAGTTGCCAACTAGTTTAAACAGGTCTTGGGTTTTCAAACAAAATAGTGTACGTCACTGCAACTAGCTAACCCTTATACACGTTAACACTAGTCATTTCTCCCAGAATCTACCTTCACGCCAGTTGGCTTCACGGCGCACAAAAAGCGAATTATTGATTGATTGGTTGATATTACAGTGTCGTTAAATAAACACGTCTTCAGCGGTATCCTTGATCCTCAAATTTATAAGCGCCTCTCTCTTACGATAAGTTACTGCTTACAGATATTTATGGAAGGCTTACCTTTGCTCAACAGACACGAAATTAACGTAAATTCACACTGCTAACACTCCTAATATAACAAAATTGCATAAAATATCATACGCCACTGAATCATACAAATCCTTGACGTAGGAGGAGGAGGGTAGGGTAATATAGAATCCCTGTGATGAGGGCTAACGTTCAGTGACGTAGTACTGAGAGAATAAAATTTTGTACTCATGAACGACCATAAATTTCAGGCCAATGGGAGCATCGACGTACAAGCACAGTATAAACAAAGATCTTACGGCTCTAAGATCTTTTGTATAAATAATTAATTAATGTAATTATTATACTGTGGTACAAGGTCCTTGGGAGTAAAGTTATCTGGTATAATACTGTACTATTATAGGCCTACTGACGGTGACTGGGCAGTAAACACTTGGCTGACAAGCAGTGTGCATCCTACTTCAGTAGGATGTCTGGATATGATGACAATTAGGCCTAACTCACCTGTAGGCCTATACAACTAACTCACATGTAAACAACTAACTCACCTGGACGGCCACTTAGATTTCAAGTGGAGCTTTAGAAATATATAGAGTTATGATTATGATATTGACGTCCAACATCTGAAGGTAATCATCATCATCATCATCATCATTAACCATGGGTTCATCGCCCGTAGGTGCTTGATGCGCTCTTTATCACTTCCTTCCATGTGTCTCTTTCTCTTGCTATGTGGCTCAGGTGCTGTAAAGAATCGTTTCTGCACCATGTCATGATATCGTCTGTCCATTCTCTGTTAGGGCGTCCTCTTTTGTTCTTCCCCTCCATCATGCCAAAAACTAGCGTCTTGAGTTTCCTGGAGTCATTCATTCTACATATATGTCCAAACAGTTGTAATTTCCTGCAAATTACTTTTTGTAACAGAGTTTCTCTTGGGCCAATTTGACTGTACAGTTCTTCATTTGTCATCTTTCGTCTCCATCCGACTCTCAGCAGTTTTCGATAACACGTTCGTTCAAAAGCCATTATTCGTCTTTCAATTTCCTTGGTTATCACCCACGTCTCACAGGCGTACAAAGCTCCACTGAACACACAAGTATCCAGGACTGCCAGCTTGGTCTTCAGTGCTATTTCTTTACTTTTCCAGATCTTGTCTAAAGCAGCGAGAGCAGCTTTGGCCTTGGCAAATCTCAGAGTTACTTCTCTCTTGCAACTTAGATCATGTGTAAACGTGCTTCCCAGGTACACGAACTCTTTAACGTTTTCTAGTACTTCTCCATCTAAGGTTATTTGCCGTTCAATTGATTCGCTGCCGAATACCATCGTTTTTGTCTTCGTCGTGTTTACGATCAGTCCATAATATGGTCTGCTGTCCGACGTCAATCTCGTTGCTGTTTTTTCTAGGTCGTCGATGTTTTCTTCAATAATGTCTATATCGTCAGCAAATCTTAGAAGGTAATCACAGTATAAATAATTATTTATACTGTGAGGTAATCGAACTGATGATTAAATTCAACAAAGGTTTGTCATCAGCGTCAAAAGCGTCATCCAAAGTTCAATCGTCAACAAAATTTCCAGAGATGGGATTGTGTCATTAGTTTGTAATACAACATCTGCTGCCGTGAATATCGCGGATGCAGTCATATCCGGCACTTACTTCGAAAATGTGAACACTGCAGCATCGTCTACCAATGAACTCACCATTCTTCGAATCATCGACTTATATTGTAATTGTAGTTGTAATTGAACATTTATATAGTGCCACTCAAATCAGCGGCGCTCTCGACCCGCATCACTGCCAAAACCGGCAAAAAGGTAGGTTTTCAAGCGTCTACGGAACTGAAGAGGAGAGAGGACAAGAAGCTCTTGACGGAGGGTCTGGGGAAGACTTCCAGGCTGAAGGACCACATAGGCAAAGCTCCTATGATAATATAAGTCGATGCTTCGAACAGTTTATCATCTTGAAGCGAGCGTCAGAAGCGCTCAAAGTAACTGCTAATAATAATAACATCAACTGTGCATCAACATTTAACATCAACTGCGTATTTTGTAAAATGTGAGGTGTTTGACTTGCATTATTAACAGATTATACTAATTTTACTTCTTCTTCTTCTTTATGTTCTCTGCCCATTGGCAGGTTCGTATGACCAATGACGCCATCGTTCTCTGTCTTGTGCTCTTCTCTTCAGTCCACTGTATCCTTCTTCTTTTGTCATCATCCAGTCTAGCAGCATTGCCCTCGGTCTTCCTCGCGTCTTTCTCCCCTCCATCCTTCCCTCCATGATGTCTCTTAGCAGTGTCTCACTCCTTAGGATGTGCCCGATCCATTTCCTTTGTCGTCCGCGTATAGTACTTATGAGTGATCTTTGTTCTTCTACCATTTGCAGGATTTCCTCGTTCGTCCTCCGTTCCACCCAGCTAACTCTCTCCATTCTGCGCCACACCCACATCTCGAAGGCCTCCAATCTTTTTATGTCGTCCTTCCTCATTGTCCATGTCTCGGAGCCGTACAGCACCACACTCCACACCAGTGTCTTCACCATTCTCTTCTTTAGATTCTTGCTTAAGGTTCCTCTCATCAGCTCTCCTCTTTTGTAAAATGCATCTTTTCCCATGGATATTCTTCTTTTTATTTCCTCGTGGCATCTTGCATCGTCTGTGATCACACTTCCTAGATAGCAAAACTTCTCCACCTGTTCTATTTCTTGTCCGTTTAGTGTGATCTTTATTGTTTGTGGTATTATACCGCTTCTCTTGTTTATCTTCATTACCTTTGTCTTCTTTACGTTTATTTTCATTTCATATTCCAGTGATACCGTATTTAGACGATCCATCATCCTTTGTAAGCCCTCCTGGCTAGTTGCCAGCATCGCCTGGTCATCTGCAAATCTCAATGCCTTCACCCTTCTTCCTCCTACCTTTATCCCCTCCTCCATATCGTCTAGCGTTTCTCTTATGATCTCTTCTATATAGATGTTGAATAGGATTGGTGACAGTGGGCATCCTTGTCTTACCCCTCTTCCTATTTTTCCTGGTTCTGAGTACTCTCCATCAACTCTTATTTTCACTCTTTGTCCCATGTATAGATTACCTATCAATCTTCTTTCTCTCCAATCCACCCCTTTTCTTCTCAGTATTCCCATTAGCTTTCTCCAGTCTACTCTGTCGAAAGCTTTTTCATAGTCGACGAAGCAGATATATATGTCTTGGTCATGTTGGATGCTTCTTTCTGCTATTATCCTCAATGCTGCTATCGCATCTCTTGTCCCCTTTCCCTTTCTAAACCCATATTGGTCCTCTCCCAAGCAATTTTCTGCTTCCGCCTTTGTCTGCAGTCTCTTTGTTATAATTCTTAGCAGGATTTTTGATGCATGTGTCAGAAGGCTTATCGTGCGATGGTCTTCGCAATTTGTTGCATTCTGCTTCTTCTGTATTGGTATAATTATTGTCTGCAGGAAGTCCTTTGGCCATTCTCCCGTGTTGTAGATGTCCCGGCATAGTTGCACCACCTCGCTCATTGCCTTCTCTCCAAGATTTCTGAGTATTTCTATTGGGATGTTGTCAATTCCTTCCGACTTCCCATTCTTCATGTCCTTAATTGCAGCCAAGACCTCCTCTCTCATCACCTCCGGACCCATGCCGTCCTCCACCTGTGTTTCTTCCTGCTTCCGTTCTTGTTTCCTCATTTCTTCCTCGATGCTTCCACTTCCTGTATATAATTCCTCCACATATTCCTTCCATCTTTCCCTTATATCATCTGCGTCCTCCAGTAGTCTGCCGTCCTTGCTCTTGATTGCACCTCCTCTTCCTGTATTTTGCTTCTTGCTTAGTGATTTTATTTTACCGTACACCAAATCGCTTCGCCCCTGTTCCTGCAGGAGTTCCAGTTCTCTGCACTGCTCCTCCCACCACATTTCTCTTGCTTTATCCGTTGTTCTTCTCAGCTGGTTGTTAAGTCTTCTATATTCCTGTTTAGCCTTCTCTGTACTTTGATGTTTCCATTTTCTTCTCTCCTCCATGTCTTTTATCATCTCTGTTGTTATCCATGGTTTACGTGGTTCGTTTCCCTTTTGGAATCCTATCGTTTCAGTCGCCTCTTTCATCAATGCCTCTTTTAGGTTCGTCCACCTCTCTTCTGTTTTTGTTCCCTCTTTTAGATTTTCTACTTTTTCCTCTAGGTTCTTCGATACTTCTCCCATCTTTGTTTTTATCATTTCTTTGTTCCACTTCATTTTCTTCACTCTTTTCTTTTTGATGAACTTAAGTTGTAGGCTCACTGTCATAGCTACCATGTTATGGTCTGTATCTGCATCTGCCCCGGGAAGGGCTCTCGCATTCTTCACACTATTTCTGTACCTCTGCCTTACCATTATGTAATCCAGCTGGTATCTTTCCCTGTCTCCTGGTGATTTCCACGTGTACCTTCGTCTTTTTTCCTGCTGGAACCATGTGTTCGTTATTACCAGTCTTTGCCTTTTGCAGAATTCCATTAATTTCTCTCCTCTCTCATTTCTCTTCCCCAATCCGAATTTCCCTATTATACCTTCCTGTTCGCCCTCTCCCACTACTGCATTCCAGTCTCCCATTACTATCACATAATCCGTACCTTTGATGTCTTCTAATCCTCTCTCTATTTTCTCATACATGTCATCCACCTCCTCTTCCTTATGCGCCGACGTAGGCATATACACCTGTACTATTGTTATGTCTACTGGGTGTGCATGTATTGATACTATTATCATCCTATCTTCGACTCTTTCTATTTTCGTCACACATTTGGCTGTTTTTTCTGACAGAAGAATTGCTACCCCGTTTTGTCCCTTGTCTCCTCCAGTGTGGACAACCCTATAGCCATCGCTCACGAAATCTCCTCCCTCCTTCCATCTTAGGGGAACCTAGGCCTTGATGGGACAGGAGCCTTGATGGGACACCCTGTACTACACGACTGGGGCGGTTTTTGTGCGGATTTCGTCATGCCCTTGTGCTGCATAAACAGCGCCACATTTAGTAACGTGTTTTGGCTGTGTTCGATTGATCAATGTTAGAGTCGCATTAAAAATTATGTTATTGTGATAAATCAATTCGTTTTGAACGGTTAGTACATTTAGTTTGTGTCTTTTGCTGTGTTTGCTATAAAAAATTGATAGTGTGAATTTGAAACGTTGTTTATATAGTTGTGAAACTCCGAGATTAAACGCACATGTTGACGTGAACGAAAATATGATAATTTCGTAATACGTATAACGTGCACAGACGGTTTTGATGGGACAGTGGTTAGTGGGCCATGATGGGACATGTCCCATCATGGCCCACTTGTGACATCAACGTTAATTAGTTTTGAAATGCATATTATTTGCCTATTTCCATTGCAATTACCGTTTGTTTAGTACTTCATTTATCATTAATAAGCTTCCTTCCGGCTCTTCAGCAGATCAGAGCTCTGTTACACTGCCATCTACGTCATCAGAGACCCCGGCAAGTCTTGCATCCAGCTGTTCGACAGATCAGATCGCTAACTCACTCGCATCAACCTCGTCAGAGACTATGGTGAATCTTCCTTCCGGCTCTTCAGCAGATCAGAGCTCTGTTACACTGCCATCTACGTCATCAGAGACCCCGGCAAGTCTTGCCGGGGTCTCTGACTCACTCGCATCAACCTCGTCAGAGACTATGGTGAATCTTCCTTCCGGCTCTTCAGAGACCCCGGCAAGTCTTGCCGGGGTCTCTGACTCACTCGCATAAACCTCGTCAGAGACTATGGTGAATCTTCCTTCCGGCTCTTCAGCAGATCAGAGCTCTGTTACACTGCCATCTACGTCATCAGAGACCCCGGCAAATCTTGCAGATCAGAGCACCACTGGAAGGCCGCTGGAATCATCTTCGCCTCTCAGAAGAGTCACTGTAGCAGATCTTTCACCTATTCCAAAAGCTGTACAAACAGGATCACGAAAGAGAAAGGCCCAAAAAGCTGAAGTACTTACTGCTTCCCCATACAAGGCACAGCTGGAAGCTATGCAGCAAGTTAAGGAAGCCAAGAAACTTGAACAATCGGTTAAATCCCAGTTGACCCAAAAGAAACAGACCAAGTCACCTGTTCAAGAACAAGTGATCGAACAAACTGTTAAAGAAGTTGAGGAGTCAACACGTAACAATAGGCCGAAAAGAAAGCTGAATAAGAAGCAGACAGCCAAGCAGGCATGCAGAGCAAAACACAGTAGAAAAAAAGCAAGTTCCTACGATTCTGTTGGACTTCATCTCAATGCTGCTGGCACAAGTGAGGCGGCAACACAGTATTTCTGCCTATATTGCAAGGACAAATATACTGAGCCTGCTACGGAAGACTGGATTAGATGTGATAGATGTTTGAAATGGTGTCATGCCAGCTGTGCACCTTCTGATGATGTGACATTTGTTTGTGATTATTGCTTATATGCATAGTTTAGCGTAGCCTACTAGCTGAAGTATGATTAAGTGGGGCTGTGCACGTCTTTTTTTAACTTCTCCTGATTATTGACAATGTCCCATCATGTAAGAAGGTTGGCCATGATGGGACATTTTTGGAATTTTTAACTATCAAATTTTCTCTTCAGTATATGTTTTTAGTCGACTTACTATATACTGTGTACTTGCAGTTACATGTGAACTTTATGAAAACTTGCAACGGTATAATAATGAGATCAATTTATGACAGAGAACAGCATTTGTTGAATAGTGTCCCATCAATGCCTCCTCTCCCCTACCTCTGCCAAACCTAGTATGTCAAGCTGCGCTCTTCTCATTTCTCCTATGACGTTCGCGAGCTTTCCTGGTCTTGCCATTGTTCTTATGTTCCAGGTCCCTATTTTTAGCCTTTCCTTTTCCGTCTCCGTCCCTATTTTGAAGGTTTTCGCTTGTTGACGACCGAGGAAGCCTTGTCTTCCCCTGCCGAACGCGACTCTCCCCAATGTCTGGTTTGAATCGTTAACGTTGTTATCTGAATTTCTTATTGTCGTCATTTTTCATTTTACTCGGGATGAGATAGGGAGGTGGTTTCCCGTTGCCTTCCTCCCGGTGTTTTTATCGGGAGACACCATCTCTCTGCGTCGGTACCGTTGATCGTCCGTCCTTCGGTTTCTTCACCCATGGGGCACACGCTTATACCGGCGTGTACTCGGTCGTCCACCACGTACTTCGTTTCCAACAGGGGGGCCACGTGAAGGCGACGTGGTGGACATTTGAGCAGCAGAGGCTTTTTGAGTCGCTTGCTTGCCCCCTTTCCACCCCCTAATTTTACTTGCATTATTAAAAAATTATACTTATTTACTTACTTACTTAGTTATTCCTCACAAACCGTCATCCTCAATGTTCGGAAGCCGCATTAAAATGAAAGACGTAATAGAAAACATGTTGCATCGGCGTAGAATAAGTCGTCTGCGCTTATAAAGAGCAGTAGGGCACCAGCGCATTGACATTGACAACGAAGACGAGCATGGCCGAGATGCGAACTCTGTGCGCAGCGGTTGACCAAGGGACGAGCAGCTCTCGATTTCTGGTTAGGCTTTTACTTTGCATTCAGGGTGCATTGCGAGATAAAGGCATATAACACCAAACTGATAACTGCAGTCAAGAATCTGCAAACGCCACTTACTGTTTGGAGCTGTTGCTTGCATGCATGGTCTGCTTTCGGTAAATCCGAAGCCTTTCGTAAAGCTGTCTTCATATTTCATAAGCCTCCTACTGCAGATAACCGAACTCTTGGACAGTGCGAAGTGGACTCTTACCTATGCCATCTGCTATAATTCTTAACGTGTGACTCTTGACGTTTGCAGTGATGCTTTTCAGTTTGGCGCAATATAAATGCCAGTGTAATAAAATTTATGATCTTATTTATACAAATCAGCAGCAAGATGCCATCCCGCAAACTGGAAGATTGACTGAGATGGATTTGCATTTGTTTTTAGATTTTTGACAGTGTGACCGCGGAATTAATCACCTACCATCAGACTCCAGTGACACAGTATTTTCCAAAGGATGGGTAGGTCCAATTTTTGTTCTTAACTTCCAGAGGGGACCATTTTGTGATTTGAAGATGAACTTTTCTGATGCATGTATTAGTTTGAAGTGATGGGAAAGACATTCCACAAATCGTTTACAGAGATATTTAATGCATGATAGAGTTACAATAAAAAATGCCAAGATTAGGGCAGAATCACTATTTATTGTCTAAGGGCTTAATAAGTTACTCACATTTTTTGTAAGTTGAGTTTTCTGGAGGCAGAAAGATACAAATGTGTGTTTACGGATTGAGATTGTAATTCTGATATCAATGGCAATGAGTGGAGGATTCGTCTTGTTCTGTTTTGTAATGATTTGTAATTAGTGAAATTTGAATGCATAGGGTAATGTAACTGCTCACTCACTACATGCATCTGTCAGTGAAAGTCCTTGTAAAAAAGCATGGCTTTGGGGTTGAAATATATTTTGACTTCAGGTGTAAGTAGTCCAACAGCTAGACAACCTTATTAACGTACAAACAATTGATGCATGGCATGATAGCTTTGTATGAATAGGTGTCCTGAAGTAGAGTGTCTATGTTAACTGTTTTGAGGGACAGTCCAATAACTTTAGTCGTTTAATGATAATTCCACAGGACATTGATTCTAACTTTTCTCAGAGGTGACCCATGAGGTATTTTATAGAATGTGTACACCTTTCGGACAGCCTGTACCCATTACATCTTTGCCACGCATTCATTCATTCATACATGTTTTGGGATGTTAAATATCACCTTTTAAGAGACTCTTATGCTGCATACATGCATATCTAAACAGTTGGTAATTCTGTAAGCAGAAAAATTTGTGTCGATTTGAGTCACGTGAAGCAGTAAACATATGAAGAGGCATCTGCAAATCTCTGCACTCAATGATACACAGCACTCACTAGTAGTCCAACTGACTTTGCAACACTTAACACAAAACTGGACTATATGTTGGATAGACCAGCGGTTCTCAACCTTTTCAGACTCAAGGACCTGTTACAAATTTTGTGTCTCGGTCGCGGACCACCACTAAAAATTGTGTCACTGGAAACCCTATAAAATTACAAATTCATATAAAATCATAGCATAAAATAATAAATTGGATAAGATTAAGTATTTTACTTATTATGAACTATTAAATTTAATAAATTTTTAAACAAATATTTTAAAAATTGACAAAATTTGTCTGTTTGCATGTTTGTATTGTAAAAAATGTAAATTGTAGGCCCGGCTCGCGGACCACCAGGCAGATGGCCGCGGACCACCAGTGGTCCGCGGACCACAGGTTGAGAACCGCTGGGATAGACCATAGATTAAACAGATTAATCATGCAGAGTTAATCTCCTTGTTAGGGACTTCATGTTAGTGTGCAATCTAGAGCAAGAAAAGTATTAGGTCAGGTGTTGGAAAGTGATTGATTGACTATGGATTGGATTAGTTTTTGGAAAAGTAAATATTGACTAAAAGTAAAAGTAGCGGAAAAGTAAAAAGACTAAGGGGCCATCCACATATTACGTACGCACTTAGGGGGGGAGGGGGGGTCGGATTTTGGCGATTTTGCGTACGGGTGCGAACGGGGGGGGGGAAGGGGGTAACAAAATGTGTACGTACCCAAAATAAATTTCTAATTATGACGTCCACATTAGCCTATTTATAACTCTGTATTATCCTATAGTCGTCCCATGGCATTTTATTACATTATATAAAAGCCATGTGCAGTTATTCTGTGCTGTGAACGACACCTATAATTTGTCTATATTGGCCCTTCAATAATCTGGCCTAAAGTGCAGACAGGCTGCCTGGAGACACTTTCTGCAGCTGGTCATTGGGGGGGTGCGTCAAACGTGCGTACTCAGGGGGGGGTGGTGGAAGAAAGTACGCTTGCGAACAGGGGGTCCAATTTTCCCGGATTTTTGTGTACGTAATATATGGATGGCCCCTAAATATTGATTAGATGAGGTGATGGAAAAGTGATTGATTGACTATTGAAGCTGGTTGCCTGCACTGTATGAGAACTGTTTCAGAACAATTCCAATTTCTAGTTTTCTGCTGGAAATACGAACTGTTCCAGCTGACACATGTGAAACATTTCAGCTGCTGTTAAGTTTGTAAGCTGTGTGTGCCAGCATTTTACAACCTGTATTGGATTGAACCCATGTGGGCTTTATATGGGTACTAGCTGGTTTACCCGGCGTTGCCCGGGGTTATAAGCCACCACCACCACCACCTCCACCAGTTAATGTGAAGTGAAATCTCTACGGCTTTAGAAATGCGTGCCGGTGACAGAGAATTTTCGGTGAAACAGACAGAATCTTCTCGGGTGGCGCCATCTGGCGACTGAAAATAGGTCGACTGGAATTTTTAAGAAGTGGGGGTTTTTCAGAGGTTTTCGCCCGTTTTCACCATGGAAGCGGTGAAAACGGGGGACGCAAAGCCTCACACTGGGTGTGTAATGCCCACCCCGAGACAGTAGTGAGGGTTTGGAGTGAAAAGGTCGAAAGCTGTAGAAATGCATCCCGGGAGTTGAATTTTTTGGGGCGTTTCGGACAGTTTTTGGCCCGGGACACCGTGGAAGCGGTGAAAACGGGGGACGCGAAGCCTCACACTGGGTGTGTTATGCCGACCCCGAGACATTAGTGAAGGTTTGGAGTGAAAAGGTCCAAAGCTGTAGAAATGCATCCCGGTCTAAGGACAGACAGACAGACAGACAGAGTTTCTTCTTTATTAATATAGATATATGGGTCCCATATGGGAATATTGCTCCTATATTGGCTTCATGTGGGCATGGGGCACCTTTTAGAGCTGTTCAATATCTATGTTTGGATGCTTTTGAGAAGTGTGTGAAAGATGCTGTGTGTATATATATATATATGTGTGTGTGTATATATATATATATATATATATATTTATATATATATGTAAAAAACAAAGTAAATATATATATTTTGTTCTTGACATACATGTATAATTGTATATACATATACATATACCCATATATGTGTGTGTTTTTGACATATATACATGTATGTATAGATATTGTTCTGCATAAATATCTATTGGTCTTTTTGATAATATTTGCCTGTTAATTTGGAGCATCACAAAGTCAAACACTTTTTTAGATTGTGTGCTAGTACGGATAGCTCGTATCATTAGACTGCTAATCATCGATTGCATTTCTCTGTTCTACTCCTGCCTTAAAAGTTCTGTCTTGCTTGACTGGAGTTGTACTAGGAGCGCTTCTGAGTAGATAACCGTGAAGAGGCGCTATATAAAACCTCTGTAATAATAATAATAATAATTAGCCTATATATCTAGTGCCTTTGTAAGGTTCTGGAAAGGTGCTGTAGCCAGATACATACATACATACATACATACTTACATACATACATACATACATACACACACACACACACGCACACACACACACACATACATACATATATACATACATATTTCATACGTACGTATTTCAAGCCCATCACGGCTTCTCATGTCTTGGACTGTCCTCTTGGAACAGTCTTCTGTTGGACGTGCGTGAGGTTGCATTTAACTCTGTTGAGCAAACATTTTCAGACTGTGTTAAAACGCACTTACAAGTTTATATCAGTTAGGTAGTCGTGCGTGCACTGCCTTTGATAAGTACTTGAAACGTGCTCTATTAAGTGGCTTGATACATATATACATACATTTCACACAAGTGCAAGTTTGTATGGACTGAATGTTTGTAAGCTGTGTGTGCTTCTTTCTTTTTTGATAACACGATCTGTTGTTACATGGATTGGACTTTGCTGTGAGGTTTATTGAAGCCATAGGTTGCCTGTGTTAAGTGCTCTCCCTACCGCTGTTCAGATCTTGGATCTTGTTTTATTTGTCCTCTCACATATTTACCAGCAAAACCTGTGGATGAAGTTTCAACATGTAGGCAGTTGGAGAATGCGTTGGCTAATTAAAGTGATTAAATGATTATCTTTCAAACCTTCGGTTGAAGGAAGTCCAAAGTTCTGACTGATCTTCTGCACTTGAGTTTCATACATGTTACAGAATCCAGGTGGTTTTTGTATTGAGAAGTCAAGTATTTTTACAGCATTTCCTGTATCATTGTGTTCTAATTATATTGGAATAGTCATGTTCTGTTATGGACGCTATTTAACATAACTATTCTTTCCGCTTCGAGAAGCTGATAATTACTCTGGTAGTAAGGGATATTTACTTGACATCTGTGCTTTGAATATTGTTGCAGCTGCCATATAATGTTATGGAAACTAACACTGTATATTTCATCTACGTAATTGCTATGGTCAGTTTTCAGGATGATTTGAGCAGGTTCTCAGTAGGGCTTAACCAGTTTACCGATCTGGATTTCAGTTATGCCGTAGTTCTCAGTAACTGAATTGATGCCTTGTTGTGTCTAATGAGTGCGAGATTATAATATAGCCTTCAGTGTACGGAGAACCGTGCTGTGTTTGAACATTCATTTATTCATTAGCTAACCTTTTCTTGTTTAAGGGGGTGTTCGATGTGTAGTGGTTATGGCTCTTAATGGTTGCCCGGCTTCTGAGTGCATGCCTAACTTCATAATGCGCAACATCAAAATTACAGTTGTATTGTATAATAGTGTAGGGTAATGGTTGTGATACTTTGAGGCATTGACATTGAGAGAAAACAAAAGGCATGTATTGAATTGAATCCTTAAAAGGCCTAAACTAACAGATAGTCTTAACTCTCTAATCAGATCCATAAATAGCGCGCAGTTTCAACTTTTCAGTGTATTTTAACACTTTAATGATGAGCTGCATTGGTGTCCCAGTCACTTTTACTACACACTCGTCGTTAAAGTGTTAAACTAACATTTTGCCTCATTTTGCCAGCACATTGCACTAAACAAAAACAAGTGTAAGAATTAAGTGTAATATACATGAACATTTATATATAACACCTAAAGTTAGAAACACTGTTCACAGGCAAAGCTAATTACTAATTTTGAGGTGTAGTGAGTATTTTGTTTAATCAGTAAAATGGATGAAATAATATGACAATTTATATTGTTTCATTTTACAACACCGTTACCTTTTTCTTACAGCTGGGTTGAAGAGGATCCAATCGAGATACTTAATTCGGTTAAAGAGTGCATAGAAAAGGCAACTGAAAATCTCCAAAGTCTGGAAATCAGTCCTCAGTCAATCAAAGGTACGACTTGCAAAGTTAAATTTAGGCTCAGCTTCAAGGTTAAAAACATGATGTTAAAAAATGAGACGTTTTAAAAAGATGTATAGTTTCCAGTCCCAAGTTCATTTAAATGTTAGGTTTATGTTTACATGCATACATACACTTCGGTGGGGTTCAAAAGCCAGTTGATAATTCTCATTGGCGAAAGGTTACGGCCTTGATCAGTTGTTTTTATCATGCTTCTACTTTAGCTGAAGTATTTATGACGGCTAGAGCTGACGAAGACATGCATTAAGTTAACCTTATCCGGTTAGAATTGCCTTATCTGACCTGACCTCGTCACCTTATCTATCTTGCAGGTCGTCAAACATTACTTATGAACTGACCTGTCTTGTTATGTACACTTGGTATTGTCTTGTTTACCTGTAAGATAATTCTGATGCACTGCGTTTTCTTGTGCATTGTCGCTTTTTTATGGAGTAGACTCCTATGGTGTGTTTCATCACCTACATGAGATCCTTAAATATTGTATACATACTTACATGCATACATACATACATCCATACAGACAGACATATAATATAATATATTCGTTTAATATCTTCAAACTGACAATAACGCAGTATGATTACAAATCAGTATGAACGGATGATCACAAGTTATTACAGGAGTCGAATTTAACTGTATACGGCAGCCATGCAAGGCGCCCATCACGTCCTACATCTCATTTTTAACAACGCGCCATCTCGCGAATGAAAATAGGTTGAGTGGACCTTTTTGGGAGGGTTGCGAGAAGTGATCCCGCTACTGCTTGCTCTTCACGCCAGTGATGTTACCACTACTCTATGGACCCCCAGGAGTACACAGATACACACACACACATGTCTGATTACATTTATAGCATTGTTATTAATATGCCTGTTGATGGTTGCTTCAAGTCTGATCACAATCACAAATCACAATCCATTGGACATGCCAGGTCGAAAGGTAGATAAAAAAACATACACATTTATACATACATACATACGTACACAATGGATACATATATATATATAATATATATACACACACACATACGGTACTTACATACACACCCAGGGCCGCATTAAGGCTAGTGTGGGCCCGGGTACCGTGATTGCAAATTTCATCACAGAAAAATTTGATGACCTTTTTTGGGAATTTTCTATGACCTTTTTCGGGAATTGGACACAAACAAATCTTACATACTTGCATACATGACCTTTCTAAGTCTGTCAAAGATAAGCATTGTTACAGTAGCGATTGATATTTCTTTTCTGATGTGCTGTAGCTATTGGTCTGACAAACCAGAGAGAGACAACCGTTGCCTGGGACAAAATTACAGGCAAACCACTGCACAATGCTATCAGTAAGTTCTTCTATTGATTTCTATCATTTTGTTAAGTTGCCTTGTATATTGGAATGCCTTCATGGCAGCAGATCTGTTGAACTTACTCAAATTGGACATGTAAACATAGAAGTTGTTAAAACTTCACATAGCAGCATTTTTCACGTTCTTATTCCACCACTATTTTAGTCCACTTTGCAGACTTTTGTAATTACTATTTCTCTACCTGTTTATGTGATGACAGAGCATGTCAGCTGTACGTGAAGGACTTGCTTAGGTCCTTAAACAGTAACATCTCAGGTGAGGCTCAAACCTGCGTACTTCATGCTACAAGGCGAGTGCTCAAACCAAATTTCTACCCTGTCACATGTATTGGCTACCATGTCACACCTGTGTTCTTGTAGTTAATTAAGTAATCAGGTGTGGGGCATGGTAACAGATTGGTTAGAGCATTTGGCTTATAACATGGAGAGTGCAGGTTCGAGCCTCGTTCAAGGTGGGTACCGTGTAGGGACCTTTGGCAAGTCCTTCACACACATTTGCTCAGCTCCATCAATATCTTATCATATGGTTGTGTGTACACATCTAAACTTTGGAAGGAGGGCAACTCCAAATACAGTTGTATTGTATTACTGTATGCCAGTGGTCCCCAACCTTTTTTCGGTGAGGAGCCGCACTGCGAAGTTTAACGACTTTTGGGAGCCACATTGTGAAGTTTAGCAACTTTTGGGAGCCGCCATGGTTTTAGGTCGAATGTAGGAGCACGGCAAATATCATTTTAATTACATGGTCCGACAAAAAACAATGACGTCATAGAATTTTGACCTTAAGCAACACGGAAAGTCCATTTTTACAGCGCAATTTTATTTCGTCACATAGAAAATGTCATTTCAGGGAAGCTCTGGAGAGCCGCCACAGAGCCTTTCAAGAGCCGCATGCGGCTCGCGAGCCGCGGGTTGGTGACCCCTGCTGTATGCTCTTACGAAAGAACCAAAGTGTTTGTTAATGAGTTTTTATCAGCTAACTGGTGTCCAGTTGTTTGCTGATTTTCACTAATTGCATCTTTTGGTTTGGTCTTGCAATTGTGGCATCTAACTACATGTAATAGGCGTAGTTCAAACTTCTGTAGCTCTTGTAGTTACTGTGTTTAACTGATTTCCTGTTTTGCAATTTTGTCATAGTTTGGCTTGATACGAGAACAGCCGAGACTGTTGATCGACTTGTTGCCAAAGCACCGGGTCATAACAAAGATTACCTTCGGGTCAGTTGGTCTTGATTAGTTGCTCTTTAACGATGCCATGTTGTAACAAAGATGATAAGCGTCACCCTCCTCCTTTATCCATGCTTGGGACTGCCAGAGTACGAGCAGTGGCGGAGTTTTATGACTTAGATGATGGCGGTGGCGCTTATGTGACTAATGAATATGTAGGAAGGTTGACAGCGATGGTGATGACAATAGTGTTAACGATGATAGTGATTATAAGTGTTATAATCTGTGATTAATTATCTGTTATTATATTGTAATTGGAAATTTAATATAGTGCCACCTCAAGAGAAAATTAATCAGGGTGCTTTGCAGTAGTCGTTATTATGTTTTATGTCACTGAACTGGGAATGGAATTTCATCAACAAACAGTTAACAGTACAAAGAAAGGTAGAAGAGTCACCAGTGGCAGGCCCACGCATGCATTCCCATTCACATTTGACGTGTAGGCCTACTGTATGATAATGATGCTATATGAAAAATGATGATGATGATGATGATGATGATGATGATGATGATGATGATGATGATGATGATGATGATGATGATGATGATGATGATGATGATGATGATGATGATGACTGTGATGATTGTGATGATTTTAATTATATAATGTAAGGTTTCATAATGAAGAGAACGATGTTGTTGGTTATGACAATGATAATGACTTTTTAATGTTGTCAATATAAATAGGTAAGTAGCACATTTGTTAACATGCCACTTGTCCATCAGCAGAGTAAGGTAATGTATGCAATGCGTGTAATAATGATGTGATCAATTTTATAATATATTAATGCTGTGATTCCATTACATTTAGCCTCGCTGTGGTCTGCCAATATCAACCTACTTCAGTGCAGTTAAGATGCGTTGGCTGCTTGACAATTGCCCGGAAGTTGTGTCTGCTGTGGAGGCTGGGCGATGTGCGTTCGGGACGGTGGACACTTGGCTTATCTGGGTGAGTCTATATTTACAAGATGTACTTGTATAAATGTATAGCACCCTTTAAATAACTCAGAAGGGCACTCCGCACGGTTACGTAGGAATCACCAAACAAATGTGTCTGAAGTCGAGCAGAAAACGTTTCCTGAACTGTTAAAGATCTGTTCAACTGAAACACATGTCCAAATTCTGCTTCCGCAAATGCTTCCATCCACTGCCCAGATAGGTTTACAATTAGCTCTAGATCGGTAGCTAATAAGTTATGTGGGTTGGTTTTTAATGGATTTTGTAGTGAAACAGGTTTCTGAATTAGTCAGCAGCTGTGTGTGTTTGGCTTTTTTGTAAGTCACTTGTGTGGTTCATGAACTGACTTGTTGGTTTATCATGTTTCTGAATTGGCCATCTTAATGTGTGCCCTGTCTGGGTCGTGATAAGTTATTGCATGCTGGAGTAGGTCATTAGTGTTTTGCTCTATATCAGATGAAATTTACAACTTTTTATGAAGCAGCATAGCCTATAACATGAAGCTGAGCTGTTGTGTTAAGCTGTTGTGTAGGCACTTTAGATTATAAACGGTCTTTTGAGGGCTATTGTTGAAAGAAGCATGTAAACAAAACAGTTATTGTACTTTAGTGTAGAACTTTGTTATCATTGAGTAAGGTAATGCCTTTAGAGTGGTCATTTTTGGTTATTACTTATTTTATTTGTCATTAATTCCTGGTAAAGGTGGGCCAAGTAACCACACTCTGCTATAGATATTACATCAAGTCAACTGAATGGCTTGGGGAGGGGGGATAGAGTAATGGTAACACTCATGGCCAGGAGAGCATTAGAACGCGGTTCGATACTCGTAACCCCCTAGGGCGGCGCCTTGCATGGCTGCCAAGCCGTATGTTTAATTAAGATCTTGATTGTACCGCTGTCATGTTTCAATGTAATCTTACGGCATCTGTCGGTTTGAAAAAATAAAGACTATTATATTATATATTATTATTCTTGTTTGACTTTTTTCAGAACCTAACCGGTGGTCCAAACGGTGGATGCTTTGTTACGGATGTTTCAAATGCTAGTCGCACAATGCTTATGAATATACGCACACTGCAATGGGATCCAGAGCTGTGCAGGTCAGTTATTGTCAATCGTATGGTAGAAATGAACTCAGGCTGCATTTATTTTATATGTTGTCAGTAAGAATCAACAAAGTGACAGAGCCGCCCTCAGATGCTAAAGTTCAATGATCCCTGGACTGAATTACAGATGACATCTAACTGTCCGATAGCCTTTATCTGTGCTTATTAATTATGAATTGAAAAGGGATTGGCAGTTTCTCAGCAGGATTGAATCGTTTTTGCTTTTACAGTCTGCAATCCCAGCAAGTCGTATGAAGCCTTCTTTTCTGGAATCTAGATGATGTTGTAGCTAATCAGATTAATGCTATACTAAGTGTTTGGGTACAGAAAGGTCTGTGTTGTTGCTGATGATGTGGGATCCTTAAGCCCACCAATGACTATCCATCTCTTAATGACATCTAACATCGCATAGGCTAACACAGAGTGTCCATGATTATTTTCCTCACGAAATGGTACTGTATTCAATGTTAAATTACCATTAACATTAAGATAGTCCTAAAAACATGTTTGCACAAACCCATTGATTACTGTTTGTCATTAGATCCTAGTGATATATAAATATAAGACAGTATCGTTTGCTGTATAGACATAAGGCATAATGTTTAGTAATGGCTTTGCTAAATTTCTGTGGTTCAGTCTTTTATTTTTCTGTCATTTTATTCTTTGTTTTCCAGATTCTTCAACATTCCACAGGAAGTACTTCCCGAAATCCGTTCGTCTTCAGAAATCTATGGTCACCTGACTGAGACGTTACTCAAAGGGGTTCCTTTCAGCGCCGTGAGTTACTTATCTTCATTCTTTTCTGACTGTGACAGCCCACATCAGGTTGTGTTGTAGTTTGATTATATTATTATTATCATCGTTATTATTATTGTTGTTGTTGTTGTTCTTGTTACAAACATTTTTAACACACGCAAGGTCACACAGAAATGCGAATTGGAGGCGTGGTTAGTCAGTCTTTGTCTTCATTCGTTTCTGACAGACCACTTCAGGTTGTGTTGTAGTATGATTTTTTGTCAGATGTGTGCTTCAGCCATAAGCTCCATGACAGTGCAAATATTGTATACATCAAAAAGTAACCTCAGCTTAAGTCTCTGGTACTGTAAGCCAGGACTTCTATTGTGGCTCTCTTGAAGAAGGTAGATGTTGGTCATGGCCAAGGAAAGGGTTCTCTTCTAAGAGATTGAACTTAGCACACACCTGTGCCTGGGTTTGTGGTTTTCTTATTGTTTCACATGGACTTGACCTGAGGAGATTTTTAATCCAGGCCTTTTGCACTCTTCTAGTCACTGAACAAGCTGCAATATAATTGTAATTTATTGTATTATAATTTATTTATCAGTTATCCTATTAAAGATGTTTACACTGTAATTTAATTGAGCCAGTTGAGGTGCCTAACACTGTTTTTCTACTTGTAAACACCAGTGAGTCATGATATTTTATTATTATGTACAAATAAATAATCAGATGGAAATATACTGTATGTATGGTATTTGGGTATGTAAAAGATGGTAGTGTTACATGTATGTACACTGAGCACAAATCTGACAAAAATAATCATACTTGTAGTACCCAGTATGTATGTACATGTAGCGGTATATGTACTGGCTGTATACTAGTAAATATGTAGTAATGTTCATTCAGAGCCTCTCTGTTGTGAAATGTGGTAGCTTATCTGTGAGTTTCGTGAGAGGTGCTCTATAAATGGCCATATATGTGCATGTGATCTTGGTTTTCAGTTGGGGTAATTACTCCTTGGTCATTAGATATGAGGATTTAAACAGGCTACATGTATGTTTCTGAATTATGCCATACTTGTGTAATTAAGAAAAGTCACTTTCTGTTAGCTGTATGATATATAGGTTTATGAGTATTGTAATAGTAATTCCCATTGTAACTGTATGAATATCTTGTCTGTTTTCCAACAGATTCTTGGTGATCAGCAGGCAGCTCTAGTCGGCCAAGGCTGCTTTAAAAGAGGAAGCATTAAAAACACGTGAGGCTTTACGTACACATTATCGGTTTAAAGTTTTTTTTAACTTTCCGATACATTAAATACAGACATGAAAAACAATCTCTCAGTGAAGACTAAAGGTAATTCATGTGTAAACTACACCAGAATCTCATTACGGCTTGGAATCTGACACAGTGCATTATTTGTAGCAAAGTAGGGAGGGTTTAGTGTAGTGTTAATTGTATTGATTAAAAGTAATAAATTTATGCTGTAGATATGGAACTGGTTGTTTCCTACTCTGCAATACCGGTTGTGAGGTTTGGCAGATTTCTTCCGTAACTTCTATTTAAATCTTAATTACTAGAAATACATGAAAATGTGGACTGAGATATTTTGAAAGCTAATTTGCGAGGAACTACCTGATGGTTTTTCGGAGTCATTGTCCATTGAATTATGATAATTTACGCATTTATTAAGTACCACTATCTAATGACCAAGCATCAATCGATGGCACCAAGCAGTTGTGAGTGACGCACTTGCTCAAGGTCCCTACACAGTAACCATCTCAGGGGAGGAGGCTCGAGCTCGTACTCTTCGTTACAAGTCTAGCGCTCTAAACAATCACGTACTGTGTTTCATTGACATTGAGCATAAATTGGTGTATGCATGTAATAAGTCTTTGATTCAGAAAATAACTATACTAAATAAATAAAATAATAATAATAATAATAGATTGGACCTGTTAAACTTGACAGTTGCAAACTTGTCATTCAGTTCTATATAAATTTTTGTGTTTTCATGATAGAAATGGACACATCCTGCATGTGGAACAGTTTAAAAACTTGATAATAATTTTCTGACCTAATCAGTCTGGGTTTAAAAAGAAAACTGGGACAAGTGTTTCACCAATTTGTTTATGTATGTATGTATGTATGTATGTATGTATGTATGTATGTATGTATGTTTGTATGCATGTGTGTATGTATTCTTGTATGTATGTATGTATGTATGTATTCTTCTATGTATTCTTATGTATATGTTTGTATGTATTCTTCTATGTTTGTATTCTTGTATGTGTATTCTTCTATGTATGTATTCTTGTTTGTATGTATTCTTGTTTGTATGTATTCTTGTATGTATCTATTTATTTAAGTACCCAAGAGAAGCACTGATGTTGGTTTTGAGCTTGTTGTTATCTTTCAGTTTTTGTTTTGTATAGGTTGTTGAATCAGAACATGGCCTACTTACGACCGTAGCCTATCAGCTGGGTAGAAAAAAGTCTCCTTGTTATGCTCTTGAGGTATAAATCTGTCAAGCTAATCAGTCAATCGGTCCACCACTTGATCAACTCTTTTGATGTTTTAATTGTTAATTTTTAACTGTTTTTATGTTGATTAACCTCTCATTCGATGAGTACTGTTTTAAATCAGTTAATAACTGACTTTAAAAATAGAGTAAACTCCCAGTTGACACCATTCAATTAAAATTAATGTGGTTTGCAATTCTCACTTTTCTGTGAAAACCAGCTTTTGATATTTTTTCTTGGTCTGTAGGGTTCAGTTGCAATTGCTGGAGCTGCAGTCCAGTGGTTGCGTGATAACATAGGCATGATTGCCGAGTCCGCGGAGATTGGTAAGTAAACCACGAACAGTGCTTTATAAGAGTGATAACTTGGGTATGATTTCAGACTTTAGAAATCAGTTTGTTGTAATTAGGATGAGAAAAATCGTAACTGGGAATGAGAAGTATAATATTTAACTGGGTTTGATAATAAACTCTTCAAAGTTTGGTAGATAGGACAAGGACTTAAGAAAATTGTAATAAAGCTGGGATCACTTTGACTTTTGTTTGAAGACAGCGTTAGTCATGAAGCAAACATTAATCACGATATCTTTAACATGAAGACGAGCAGGTGACAGTTTTTTCAATTTTAATTTATTCAAAAAACAGCTCAAGGCAATTTTAATTTATTCAACAAACAGCTCAAGGTGACTTCAGTGAATAAAGTTAAAGTTCTCTCTCCTTAGTTTTATTATATTGGACAATGGACATGTGATGTTGTTTCCTTGTGTTGGTTTATTTCTTTTTTTAGCTGTTTTTCTTTTTGTTTGACAGAGACTCTGGCATCAACTGTTCCTGACACATGTGGTTGTTACTTTGTCCCTGCATTTTCTGGGCTGTTTTGCCCCTACTGGGAAACAAATGCCAGAGGGTGAGTGAAATGCTGGGTTTTATCTAAATGCGCAAAGTGATCAGAGATCTTTTGGTAGATAGGACAAGGACTCCTGGAAGCAAACTCTTGCTTGAGTTTGTTTCCAGACATGGTGGCCAGTTGGTTTGAATCCTCGACCTGTTCCATGGAGTGTTTGAGCTTCGATTTAGATGGTTACTGTGTAGGGACCTTGAGCAAGTCCTTCATGCACAAAGGCTCAATCAATGCTTTGTCAGTAGATAGTGGTGTTCAGTTACACAGATTTAATACAGAAATAATGATAACTAAGGTGAACACCTCGTCTTTTCTAAAAACTTATCCAAGCCCTTGTACTAAAATGAGCTGCACGAAAAACGTATCTGGTAAATGAAGTGTTAGTGTAAGCAGGCGAATTGCAGGTTGCAAGAAAAATGCCAAAGTGAAATGCCAGCAAATGCCAGAGAGTACAGAGATGCCACTTTTACCTTTTTATCGATACAGCTGAGAGGGGAGTGCTACTGAGTGGATGAGGGTGCTGAGTAAAGACTCTGAATTAATTAGTTATTATTAATATAATTGTTATTATTGTTGTCTGGCATTACATTATTATTGTTAGAAATTCTAGAGGTCTATTAAATGCTAGATGTAAACCAATATTACCGGTTACAATATCAGATATTAAAGGTTACATATAAAATGTTACAATATCAG
Source organism: Allolobophora icterica (assembly GCA_963556255.1). NCBI lineage: Eukaryota > Metazoa > Annelida > Clitellata > Crassiclitellata > Lumbricidae > Allolobophora > Allolobophora icterica. Next base: position 39,612,844 of record OY744610.1, on the reverse strand, counting down.
ATAAATGAAGTCAAATGGTAGTGTTATGTGTTCAAACTGACAAATACATTCAGGAGGTCAATTACATGCTATTGAGAGAGAACTCAAGAGCATGTAAGAGACAGCTTGAAATTAATCAAAATAATGTCTGCTGCTTTGCCCTTTAACATTTTAATGACCTGTCAATCAAGAAATGTTTGTATATTATATATGTATATATTTTATGCATGTATATATATAATATATGCATATTTATGTGAATGTCTTTGTGACAAAGGTTAATCAAGATTGCCAAACTAACAATGACGAACATTAAATGATTTGAGAGGAGTGGCCATTTTAACTCCTGTAAAAATTTTTGTTCAGGATTCTTTGCGGTCTGAGTCAGTTCACCAAAAAGGCTCACATCGCAAGAGCCTGTCTCGAAGCAGTTTGCTTCCAGACTCGAGAGGTACTTTCACTACTCTACTTAGAACTAGTTTTTGTTTCTGTTCCTAACATCCAGCCAACAGCTGTTATATATACTGAGTTTTAAATAATTTCTGTACAGAATTTCTGTGGCAGTTTCTTTCTGTATTTGTTTGCAGAGGTCACTCTATACTGTTTGCAGTTGATATACTGTCCTAAGGTTTCATGGCTCTTCAAATGATAGCTAACTTCTAGATTATATTATTATTATTTTTTATTTACCCACAGTAGAAATATTATTTTTTTGATTACAAAAATGTTTAGCACATGCAAACTTATACAGAAATGCGAATCTGAGACATGATTGGTTGAAGAACGGCTAGATATCCAGATGTTTGAAAGGCAGTGGCAAATAGTGACTTTTGAGGCATTTCTTATAGAAAGAGAAAGAGTTCGAGCATTGAATAGACATTGGTAGTCGTTTCCATTCCTTGGTGACACAACACGGAATGCACGAGAGCCAATGACAGCGCTAGACTGTGGCTCAACCTAAAGACCCATACCCAATGCTCCATGAGATCTATGTCTCCAGAGATGCTACTTGGACCTTTTTATCAATAGCGCTGAGATGGGAGTGCTGCTGCATGGATAAGGGTGCTAAGTCAATGCTCTGAATTAATTAGTTATTACTAATATTATTTTTATTATTATTTGGCATTATATTATTATTATTTTGGAATATATTACATGTGCAAAGTCAGTATATCTGAACCTGGGGCTTGAAGCAGATGCTCAAGATCCCAATACGATAACCAAATCTGGCAGGCTCGAAACTGCACTCTTCACATTACAAGCCGACAACTTACCAATCTGCTACTTTGCCCCACATAATCAAATGACTGAATTAGTTAATTATTATGACTGGGTTTCAAAAACATTTTAGGTCATGGAAGCAATTAACCAGGACAGTCGAGTGAACATCGCAACGCTAAGAGTAGATGGTGGAATGACGTCCAACAACCTGTTGATGCAGCTGCAGGCGGATCTACTCGGAATCGATGTCGGTTCGTATTTGCTATTTGAAACGTGTTTAGTTTACCACTAAATGATGAGCACTGTAAGCAGTTAGAAACTTCTGTAGTGTTTTAAAGAGTCGTCTGTTGATGCCAGTGCTGAAAGATAGTCACAATAAATGAGGTATGTTAATTCTAATTGATTGATTGATTGATTGATTGATTGATTGATTGATTGATTGATTGATTGATTGATTGATTGATTGATTGAGGTTTTAGTTGTTTGTTTAACTGTTTTTAAAAATTGTCTTCTCTCTGCATTTTGAATTTGAGCCTGAATGCTGTTCCACGCATGTATGCCAATGACTAGGCGACAACGATAAGTGACCATTGAAAAGTCATTGGATTAGTTACATGCACTAAAGAATTTGCCAGACTAAGTCTAATCTAATCTGGTGATTTTTATAGCACCATTGTCGCAATGCCCAGGACAACAGTGTATGGTTGCTTTGAGTAAAATTGTATTCAGAAGTTATGATCCATTGGAAATGCCAGGTCGAAATTTGATAGATCATGGAAATGAAACATTAAGCTACGGTGGGTATGCAAGATGAATGAGATGAGTCTTAAGTTAGGAACTCAGAGAATTGAAAGAAGGAGCTGAATTAGGCAACAAATTTCAAAGCTTTGGACCAGCGACCGAAAATGTCCGCAAGACCAACACTGCTCTGGTGCAGGCAAATCGGGACTCACAGCATCCTTTGATCTAGTGAAATAAAGAACGTGGAACAGAGATAGTTCGGTTAGCCGGACACCAGGGCTGATTTTGTTTTCATGCTAAAATTGTGTCAGATTGTTATAATACATAACCCTGTTTCACTTAACTCAGGAATGAGTTTGAGAGAGTGAGAAAAAGATGCAGGATGAAATGAATTGAAATAAACAAAATAGTTTAATTATGGATAGATGCAAATTGAACCAATGCCTCTCTGTTTTATGTGGACAAATTTGTTTTTCATTAGTGAATATATTATTATATTATTGAATATATGATATTATTGAACATATTTTTATATTTTTGAATATTCTGTGTTTGTTTTGAGTCATCAGAGAAATAGCGTAAGTAAATGTGTTTTCTTTTCCTCAAGTGAGGCCTTCGATGTTAGAGTCAACTGCTCTTGGTGCAGCCATGGCTGCTGGAATGGCGGAAGGAATCGACATCTGGAAAGTTGATGAAGACAAGGTGAATGACAACACAACTGCCGATACATTTGTGCCCAGCATTCCAGAATCAGGTGAATAAATTTGACTTAAATTTCTTGCAGAGCAATGCTAATCCACTCGGATAATTTTTTTATTGTCTCAGTAATAAATTACCCATCAATTTTTTGCCAGCAATAGTGACAGTTGTAATACCGCTTATCGATTACTTAATGGTCACTGCAGAGTGAAACTTACAGGCAAACTGTGTGTGACAGCTATGTGGCACAGGTTTTTGAGCCCCTATGAGATTGATGGCACTGAGCAATTGTGCTGGATTTGTTATTAGTGACACTTAGAAAATATAAAATACTAAAATGATGAATAAGCAAACCACAGTCCAAGCAAGCTGTCGCTGGAACTGCATATTCGGTAGTTGTGATATCATACTGGTTTTAGCTGCAATCTGGAAGTCAACTTCAACAAGTCTTTGTGGAAGTATTTTCGTGTATTGTGGGTGCTCTGGAAGCGATGCTTAATCTTTGGCACAAATGATTGGCAGGATCTATGAATACAATGTCAACTGGTGGCTTGAATAGGATTACACAATTGTACCACTGCGTGTCCACTTCTGAAGATTGTAAGTAAAGTAAGTAAATTTATAAATTTGCCTGAAGTTTTGGCATTCATAACACTAGGTTGTTCCCTTCAGCGTTATTACAGTGGCACCATAGAAGTTACCAGATTAGCTTAGGTTTTATCAATCAATCAATCAACTTAGAAGCGTGTATATATAGAACCCCTTCAAGGCAAACTATTCAGTGGCGCCCCCAGCCCAACCCTGGCGAAAGAGAACAGCCTTTAGAGCAGAGAAGAAAACGGTGGACTAGTCTCGAGGAAGAGACCACAGCTCAGGAGGAAGCCCATTCCAAATCATGGGTTTAGTCACGGAGAAAGTGCTCCACTGCGTATTAGTATGTCCTATTCGGTGCATTTTGTATAGCTCATTTTCTAGATGTTACTTAGAAGCACTCCCAGCCAAGTTACTTGTAACTGCAACGTTTAGTGGAGAATAACGATTGTTATTATAGATAGGAACCGGCGTTTTGCTTGGTGGAAGAAGGCCGTCAAACGGACCATGAACTGGGAACTGTCAGAAGATGAGAAATGCGGTAAGAATCATTTATTTTCTCACTAAAGTGTTTTAAGTTGCACCATGAAAGCCTTGTCGAAGAAAATGATAAATGTAGTAAAATGTTCTTACTTATAAAATGGTGCAGATAGACAATTTCTACAAATATCTGCTTTGAATACATGAGCAGGATCTATAGAATTCTATTAACCCGTATTATCGTCTAAAGTGACAGTCTCATAGTCATTTATCCAATGCACGATCGGCCATATAAAATCGCTTAGTAATTTCCAATGCGAGAGTGACAGAAAAGTGGAAGTCACCACATCTGTAAACAAAACAGATGCATCGAGTAATGAGTCGCAGCTCTGACTAAGAAGTGTTGTCTGCAGTGTTTTAGTTTTACGTAAGTTTTAGGCAGTGCATATCGGCTAAGAGTTTATTTCTTGTACTCGTTACTAGAGCTGATTGTTATCTATAATCTGTTTGCAGGAACGAATCCAGAGTCATCAGATTTATAAAAGATTAGCATCTGCATGGAAAAGTTATTTGGCTAAGATTTATGATTATCAACATCCCGCTCAATGTGTTAATCAATGTGTCGCTGATTTATAGAAAGCAGCCTTATTACCTGTAGAAAAATGTATCTTCAATGCAGAGATTTTATTTACGCTTATATATTTGTGTAATTGGCATAGATTTATTATAAATTATGTTATCGAAATCAGTTAATTTGTGCATAACTGAGATATCTGTAAGTAATTATTATTTTTGATCTGCCAATGCTCAATGTATTTGTAAAACATATATATATACCACATATCTGTGTCTTTTATGAAGTATGATTATGTATTATTCAGAAAAGTTGTTTTAGCTTTGTTTTATGATAATCAAATGTGGCTTACTGTTAATTATATCGCTCAACAATATTCGACACCATGCTTATGTACTTTTTTAATTAACATATTTTGCATATTCGAATGTTTTTCAAATCAGTATATTGTTGTTATTTATGTGTATCTGTCAGCCATAGTTTAGAAATTTGCAAAGATTGATTTATATTTTGCTGTTGGTCTGATATGCATTGGGGTATCATTTAATTAAATTGAAGTACTAATTTAGCCACTTAGGTGTGTAACGTTGTCATGGGAGTTTGCAAACTGCCATCCGTGAGGGACAATATGTGGGAGTTTCAGTTGATAAATTTTCTTCTTGGTGGTAACCTGTGTGTGGGACATGTTAGCCAATTGTTTATAGTGCTCATTGCTAACCATTTAACGCGTAGAGTATGAGTTTGAGCCTCCATAAAGACGGTTAATGTGTATGGGCACAGCAATTTCTTCACTCACAATTGCTCATTGCCATCGATTAATGCTTGGCCTATAATTGTGGTGCGTAATAAATGCTTAATAATAATAATGATCATGGGCGTCTGGAGGGGGAGGGGGCATTTGCCCCCAGGATTTTGTGCATATTTTACAAAAATTAAATCTTTTGATTATTGTGATTATTACAACAGTCCCAACATGATTTTCAATGCTAAAAAACACTTCATTATTTAGGTATAAGTCCTTGACCGTTACTTATTTTTAAAGTTGTCACGTGTTCTGTGTTCATGAATAGCTATTCTATGCAAAAAACATCATTTTGCTCCCCCTACAAAAAGTTTGCCCCACCCCAAAAAAAGTTTTGCCCTGCTACAAAAATTCCTGTGGACGCCCATGATAATGATATAATTATAGTCAAATGGGAGGTATGCTAATTCAAGCCTATCACAAGACAGTCGCTGTGTAGAAACCTTTTATCAAACCTAATGCATTGGAGCCTTGCTTATTAGATGGATATAACTACAGAGCAAATTAAATAAATTTAATAAATTATGGTATAATATCACAGTTGCAGCTTCTAAACTTCCAATGAACGGCTACTAAATTCCAGTGATTTTTCCAACAATGCGTTACTTGCCAATTATGTGATTGAAACTTTGCCGAGTTTATTGATGTAACTTAAAGTTCTGCTGCTCAGTCAAGAAATCAGAGTTGTCTAATTTAGATGTTTAAAAAATTTTGTTGCTCAGGTTAAATGTTAAAATGTTTTATTGAATATGGGACCAGTAATTTTTTTGTACTGATATAAAACGTTAAAGCAAGAAAGTGGAAAGGTTGTACTGTTGAATTGATGACATGCTTGCTCACATTCAAAGCTTTAAAATTTTAAGTGAAAGTAGAGATCCCACAGATGATTATCAGTGTAAGCTGCTTTAAATTTACCACTTTTTGAAGTCTCCGAATTAATATTCCTTATGTTTTGCTACTTTGCAGTACTGGTCATTTGACGTGAATGTTTTTACACTGATTATTAGATAGAAAAAATAGATAATTACATTTTTTGTTGATCATGTGATCAGGTATTGCTAAATTACATCATGCAGGATTAGCAAGAAAGTTTCTAGCTTTTCACATGTGGTACAATTGAGTGCATCCCTTCATTTTCTCCGTTTCAAATTTACCTCTTTGTAACTACTCAAAACAGATACCGTTAATCTAGTTGAATTGATCAGAACCTATTCTAAATCTTTTCTTCCCTGAATAGCTCCACTTTTAACAGAAATTTCAGAGTAACCAGTGACTTATGCTTGATTTGGTTGATTTATTTACATGGCTTTAATTTTATTGGGACAAAATTTTAGGATGTATAGAAAGAGTTGAATTTTGGGAATTAGAAGGATAAACCATTATGTACATAGTTTGCCTCTTCTGTTTCTCAAGTATAGGCTCTCAGAACACTGCAAAGGTTTCTCAGTCCCTGGCATCTTGTATCTGAATACTTAACTCAAGTAGTGAGTAAATAAGTAAGTAAGTAAGTATGTTCTTTAATATACCGCCTGCAAACGCACTGCGGCTAACAAACAGGTTACCGTAATCACAATAAAAGGCGCACGAAAACAAACAGCAAATTTAAATAAGAGAGAGATAGTTATATACAATGGATATGAAATAAATACATCAAAATAGAAATATAAATAAAATTGCCACATAAAATGCCAAAGTTTGTGAATGAATGGCCTTTTGACTGAGCATTTGTGGAAGTGCTGTTTCATGCAACACGGCTTAAGAAAGCTGCAGATTACAATCATGATATAGGGATATTTATAGGAATATACCTCACTATCTGTGGAATCTCTCCTCAATCCCTTCATGAACTTATAGTTAGCTGGGTTTATAGATTTCTAATAAACCTGCAGGCCCCACTTTGTATCACAGTTTAAAAAGGATAACACAGCTTCATTATTGGCCTCCACATTTTAAAATCACTCCGTTGTATTTTTAAAGCGTACAATCAGGAACTTGCACAAGAATTTCTCTTGGGTGTGTTGGACTGATGGTGCAGTAGAAGATCTAAGTGTATATACCTCAGGTTCTTCTGAAATAGCGACGTGTATTGTCGTAACTTTTTGTAAATTTTGTAACTTTTTGGTATTTGCTTCAATTTTTTTAGGTATTTTTGGTTTCCATTGATTTGCACTGGGATTACTGTACATGTCTAAACTGACATTTGTTGTATTATTAGTTCAGTCGATATTTGCTCATTTGATTTCCATTGAGAAGCTATTCCTGGCCTGATTATGGTTGTATTTTATAGTGTTAAATTACAGTTAAGTAAGGTAATTAATTTTTAGACGTGCAGAATTAATGTATTTTATTTTATAGTATTTTATGGTCTTTAAATTGCAGTTAACTAAGGTAATTAAATTTAGACATCCAGGATTAGTAGCTGTTTTATTGGTAGCATCAGGCTTGGAAGTATGATGATCTTTATAATCATGGAAGACCTCGAGTATGGCAGTATTAGTCTTAAACTTTCAGTTGCTGTTGTGGTGAACTGTGTTTGTTATCCAACGATGGTGCTGCTTTCTAAATGATTATCGTTATTTATTCAGAAATGAAAAGAATTATTGTCTTTCATAGAGTAAAGCTGGCAAATATTTTGTTTATAAAATTTGCTAATGCAATATGAAAAATTAATGATACTGTTTCATCTTGTTTTGTGATTGGTTTGGAAAGTAAGCGTGTAATTTGTTATGTATAGAGCATGCCATTGACTAGTCTTCGAGGCTCAAGTCTGTTACGATGATAGTCTTGAATTTAATTGGTTTAATGACTGTTAAACTTGAACTTTGCAAACTGTGGAGATAGTGATTTAAGCAAGTATAGGACATGTTTATTAATGCTATTTGGTTGTCTAAGTTGTCTTTGATTTTTGGTCGTGAGTTTTGTAAGTTTTACAAAAGTTGATGCTGATTTCTATGTAATGATATCTTTTGTTTCATGAAGTAAAACAGTTGCTTGTTGCAAAGCATTAGCAAAGTTAACAATTCAGACTGCTGTTATAAAGACCGTCTTACCATGTGCATGTTGAAGGCGGCTTAACGTAAAATGTCTTTTCATCAATGTAAACATTTCAGACTGTCATATAAGCACCGGTGTGCCCCTTGCGCATTTTCCGACTGTCATATAAGGACCCGACTGCCCCATGTGACGTTTGAAGCCAGCTTAGCGTAATCTTTCTCTTCATCTGGTTGTTGCAGTGGATAGAGTTTCGTCTTCACTGCCATACGGTTGGTTCATGGTGCTTTCGTTCGGCATCTTCGTTGCAGCAGAACTGCTCGTCTCTCGCCGGTGACGTCGTACAACCCTAGACGCCAAATTCTTCCCTAGAAATGTTTCCAAGCAAGAAATTGGGATCTCATCTATCAATGCAGTTAGTGTATGTTCCACAGATTTTGCTTGTTCCTCAGTGATAAGAGGAGCCGTATTGTAATGCTTCCCTGGGAAGCCATAGCACGTACTCTGCTATGATGAGGTTGGGAGTCGTTCATAAAGGATGTCTGTAAATGACCTACTTTGGACTAACCCCCTTTCTACGTTTGGCATCCCCCATCCCCTTTTGTGGACGTCCACACTTAAGTGAATTATTACTCCTGTAAATGTGCTACGAGATGACCCGTAGGTACTTTGATACCAACACGTCCACCAAGGGTACTTGTCAGATCAAGCACAATACATACTGTATGTATTGTGCTCTACATTGTGCTGTATTGTGCTTCTCCCTGACTGTAGTTCTTAAAGCGCAGGCTGTACTGAAATAACTGTACATACTGCAGCAGGAATAACACCCCTTTGTCCGCATTTAGTGAACCCATCCTTCCACATCTTTGCGGATGTCCTTAAGGGATGACCCATTAACCCCGTATGGAGCTGAATCATGTCTGTGACCACTTTGTATCAGAACTCATGTTGTGAGGATACGTTTTATAACAGATTTCTACAGTATGTTCTAGAGATTATAATGATTGGTTTTTCTGTCATTTCAGAGTTGGTAGGGGTGTACTGCTTTGAGATACTCTTTAGTACTTGTGTGCAGGAGTCAAATACTTGCAGAATATCTTATGCAGGGTATGCGGACGTTTGGTCAAAGGACGGTTGGTCAACGGACGGTTGATCGCGGACGATTGGTCAATGGACGATTGGTCAAGCGGACCGTTCGTCAAGAGGACTGTTGATCAAGGGTCCTTTCGTCAAGAGGACGGTTGATAAAAAAAATTGGTCGGTTCGTCTGTCTAGGGATAATTAGTGGTCGTCCATTTCAAAGGGTTATCGTATATCTGTGCCAGTGTAGTTGTTTGTACTGATAAGAGAACTGACATATTTTAAAAGCGTCGTATATTGTATTACTCCATATTTGTTTTATTTGTGTATGGGCTACGCTTTGCGAAGTCTTCATTGCTGTGCATGTAAAGATGCCTGGTTTTGTAATGGCTTAATTGGTCGGTCGGTTCGTCTGTCTAGGGATAATTAGTGGTCGTCGATTCTCTTATCAGTGGTTTGTACTGATAAGAGAACTGGCATATTTTGAAAGCGTCTCTAATATCAAAAATTTAAATTTTTTATCCACCGTCCTCTTGACGAAAGGACCCTTGATCAACAGTCCCCTTGACGAACAGTCCGCTTGATCAATCGTCCGTGACCAATCGTCCGTGACCAATCGTCCGTTGACCAAAGGGTTATCGTTGACCAAACGTCCTAGAACCCTTATGCAGATGCACTTTTGCCGTCTTCAAGTTTACACAAGTAGGTAAAATACTTGTCATACACTACGAGTATGTGTGAGGCAGGTGAATAACTGTCAGACAAGTGCGTCTACTTGAACCGAGTACTTGTGAGGTACTTGTAATGTATTTCTGCTGTAACAGGATTTAATGGAGGATGCATAAGACTTGATAAAAGAAGCATTTTTTTATTTTTGTGAGTCATTGCCAAGTTAAGAATTGCGAGTCTGTCGAGAAAACTGTTTGAAACTACATGGGCAGTACTAGTGTGGACCCGTTAGTGCAAGGTAATCAGGGACATGCCCTATGATGCAGTGTGTAAACCAGGCCATGCGTGAAAAGGGATAAGGCTTAAAAAAGTCAATGTTTAGTGCTACAGTACACTGCAGTTCATGTATGGCATGTTAACCAATTCAAGATGAGGACATAATACCACTTTCTACTTAGCATAATGGCGTGTAAATCGGGATTATGCTAATGAGTCCACACGAGAACTTGGGACCAGTTCTTCTGTCCATCCTAGGCCGTCCTCTAACGCTTATGGGTAATGCTGTGCTGACTTACACAACCGTTCAATAAATGAACAGCTTATTCATGCCCATGGAGTTGATTTAAGGAAATATTGGATGGTCCAAAGCATGCAAAGTGTAGTGTCCAAATTAATTGTGAAGATGGAGCTGAGACTAGTTGCTTTTTAGTAGTGTAATCGTGTTTCCATAAAATCGTCTGTGTGAGATTACAGTTTTTTACAATTTCTAATATGCCTCTGTTTGGAACGTAGAATAGCATCGATGATTAATTTCTTGTGGTTTTCGTTGGAATTATGTTTTAGGCATGGTTTTTTTCCATGGCCTCTGTGTTTATATACTGGTTTCAATTGATATTTCTGTGTTTCATTTCTGGCATTATGAAATACATATGACTTTTAAAGTGTTTTATACAATTTTGTTTTTCATATTCTTGTCACTTTCATCATGATTACTTAGTGATTAAAGGAATTTGTTGAACTGATTCGATTCGTGTACGGTGTACATATTTAGTTAGACTTTCAAATCATGGGCAGTTGATTGTAGGCAAAATGTTCAAGGCTGTCTGCTTTCTTTCCAAGCCTGTCTTCATGTTTTATCTTCCATGTCATCTTTATCTTTACCACCCATACATTCCTTGAACTCTCAGCTCATTTCTTGCATGTTTTTCTGACAACAGGTATTTTACTTGAATCACGTGCAGGGATGACAGCTTAGGTGTGATCACTGAATTATATATAGTTGTGTAATAATTAGTGGCAGTATGGGGTGCTCGATAGTTTATTGGTTAGCACAATGGACTTCAGTCGAGAGATCGGGGTTCATATTCATGGCAGGGCAGAAATTTGGTTCCAGATTTCTGTTCCACTTATGCCCCTTAGCAACTTAGCTATGATAAGTACACTGACTGTACATGGTTGATGGGAAGATGAGACGGCGAGGGAAAGGACTGGCCACCTGCCCTTATATGCCGAGGCTAAGAAAATGAAGTTGCTAACACCATATCCATGGCTGTCTCAGGGCTAGCTTATGGGACTGATCTTCTTGACTGGCAGTATAGAAGTTGCAAGTGGGATTGGTTAGCACATTTCTTTATAGGCTGCTTATGCTTATTGAATAAATCGCTGAGTGCATTCTGGGCTAACATGTCTCTCTATAGAAGGCAGTATTGACTTGTCCCAGAGTTTGGTAGGTCTATGAAACTCGATTGTATTGAGAAGCGACAATCTATTGTTACATTCTGCATTCGTTCACTGGTGCTATAGTACTTCCCAGATTATATGATATACATAGGCCTTCATAGACATACATGCATATATTTAATTGAGCGATGTGAACGAGGAGGCAAGTCGCCTTTTGTGTTCTGGAGAATTAAGTAGGTGCTAGTAATTATCAGGTGCTTCGCATTCAGGTGTGCACAAACTAGGTCCAAGTGCAATAAATTAGCGAAAATATAAGTGAATAAACAGATGAAAATATAAATGAATAAATAAATGAAACCATAAGTGAATAAATAAATGGAAAAAGTAAATGAAAAAATAAATGAATAAATTAGTGAACAAATAACTGAATAAATGACTGAAAAAGTGAATAAATAAACAAATAAATGAATAAGTAAATGAAAAAAATATGATGCGTGAAAATGATGAGTGAAAAATAGCAATAATGATTTCAAAAGATGAATAAAAAAATGGAAAAAATAATTTAAAGAATGAAGTAAAAATAAGAAAATAAAAATGAATAAAAAATTAAAGAAAAATGGAATAAGTAAATTAAAAAATAGATAAATAAATAAATGGAAAATGAATTGGTCCATGAAAAATAAATGAACAATTATGTAGAAAAATGAATAATTGAAAAATAAAAAAGTGACTAAATGATGAAGATATAAATGAATAAATAAATGAAATGCTAAATGAAGAAAAAATAAATATAAGAATAAATGAATAAATTAATGAAAAAATAAATGAAAAATAAATGGATAAATAAATGCAAAAGTAATTGAATAAATAATAAATAAATGAACAGATAAGTGAAAACAAGGAATAAACAAATAGGTAAATGAAAAGATAAATAATTAAATGACAAAAAATAAATGATTACATAAATCAATAAAAAATGCTCTAATGCTCAAATACGAAACTGGTTGTGCATGAAATGTCCTTTCCCTATAAGTGATATGTCCCAGGTCGATAATTGCAAGAATTGGGTCGAGGCAACACGGTCGCCATAGTAACGAGTACATTTACATTTTGCATTTACCATACTATCTAGATTCTAGTCCATCACGAGGTCTTGTGGCAACCAGAATTTAATTCCCTGTCAGAATATCAATGGGCATTAGATGGGACCGATATGGGCTCTACGTGGGTTCTGTGTGTGAAAATGGGTCATATACGGGCTACATATGGACATGCTGGGAGGGTAGTATCGCTGGACAACCCCCCAGCTTGACGCAGCAACTACGTGACTTTACATTTAACGTAAAGCTTTAGCAATACTTGAGTAAACGGTTACAATTGACGATTACATGTGTATGATATGGTTGATCTGAGCGAAACGAGGTAATTAGGTAATTAGCCGTGTGAGGTTAATTAGTTTTTCAACTGGAATGAACCCGTGCGGAATGAAGTTGATGCCCCAAGAGTGCAGCCAGTGATGGTTTGTGTAGGACTGCGCCTCAGGAACGTTAAGGAAAGCATTGCTGGCCAGCTTATCACAGATCTTCGGCAGGGGTACGACACCACGACCGTCCCTCGACACGATGCCCTTGACCTTGCATAGGACCTTGAACCTGTCAAGGTTGATAGGGTCAAAGGTCGGCACGAGCCATTCCGACGGCGCGATGAAGATACCGGCTTCCGGTCCCTGACCTCTGCCGCCGCTGAGGTACTTGTGCACGACCTCGGTGAGGAACGTCGGTCCCGTACTGTTGAGAATATTGTCGTTCCAGCCAAGCGTTCTCGAGTTGTTAAAGTAGTCCGGAAGTTGGCGGATGACGAAATCGAGAAACGGGTGACGCGGTCGACATGCGATAAACGAGCTCGTAACATAGTCCCTCCCATAGTCGTTCGGGTACAGAAACAGGCGATGTATTTCCGGTTCGAGTCCCAGAATGCACCCGGGTGCTTCCGGGTCATCGAGGAGAGAGTCGAGCGGCCGCAGGCACTCCGTGTCGAGGTCGGCGTAGACCCCGCCGTGCAGGTAGAGGATGAGGAACTTGCGAATGTCCGCCTGGTTGATGGCGTACGGGTAGGCGTCGTAGAGGCTGGCGATCCACGGCGGATAGTTCTCTGACAGGACGTGGCGGGTACCGCTGTCCGTCCAGAACCAGTATTCGTACCCTGGGTTGTGTCGGCGCCAAGACTTTATCCATTCGACCACCTGCGCTTACACACATAGATGCACAGACGACACGGTTCAGTGATTATCTCGTCAACGAGTTTACGACACTAATAATTCTCAGGGAAGGGCCTACGGCTGCATGGTTGAGTTTCAGCCAGGTGGCGCGGCGGCGCTATAGAAATTGGCTGAAGGAATTAGTGAATTTATTGATTGAACATCTGGATGATGATGACGACGACGACGACGATGATGATTACAACGACGATGATATGAGGAGAGAAAGAGGAGAATTATTAATTCAAACATATGAAAGCGTATACATAGTTTTCTTACATAGACCTACATATATACATGCATACATGCATACATACATACATACATACATACATACGTACATACCTATATCATATAGGTATGTACGTATGTATGTATGTATGTATGTATGTATGTATGTATGTATGTATGTATGCATGTATGTATGTATGCATGTATGCATGTACATACCTATATCATATAGGTATGTACGTATGTATGTATGTATGTATGTATGTATGTATGTATGTATGTATGTATGTATGTATGTATGTATGCATGTATGCATGTATGCATGTATATATGTAGGTCTATGTATGAAACCTGTGTATACGCTTTCATATGTTTGAATTAATAATTCTCCTCTTTCTCTCCTCATATCATCGTCGTTGTCATCATCATCGTCGTCGTCGTCGTCATCATATAGGCTATATCATTATGATTAACCGCCGCTATGTAATGACCAAGCTTCAATCGATGGCGCTGAGCAATTGTGAGCATAGGCGTAATTTGTGGGGGGTACGAGGGGTACCCGTACCCCCCACTTTTTGGACTGGGGGGTACTGTACCCCCCACTTTTAAAACAATGTCAATCAATATTTTTTATTGTGCCTTCCCTGAGAATGCAGTCTCCGCCAAAGTGTGAAAGTTCTTAGATACACAGGTAAATCGAGAGCTAAAATTAATGAGAATACTGACAGAGAATATGTTCAAAATGGCCACCATGCGAAAAGTGAAAGTTCAGAAAGTGGAGAAGAAATTGGTACCCCTCACTTTTTAGACCAAAGTATTGGTACCCCCCACTTTTTAGACTAAAGTTACGCCTCTGATTGTGAGTGAAGGATTTGCTCAATGTTCCTCAAGGGAAACTCAGCGTTACAAAGCGAGCGCTCTAACCAATCGGCTACCGTGTCATCTAACAGTTATATTCTACCGTGAGTCACTTTAGCTTTCCATGCCAATGAAAGAGGGATTCGACTTCCGTCCAACCTGTTCGACATCCTTCCTTAAGAAAACCTTTTCCTCTGTGGAGGTTTGCTGTAGGCTATCGTTCAGCAAAGCGCAAAATAACTTTTAACTTGATTTATGTATAGGCCTATAGACTTAGGGTAGGCCTAAGAGTCAAAACGCTTTTCTAGTGTAGTCAAGCCGTGCTATTTGGATTAAAGCGGCAAGTTTTTTTAAATTTAATCTCTCACAAAGAATTTCAATAGCAACAGACAATAGGCCTAAGTCATCCAATACATATTTTTCTGTAGGTTTTTTCTTCTGTAGACTAGCCAGCAGAGGCGTAACTTTGGTCTAAAAAGTGGGGGGTACCAATTTCTAACATGCATGAAGCAAGGCGGAGACTGCGATCTCTGGGAAGGCACAATAATAAAATTTTCATTGGCATTGTTCAAAAAGTGGGGGGTACTGTACCCCCCAGTCCAGAAAGTGGGGGGTACGGGTACCCCTCGTACCCCCCGCCTATGCTAGCCAGTGCCTATTACATTTGACGGGACCCATGTGGGTTTTATATAAGGTTCCCACACCGGAACATGCGTCCCATGCGTCCTTTATTACTCGTGCTGCAACCATTTATTGTATCCAAGTTGCGTTCTGACAGCTTGTATTAGTAATTAACGAAAATTGATTGATTGATGTGGGCAGAGTGGCTGGTAATTAATCATAATCAATGAATTTCATCTAGAGCCTAATTATATGATACCTTAATTTTCCACTATATGTAGCCTAGACATTCTCAAATCTGTGTGATAGCAGTGTTAATTAAAACATAATAGGCTTGATTAATTACAGTCGTATGCTTACGAAGGTCATTTTTGTTCTTTCTTGTGTGCTGGAGAATATGATGTGTTTGAAATCCGTAATCAAGTGCTAAATAGAAAAACTTCCTTCTGCTTTTGATTGATGACCGTTGCTAGACCGATTCAATCATTTAATTCCTGAAAATCCTTTGCCGAATACTAGGCCTTTAAGACGCACGTCCTACGTCGCTATCACTCGCAAAGCACACTCCCATTGGACACGGAAGCCATACAAGACTGCAGCCAGAGGCGTCTACCCCCTAAGTCATTGGAGCAACGTACCTTTCCCCCTCTTCTTCCTCCTTCCCGTTCCTTCCCCCTAAACTGGTGGCACACACACTGACATATCTCCCCCCCTATTTCTTGGATGGAGCATTTGCTGCAAGGTTTCTATGGTGTAGACGCCCTTGACTGCAGCAAAACACACCGGTACGCACGAGCGTACAACTATAGACAGACAATGAGGCAGAAAGAATGGAAGACAGGCAGATAGGGAGGGAGGCAGACCGACAGACAGAGAGGCACGACATATCCTTAGCACAGCAGGCTTCTGAAGAGAGACAGACGCAGAGACGAGCAGACAACAACGCCCACAAACCCACAGACAGACAGACAGACAGACAGACAGACAGAATACGAAATACAACAAAGTGACAAAAACGATAACACAGTTTTGCATTTAGGGCCTATATTAACAAACCTGTGTAAGAGACTTATGAGACAGACACAGATAGACATACAGACAGACAGACAGATGAAGACAGACATACAGGAAGGCGCACGTACGCTTGCAGAAACGGCGACATAAATTTTATTTTCGCTTCTCGACGCGGAGTGTGTGCGCGCTCCGAGATTTTGATTATAGATACGTCAAAATCGGACGCTTATGATTGGCGTTCTTAAGCCACGGCACGAGCGATGCTTCCGGGGTTGTAGGGGAGCGACGGATCGAGATAGGGAGGGGCAGCACAGTGCGTGGAGGATACCGTAGAGTCCCACCGTGTAATTTCCAGCAACGGAGACGGAAGCTCCCGTGGGTTGTCTTCGCAGCGTCCATAAAACCTCTTCCCCCTTTCAGGCTCTTTCCATACGCGCCACGACTTATACGCGGATGCGACTTATACGCGGGTACAATATTGTCGACGGGCTCATGTTTTACAGCCGGTCGAATAAGCAGTTTCCATAATGCAGCCTATTACGTCGAGCAGGACCAATTTATTGTCGTCATATTGTCGGACAGTGTACATTGTTGCGTTGTTGAGAGCAGTTAAGATGTATTGACTGAAGGGCGGAGACGGTAAAACAACAAGCGACGGGAGTCGGTATATAAGCCTCCCCCCCTCTGTTGTGATTAATGGCCGGCGGTCGGTCGGTCTTCGGCGAGCGCTGTATGACCGCGGGGTCCATGATTTCCTCCCCGGATGACGATTATTTATATAGCGCTGCGTTATTTCTGTAGTCTAACTGTCACAACGATTAGCTGTCGTACGTCAGCATAAAAGGCAGACGACGCCAGACATACGTCAGATGCAAACAAGGACAGAGACGGACGGATAGAGACAAATGCACATGCAAACAGACGAAGAGAGGCAGAGACAAAGAGAGAGAATGAAACAACACACACAGCACAAGCAGCCAGACAAAGAGCTTAAACAGGCTACAGACGGACAGATAAAGACAAACGAACAAACATAGGCACAGGCAACCAAACGAAGAGAAAGACAGGAGACGACGAATAGGCATAGATGAACATACACGCACGAGCAAGCAGACGGAGAGAGAGACAGAGCCGGACGCTGGACAGCCAAATAAAAGCGCAGACATGGACAAGCATATTACGACAGAGACAGGGAGAAATGGAGCGATAGAAGAATCAGAAAAGAAGCAGAGGCAAAGCGGAAGTCAGGCGAAGAGAGACAAACTTCCGGAAATGCTGGACAGCAGACCCAACCGCACGCAGTCTATAAAGCACTGATGCACTGGACACACGTCAGATTAAACACACAGAGTTCAAAGGGATGGACAAAGCATGCAGACGAATATAAAATATCGATGTAGAGACAGACACACACTTAGGCAGGCAGACAAGCAGGCAGGCAGACGGACAGACAGAAACAGAGAGCCAGAGGCAGATCGTGTCCGGACATTACCCCTATCTTTCACACAGACCTATGCATTCGCTTCCCACAACTGGGACCCAGAACGGGGAACAGCAGATTACCCACTCGGGGGCAGACTATCTTTCGGTGTTGCGTTCGTGCCGTTCTCCGAGTTCTGCACAACCTTTTATCTTTCCGCTATCTGAAATCAGTTCGACAGGCAACTCGCAACAGGGTATTGGCCCATCCCGTGAAATCGGATCCGTTAGAGCGTATCTGAACCAAACAGTTGATATTGGCTATGGCTCACCCGGGAACTCACGGACTTACTTTTCGAATGGCACCTTTGGGGTAAGCTTCCGTAGCGTTACCCCATATTTTACATAGACCTATCTATCGATTCTTTCCTCGAGTTTCGCTCAGCCTCTTATCTTCCCACTAGGACCATCTCGCGCCCGAAACCTTGTCGGATCAACGAAGCCAGCCCCAGAGCCAGACAGTCATTGTATCGGCTATTCGGATGCGCACTGATTGGCTCTTTTCCCGAAGCCCTCTCGTCCGAATATATATATATATATATATATATATATATATATATATATAGTTATACACATAGGCCTATATATATATGTATATATATCGTAGTTAACCCGAACCACGAATTTGATCTGTACACGATATATTGGCTCATCACGCGAATGTCTGCATTGTTCAATAACTATACGATACCAAGACTTATTATCATTATTACAGCGGTTTTATATAGCGCCCCTTCTATGTTATCTACTCCGGAGTTTTCCCAGTCCAACCCCAGTCAAACAAGACAGACTTATATGCAGAATGCACGCCTTGCCGTTATACATCTAAGCCTTTATTCAACGCTATTCTCCAGTGTCTGTATACGTAGGCTACTTCAGTGGCGCCACTAGGGCTGGTGTCACCCGGTGCGGTAAGTCACCATGTCACCGTAAAAAATGTGATGACCTTTTTCTAGGAATTCGTCTCCAAAAAATTTTATGCTCTTTATATAGGAATTCCTCATCTTCCAAAAATTTCATCATTCTCTCATGTTGGGTGTCACCCCCTCTGAGGGTGTCACCCGGTGCGGTCCGCACCCCCCGCACCTCCCTCGTGACGCTACTGGGCTACTTATAAAGTGTAGACGACGCTTGTTGTCTCCGTTCAGGACGGATTGAAGCGGACGTAATCTACATTTGAGCAACCCTGCCAAGATGGAATTACAATAGTGTTGGCGCGTTAGGACGAAGGAATGAAGCAAGGTCGTTGCAACGCTAAACGACAGTTTACGGCCGAATCTGACGAAACTGGCAAAATATCCTTTAACTTCATTTACTTTCCTTTCCTGGGTTATATATTAATCTGTTCTGCCATGTTATCTCAAGGCCTCTCTATCTACTTTTTTGTTATTCCCTCCTCTGTTCTGTGCTATCCCATTATATTCTATCGTATGCCAACCCATCCTATCTTATCCTATGTTATCCTATCTCATTCTCTTCTACCATATTCTATAGGGATTGGATCCAGAGTTTAGCGACATCTTTTGACAAAAGAGGCCGTTGATGTCGACAGAAATTATTTTGGCATAATACAGCCTATAATTTTCCTTTCTATCGTATCCTAATCTGTCCAGTCGAGTTCTATCCTGCCTGCCATGTCCTGTTCTGTAGACTGTTCGGTCCTGTCCCAAGCATAGAGCACGGTCTTCGATTCCCTATAGGATTCGTGTCTACACGGCTTTGTCCATGATGCAAACAGACGATGACAGAATCTTCAGTATTCACTGATTTCCTGTCAAGTTGGATTAACCGTAACTTTCTCTTGGACTCGGAATTTTTCTTCGTCCTTGTTTGGCCTCGACTTCCGGCGCACGTGATGCCGAGACGAACTGACAGTCCTGCAGTTCTATTGAACCCCGCTCCGCGGTTCTCTGTCAGCTTATCTCTTCGCCTTCTTGCTATGCAAGGGTCTTACCGTTGTCGACTCTAAGAGTGGAATTAAACTGCTTAAACAATTTTTTAACTGGCGTCTTTCCTGTTCTAGCATCCAGCGACCATTGATTGATTGGTTTTCGTAATGCAGCTGGAGCAGTCATCACATTCGATGAGATAAGATGAGATAGGATAAGATAATATAAGATAAAATAGGCGTATGATGAGAAAATATAAGATAATATGATATAAAATAATATAAGATAAGAGGAGATCAGATATAGATTTGATTAGATATTGGCCTACAAGATAAGAGTCCTTCCTTTTAAAGCCCTTCAAAACAACGCATTGTTTGAAGGACAGAGAGCCATGCAAATCGTCTGCGATCCTTTAGCGATTATAAGAACGTACCTGTCCTGGCACCGTGGCGTAGTCCGACGTCTGATGGATGATGCGCGGGATGGTCAGTGCTCTTCCAGAACTCGCACCTCCGTTTGTCTCCTCTCCATCCGCCTTCACTCGCTTCTGTGGCGCCAATGTGATCGCTGAATCTTTCTCTACCTCGATCGACGATCGGTCCAAACGAGGCGCTTCGGAAGTGACGTCACCTGGAGGGTCAGCGGGGGTGACTTGACCAGCAGCAGAACCGGCAGCGACTCTGTCTTTGGTCTTGGAACGACACCTGGAAGCATCATCAGGACATAAGTCCAGTCCATCCGTCCTGTGGACTGTCCTTTTGTCTTCTGTCAAGGTCGTCATTTTCGTCCTCTTCCGACGCTTGCTCATCGACCGGATCTTCAGTCGGGTGACTCCGTCTCCCTGTCTCCGTTCGTTGCCTGTCTCACCTCGAAGTCGTCCACCAGCGTCCTTCGACCCGTCATCCTCCCATTCCCCTTTACTTTCTCCCCGTTCTCCCGTTCCTTCCTGTCCGCCGATTGTCGTCGAGCCCTCGCGGCCGTAATCGCAGGGATTAGCATCTACCGGAAGGTCCCCGCTGGCCACAGATGACGAAGAGGAAGACGACGACGAAGAGTTTGTTGAGGAGGATGAGAACAAGGAGGATGGATCGGATGAGGAGGAGGAGGAAGAGTCCAAAGAGGATTGTGCGGAGGATGAGGCGGACAGGGACTGCTTCGTTGCTTCTCTATCCTCCTTCTTATCCCGCTCTGCGGTGGGCATATGATTATTGCCCTGGCTTGATGGTGCTGGTGCTGGTGCTGGTGGGACCAGAGGTGGTGGTGGTTGCCGTGGGGACCGTGGTGGTGGGTGTAGTGGTGGTGCTGGTGAGAGCCGTGGTGGTGGTGGTGGTGGGACACGTGGGTGTGGGGCGTTTCTTGAGGCGATTTCGTTCGACGTCGTCGCAGCTAACTGAATTGACCCATTATCGTCCGTCTTCTTTCTTCCACCTCCCTTCCGCCTCCCCTCCATCCATCCAAACACAATGCTGTTTGGCTCGTTGACCGACTGAGCCCTGACTCTGCCTCCGTCTCCGTCAGCAGCAGCAGCAGCAGCAACCGTAGCATCATCGTCGTCGGCAGCGGCGGCGCTAACGATAATGCCACTCCTTGACCGCTCGACGCCGACAAATGTTTGTTGGCGCGAGAATTTCATTTGGCCAAGTGCGTTGTTCGGCATCTTCGCTTTCTTTGGACGCCTCGAATAATGACCGTATCGATCCAACGCGGGGACACGGCGACTCTCCGAACCCAACATCTGCGGATTATTCAACTGCGCTGATGAGGACGACGATGACGACGATGAAGATGGTGATGGTGGCGGTGGTGATGATGATGATGGCGGCAGACGTTCTGCCATCACCTGTGTCCTCCTTCCTTCCTTTTTCCTCTCATCCCCATCCTGCTGCGTCGGTGACGTCCTAAGGCGTTTGGTGGATGTTGCAGCTTCGTCGACATCGGAGGAGGAGGAGGAGGAGTAAGAGGAGGAAGGAGAATAGGAGGAGGAGGTGTAGAGGACGAAGCAGGCGGATGCTAATGCAACCGGGAGGCAGATAATCCATTGCATCTTCTTCATCCTCCGTCTCGCAGATCGAAGACGCATGTCGCCTTTGGACGCAGCCACGCCTAATCTGAACGAGGTGAAAAGCGTCGAAGAGGTGGAAGGAGACTGCGGACGTCGAAGACGCCTTCGCTTGGAACCTTCCAGTGACCTGTCAATCAAGAGTGTCACCGGTGAACTAATCCAACGACCGGCAACAGTGATTGATGGCTTTTTGGTGACACCTGCTCTCTGCAACGAATACAAAACTGTAAACCGAGAAGTGTGGTGACAACAGCATCGTCGTAGTCGTCATCACCTTTATCGTCGTCGTCATCGTTATCGTCTTCATCGCTTCATCGTCATTGTAATCACACCACTTCATTGTCATCGTCATCTTTATGACTATCACATTACTGTTGTCATCATGATTATCGTCATCATCATTGTCAGCAACATAAAAAAATTATCATGTCATCATCATCATCTTCTCCTTCTTCTTCTTCTTCTTCTTCTTCTTCGTCGTCGTCATTATCATCATCATCATCATCATCATCATCATCATCATCATCATCATCATCATCATCATCAGCATCATGCGCAATTGACACACAGACAAATAGATACAGAAGTGTATCTGTGTATCTGCTGTGTATCTGTGCTTAGGTGTGTATCATCATCATCATCATTATCATCATCATCATCATCATCATCATCATCATCATCATCATCATCATCATCATCATTCTTCTTCTTCTGCTTTACTTCCAAGTCCTTTATTTCCCGTCAATTCTGTTATCAAACTTTCTCTGTATTTGCTCCACAATGTCTCCTATACCAGTTTCCAAATTCCAGTCTCTATTCCAGTCTCGTATTTTTTCATATCAAGTTGTCCTGCTCTATCCTGCAGTAGTGGCGGTACTGTTTCCTGTTTTGTCATGCACTTTCCTCTAATATAGCAGAGGTTGAAGGTCATGCCCTTGACTCCAATGTCGGTCAATCGTTGCTGTCGAGTTGTATTATCAATTTCATCTCTCCTCTATCGTTTATCTAATTTATTTTTCAATTATTCTTTGCCTCTAGCATCTTCCTCTCTCTCGCATCATTCTCCCTCCTAACTGCAAATAGACCCCCAAGACTCCTTTGTGTTTGTCGACCTCCTTTCTCCAGTTCTGTTCATCCGTCGGCCTTCCTATCCTATTTTCCTTCCTCTTCATCTCCTTCCTCTTACTTTCCTTATACCTGCTGTGTATCTGTGCCTATAGTTGTCGAAGTTTCAACGCATGCGTCTCTCCATGTGTAGATATTTCCAGGGGCGTCTACACCATAGAAACCTTGGAGCAAATGCTCCATCCAAGAAATAGGGGGGGAGATCTGTCAGTGTGTGTGCCACCATTTTAGGGGTGGGGGGAGAGGAACGGGAGGGGGAGGAAGAGGGGAAGAGGAAGTTGCTCCAATGACTTAGGGGGGATAGACGCCCCTGGATATCTCTTCATGTGTATCCGTCTCTATCTTTCTACTTTGATGTTTCTGCCTGCTTGCATAGTTGGCTCTCTGTCTGCGTATAGCTTGTTAGTTGTTTACTTAGCTATACTTCTGCTTAGCTGTCTCTCTCTGCAGCCAGCTGTCTCTCTGCTTGCGTATTTTTTCTCTCTGTCTGAATAGCTGTCTGTCTGTATTGTTGTCTGTATCTGTTTGTCTGTGTGCCCATTGTGCAATTTCGGAGTTGAGCCTAATGGTGCTGCTCTGATCTGTTTGCGTTTTCCGAGGTCGGAACTAGGAAGCCACTGAATAACGTGGTATTACGGACTTGATTTGATATAGCGCCGTTGTTAAAACGATCCCCTGGCTTAGTTTTTCTTTACTTACTTACTTAGTACTTAGTCCTTCCTTCCCGTGTAGGTCTGCACATCGCGTAACCCATCTCCTCCACTCGTCTCTCAGCCTCTGTCCATCGCCTGCAGCTCTTCGGCCTCTGTTTGTGGCTTTGAGAAACTCCGGAGATTTACATTACATTACATTACATTACATTACATGCGCATCTATAGCCACATACTCTGTGTCTTTAGCAGCCGATGCGACATGGAAACCGTCAATTCTGTGGTGCAATAGTAATTATATATTTCCTTTTCTAACCAGTGGCGTCACTAGGGCTGGTGTCACCCAGTGCGGTAAGTCATGGTGTCACCCTTATTAAGGGTTCACAAAAGTAAATCAGCATAGAGTTTCAGAAAGAAGTGAAATTTGATGACTTTTTTAGGAATTCGTCTCCCAAAAAATCTGATGATCTTTTTTAGGAATTCGTCTCGCCAAAAACGATGACCTTTTTTACGAATTCGTCATCTTACAAAAATTTCATCATTAAATTTTGGTGTCACCCCCGCTGAGGGTGTCACCCGGTGCGGTCCGCACCCCCGCCGCACCCCCTCGTGACGCCACTGTTTCTAACCATATCTACAACCGTCGCAACGTAAGCCAAATTCGTGCAAGATTCATATATACTAAATTTGATGGATATATTAATGAAACTAATCTTTTCTGAGCTGCATTGATGCTTATATCGTCTGACGAACTCGACTAACGGTTAGGCAGAAATGGACTAATACGACTATAGGCCTACTTCATCCGCGTTTATTGTATACGTAGCTGTCAACCCAATCCTTCCGTTGACAATCCTTCTGATTAAATCCTTGTTCTCTCTCTACTTAACGCCTATTTAACGTTCACCTTTTGAACACTAATTCTACGTATAAGTATAACCTGAATTAATCAGCAACACAGTTTAATATCTTTTCAGTTTAATAAGAAACAAACAGACAGAACTCAATTCGATTACAACTCAACTAGTCAGCCACACTACTACAGCGAACACACTCGAATTCAAACTTCTCTAGTCAGCATAATTCTTCGCGCCTCTTGACACACCTGTCTTCTGTGCGCATAAGCGAAATCTTATAATATACATATAGCGCGCCGCTGCCCAGATCGGCCGGCCGCGCGTGTCACTAAGACAGTACAATTAAACGTTATGCATTTATCATATATACATATACACGTGAAACTAAAGTAAGCGCACTAAATATATACGCTAATATCTCGCACTGCAAGACTGTACACAAAACTCAGTTCACATTACCTCCTTCCTTTTTCTGGAATTGAGCAAATTAAATTTCAAAATTTGCGAAATTACCAAAATACATGAAACATATATATATATATCTAACTAAATAATGAACAGTCTTACGATTACTTATAACCTTGACAAACAATCAGCAATAATATTCAATCTGCCCTTCTTGTACTTCACCTCAACATCAAAAGTTTGTAAGGCTAACGCCCAACGCACAAGTTTAGCAGACTTAGACATTGACTCAGTCAAATATGTAAGAGGATTGTGATCAGTAAAAATGAAAATTTTTGATCCAATTATAATTTCTTTTAACTTGTTTAGAGCCCAAACAATAGCACAGGCTTCCTTTTCCACAGTAGCCCATCTCTTCTGGGTATCAGTTAATTTCTGACTGATAAATGACACAGGGCGTTCTATTCCCTTGTCGTCCATCTGTGTTAAAACAGCACCGACTGCAAAGTCACTACTATCGCAGTACAAATTGAATGGTTTTCCCACTTCAAAAACATATAACACTACTTTGGATCGCACAGCCTCTTTAAGTAAATCAAATGCTTGCTGATGTTCAACAGTCCAATCAATCTTATCAGAAACACGTTTACTAGTTAAATCAGATAAAGGTTTCGCAATCTGTGCAAAGTCCTTAATAAACTGTCTGTAATAATTAAAAAAATCCAAGCAGTTGCTTAACTTGCTTCTTAGTTTCTGGGATCTTCAAATTACTCAAACTTTCAATTCTGTCTGGATTCATCTTTATCTTACCAGACCCAACCACATGACCGATAAACCTTACCTCACTCTTACCAAATATGCATTTTTTCAAATTCAAAGTAACGTTATGCAATCTCATTTGCATCAAAAATGCATCTAGATGCTGCAAGTGAATATTCCAACTGTCAGAATGCACAGCAATGTCATCAACATACGGTTCTGCAAAGTCACTTATAGGCTGTAAAACTAAATTTATCGCCTTACCAAAAGTTCGGCCTGAATTTATCATTCCAAAAGGAACACGAGTAAATTCATACAGTCCATTATGTGTTACAAAAGCTGTCTTCCATTGATCAGATTGTTTTACAGGACAAGTCCAATAAGCACTTCGACAGTCCAAAATAGAAATCACATTAGACTTTCCAACTTTGTTCAAAACGTCTCTGACAATCGGCATAGGGTATTTACAATCCACTGTGAATGAGTTAATGTATCTGTAGTCACAGGCAAGTCTTAAAGATCCGTCTTTCTTTTTAACAATAACCAAAGGGCTTGCCATTCTGCTCGATGATGGTTTAATAATGTTTGTTTTTAACATTTCTTTGATCTGACGTTCCACTTCTGCTCGATAAATCAAAGGAATTCGGTATGCTGCAAATTCCTTTTCATGAAATCCTGGTTTTAGTTCAATTTCATGTTCGACCAATGTACATAATCCAGGTTTTTCTGAAAATCTGTCACAGTATTTGTTCAAAACTTTCAACAACTGTTCTTGCTGAGTTACTGTCAAATGGCTAATTTGTTCAGGATCGAGGTTAAGTGAATTCTTGTCATCTTGAACCTCATTCCTCATTGGTAATTCAACCACTGAACCAAAATCTTCATCTTCTTCAACAATTAGACCACAACTTAATGCTCGAGTAACATATTTTCTGATCTTGTTGGCGTGAATTATTTTTCGACCATTTTCACCCATATCGACTAAATAAGAGTACTTTGATCTTCGATGTATGATCGTACATGGACCATGCCATCGAGAAATAAGTTTGTTTGTTGACGTTGGATACAAAACTATGACTTTCTCACCAGCTTCAAATTCTTTGTGCTTTGCTCTCTTGTTATACTGATTCGTGTATTGTAATTGCTTTTCTCGAGAGTAGGATTCTGCAAACAATAATGCTTTCTCCATATTTTCTTTGAGTTCTTTTAAATACTTTTCTGGTTTAACTCCAACATGAGGTGGTAAGTTTATTTCTCTAGTCCAACTCTCTTTTAATATTGCCAATGGTCCTCTCGGAATTTTCCCATAGACAAGCATATATGGTGATACTCCAGTAGTTGCATTCGGCACTTCTCGTAATGCCCACACTGTGAAAGGAATTATCTTGTGCCATTTCCTCGGGTTGTCTATTATCACATGATGGATCATCTTTTTAAATGTCTGATTCCATCTCTCTACTAATCCAGCAGCCTCTGGGTGTCCTGGTGTGTCGAATCTTGGACTACAGCCCATTAAATTGAGAAATTCTCTTGTCAAACTGGCTGTGAAGTTCGTTCCTTGGTCACTTGTAATCACGGACGGCACACCAACGTTCATGAACAGTTCCATCAACGCTTCACACACAGCCTTCGCTGTCAACGATTTCAATAAGAAGATTGTAGGCCATCTGGTGCACGAGTCCACAATGCATAAACAATACTTGTGACCTGCAGCAGATACTGGATCGATCGGGCCAACGAGGTCCATCGTCATTCTCTTGAAGGCGACCTCTTCTCTTGAGACTGGAGTGATAGGTACTCTATCCATCACCAGACTCCTTGCCTTTAGTTGACACTTCTCGCAAGACTTACAAAATTTCACAATGTCTCTTCTCATCTTTGGCCATACAAAAGATAATTTTATTCGTTCTCTTGTTTTCTCTTCTCCTAGATGTCCTCCAAATACCGATTCATGCGCCAATTCCATCACTTTAATTCGTCTCTCTTTTGGTAACACTAGTTGATATATCGTCTGATCTAATATCTGATATTTCTTATGCAATAAACCGTTGATCACACAGAATTCAGATTCTTTCTCTTGTGCTAACTTCCACCACGGCTTCAACGATTCATCCTTTCTCTGTTGCTCTTCGAACTTCTTCGAATCGGCAATCTGCACCTTTTGTTCTTCATCCATCTCTTCATCTCTATACAAGTCTCCTATCCCCACATCACATTCATTGTCTTCTTCAATTTCATTTAATGTGCCATTCTCGCATGCAGCCATCTCTTGCTCATTCATCTCTGATGTTATACCATCTCGCGATAAGCTTCGTTGCTCATTACTGTCGTTTTCCTCATCACTTGAACTTTCAGTTTCACTCTTCTCATCAACATCTACCATTTCCTGTTTCCGACTCTGCGCTCTCGTCATTACATTTGCTCGTACACTCACATCTCCTTGTATCGTTTTAACTTTCATCTGTGGTACGGCTTTTAATTCGGCAATTATCTCTGGATGCAACAAGAATCTTTCTGTACTGCCCATCTTTGCAATACTAGCACACATCAAGGTGACATAAGGTGTAAGTGAACACTGGATTTTACGCGGAAATCCCTCTTCTTTCACGTCACTACCACACAGTCTAACATCGACTTTCACTAACTTCGCAGGAATGGCATCTCCTGCCACACATTGCAAGTTCACTTTTCCAATTTGTTCCACCTTCATGCCTTCCAGTAATTCTTCACTAATCACCGGAATCTCTGCACCCGAGTCGCTCAGTGCTTTGACTTTCACTGGCTCTTTACCGTCTACTCCACGAATTTCGACCTCGACATATTGCAAGAACGATTTCTTCAATATTCGACTGTCATCTTTTCCTATGACTTCTCTCTGAATTTCAGCATCCAATAGAATTTCTTTTTGAATACCACATTTCATTACTGACTTTACTTCAGTTTCTTGGTTTTCTTGACCCGTGGTTTGATTACCTGTATCACTAACCACTTGAATCAAATTCACCCTTGTGTGTTCTTGATTTCTGCTAGAACTAGCTGCTGCCACTGGAACTGGACAAAATTTAACCAAATGTTTGTCTGAACCACAGTTGTGACAACGCTTCACCACCATACCTCGTTGTTCATTGCCTTCATATCTCTTATACTGCGTAAACGATGTGTTGCCTTCCCTCTTGGCAAACGGCGCTGACGATTTGTTAAATCCCTGACGACCAAACGTCACTTCTCTGGTCTCATTGGGTACAGGGACACTAGCCTTGACTTCTTTACCTTTGAACTGACTCCCTGTTTCTGGATTACTTTTCCACTTTCCACTCTGGCTTTGGTTTACGGAACGTTGAGAAGGATAACTGTTTATATTTGGGATCGCAAACCCAATTCGATTGTTTACATGAATGTCTGCTAAGTCTGCCACTGCACTAGCTTGAAGACAGTCAGTTCCTTCCTTCGACAATACAAACTGTAGTGGACCTGGCGGTAAACATTCTTTTAGCTTATCCGCTACCAGCAAATCAAAGAGCGTATCATACTCTCTGTTCACGTTTCGACTTCTCACGTAATAGTTTAGCAAGTTCTTCAGTCTTGCCGTAAACATCGTATAAGTCTCTTCTGTTGTCTTCTTAGCATCCACAAATCTGGCTCTGTATTCTCTCGAAGTCAACTTAAATTCTTTTAATAAGTGCTGCTTGACTCTATCATAATTGTCTAGATCATCGTATGACAATCTATTCAGAACGGTTCGAGCTTTCGGCGTCATCAATGGTAGTAATAATTTAACCCAAAACGGCTTTTCCACAGCAAAACTGCGAAACGCGTTCTCGACTGTTTCAAAATATAATGGCACCTCCATCATATCAGTTGGCATTTGAGGCAATACATGCTTCATTGCATCACCTATTTTCTTAATTTTTGACACCAAAGTTTCACTTTCTTGCTGCTTCCTTCTTTCTGCTTCCCGTTCTTCTCTCATTTGCGTTTCTTTCAATGTCAATTTTGATTTCTCCAGTTTCAGACGTTCCTGTCTTTCTACCTCTGCCTTTTCCAAACTTTCTTTCTGAAATTTGAGTTCTTCCTGTCTGATCTGTTCTGCACGTTCCAACTCTAACGTTCGTGCTTTTTCTTTTTCTTCTTCGCGCATTCTCTTTGCTTCAATCTGTTGCTGACGAACCTCTTCATCACTTTTTCTAGCTTTTTCAGATTCAATCATCTGCTCCAGTCTTCTTCTTTCAGCATCTTCCCTATCTCTTTTCAACTGTTCTAACTGAATCTCAAACTGATTCTTTTGCAATTCAAGTTCTGCCTTACGCACTTGTTCTGCTTTATCTTCTCTCTCTCTTTGCAGACGCAATTCCTCTTGCCTTGCAAGTTCCGCTTTCTCTTCTTTCTCTCGCTGCAAGCGCAATTCTTTCTCTTCTTTCTCTCTCTGCAAACGTTCTGCTTTCTCTTCTTTCTCTCTCTGCAGACGTTCTGCTTTCTCTTCTTTCTCTCTCTGCAGACGTTCTGCTTTCTCTTCTTTCTCTCTCTGCAAGCGCAATTCGTCTTGTCTTACACGTTCTGCTTCTTGTCTCAGCTCTTTCTCTTCCTGTCTGCGTTTCTCCTCTCTATCTTCTTTCATCATCATCCACTGCATCAACATCTCCATAGACATAGGCGCAGGAGGTTTTTCAATAACCTTTTCTACGGCACCGCCAACTGCACCTTCTTCTACTTCTTCTTTCACCCACACTTCAGCGAGTTCCTGTATCATGTCACCACGTGACATACCTTCTAATTGTTCTTCTTTAAAACCGGCTTTCAACAAACGCTGTTTTAGCCTTTCAGTAGACATCTTCTTAATATCTGCTTGTCTTTCAGCACTTAGTTTCTCCATCTTACTTGTTTACTTTGGTGATTTCTCTTTTCAAAGAAGTCACGGTTTTTCTTGTTGTGTGAATCGATAAACAAACGGGATTTCTTTTATATTTGTTCGTGGAAAACAACGAAATTTTTATACCGTTTCTCGTGTTCCACCGTCGTTGATATCGTAAATTCGTCACACGGTAACAACGCGTAGATTCTTCTAACACCGTCGTAAATTCTTTTATCACCGTTGTAAATTCTTTTATCACCGTCGTAGATTCTTCTATCCGCCGAAGGAGGTGATAACGTGAATTTTAATCCACCGTGAGTTTATATCCACCGTGAGTATTTATCCACCGTGAGTATTTATTCCACCGTGAGTATTTATCCACCGTGAGTATTTATCCACACCGACACTGCCACCAATAATGTCAACCCAATCCTTCCGTTGACAATCCTTCTGATTAAATCCTTGTTCTCTCTCTACTTAACGCCTATTTAACGTTCACCTTTTGAACACTAATTCTACGTATAAGTATAACCTGAATTAATCAGCAACACAGTTTAATATCTTTTCAGTTTAATAAGAAACAAACAGACAGAACTCAATTCGATTACAACTCAACTAGTCAGCCACACTACTACAGCGAACACACTCGAATTCAAACTTCTCTAGTCAGCATAATTCTTCGCGCCTCTTGACACACCTGTCTTCTGTGCGCATAAGCGAAATCTTATAATATACATATAGCGCGCCGCTGCCCAGATCGGCCGGCCGCGCGTGTCACTAAGACAGTACAATTAAACGTTATGCATTTATCATATATACATATACACGTGAAACTAAAGTAAGCGCACTAAATATATACGCTAATATCTCGCACTGCAAGACTGTACACAAAACTCAGTTCACAGTAGCCTTATATGCGTCGTGGCAGAACTTGAACAGAATCCCGGACGATGTATGTGTAGCGGATTCATCTGAGACAGGAACGTATGAATCATGTATTACGACCCCGTGGCAACAGTCTCTCAGTTTGCAGAGAAACGAGAAAAACTAACCTGATTGATTGCTTCGCTGTTTGGCCGTTTATGAAAACACACACATACACACACACACACACACACACACACACACACACACACACACACACACACGCACGCACGCACGCACGCACGCACGCACGCACGCACGCACACATATATAATATATATATATATGAGTATATATATATATATATGGGTATATATCCGGCATAGAGTCCATAATACATTATGAACTCATACCTAGTATGGGTTCTATGCTGAATATATACTCCATGTATATGTATTCATATAAGAAGGCTGTAGGAAGCCCTTAAGCATAGCTATAGGTCTATACATGCAATCACGATGCATGTATAATTTGTATATACTATAGACGATTGGGCTCCTACTATTCAAAGGTAAATAGTGATTCATGGCTTAGTGCACGTATCGTGGCTAAGTCAGATAATGATGAAATATCGTCCAATTTAGACTTTCAGATCCCCTCTGCTTCCTGTGTGTAACCGTAGACGTCTAAGCAGATGGAGATTTGCGAGAAGTAGGCTACGAAATGTTAAATTGCCTCCTGCGGTAGCATCCTCCTGTTCTGGGCTTCTGTATGAATAATATACAATCGAGAGGTTTCAAATAAACAGCTTCTATAGGCAGGCTATTAGCGTACATACGTATACATTAATACATCCATACATACATACATACATACATACATACATACATACATACATACATACATACATACATACATACATACATACATACATACATACATACATACATACATACATACATACGTACGTACATACATACATACATACATACATACATACATGCATACATACATACATACATACATACATACATATAAATACATACATACATACATGCATAGGCGTAATTTGTGGGGGGTTCGAGGGGTACTCGTACCCCCCACTTTTTGGACTGGGGGTACCGTACCCCCCACATTTTGAACAATGCCAGTGAATATTTTATTATTGTGCCTTCCCAGAGATCGCAGTCTCAGCCTTGTTTCGTGTATGTAAGAAATTGGTACCCCCACTTTTCTCAGTCCCACTGTCCCACACAAAAGCTGCGTGATGTAAAAGCTGGTCTCTCTGCCTATAGAAGCTGTTTATATAGCGCCACTCAAATCAGAGTCGCTCTCGACCCGCATCACTGCCCAAACCGGCAAAAAGAAAGGTCATCAAGCGTCTACGGAACTGAAGAGGAGAGAGGACAAGAAGGACAAGATTTACATTGAGGACCTACATTATATACAATGTACATAATGGTAGGCCTACATCGTTGTAGGCCTATATGTCTAAAACTATCATGAATGTTGCTTTGTCAATATATTGTGGTGCTATACAAATTAGCAAACGGTCCCGCAGAAATAGCTCTCGCAATCATAATTTAATTAATTATATTGGATATTTCATTTCTAATATTACCGCTATACGGCGCTACCTTATTTTATTATCTATATAAATAAAGCCAGCTTTCTGTGTGTGTGTGTGTCTGTCTGTCTGTTTGACCGGGCTTAACTTCTACAATTTTGCACCTTTTCACTCGAAACCTTCACTAATGTGTCGGCCTCGGCTTCGGACACCCAGTGGAGGGGTTCGCGTCCCCCGTTTTCACCCCTACCATGGTGAAAATGCCCCAAAACTCTACCCACCCGACCGTCCATAACGCGCAAGCTCGCCTATTCCACTGCCAAGCGGTTCTATTTATGGCGCAGGTATTCCCCAACGTCATTAATAATCCGCTTAACGACACCGCGGTTCTATTTATGGCGCGGTATTCCCCAACGTCATTAATATTGCGCATAAGTTGTTTACTTTCGCACAAAATATAATGACGATCGAATCGAAGTATATTCATCGATTTACAGTAAAATTTTAACACATGTATGTTCAAAGACAAAGATCTAAATTATTTACAGTATATCAAACAACCAGTCTGCTTTACTAAGGGCGAGGCCGACTACAGACCGGCAGTGAGGGCTAGATTTCTGGCGTTTTCTTTAACACGCCAACGCCCGGTTCACCCTCTTCGACTGCGAAGCAGTCAGTCCACGGGAGACTGCTAACCACAGGTCGCCAGACGCCATAAGGGCCTCCAAGACTGCGAAGCAGTCGCCGCCAGAGGGCGACTGCGAAGCAGTCACTTCACGGCAGAGGTCGCTAGATGCCAGAAGGCGTATACAAGACTGCGAAGCAGTCTCCGCTGTACGCCAGAAGGCGTCTTCGCAGTCTCCCCACAGGTCGCCACACGCCACAAGGGCCTCTAAGACTGCGAAGCAGTCGCCGCCAGAGGGCGACTGCGAAGCAGTCACTCCACGCCAGAGGTCGCCAGACGCCAGAAGGAGTCTACAAGACTGCGAAGCAGTCTCCGCCAGACGTCGCCAGACGCCACAAGGGCCTCCAAGCATAGTTCGAGAATTCGCATTTTACGAATTTTAAGAATTTTTAAAATTCACGAATGTTAACGAATTTTAAAACTGCAGTTTTAAAATTCGTAAAAATTCGTAAAATAATGAAATAATAGAATTCTTTGCCATGGCAAAGAATTTTATTATATGTTTACTTTTGAACTTTTTAAGCAAGTAAATGTCAATGTCATAGGCAATCAATCAGCCCTAAAAGATAGCTGACTAGCAACACAATAGTACTGATATTCAGTTACTGTTCTACTTGGAGTCTTGAACTTCGATTTCTATCATAGTTGGGGTGTGTGATTGTGAGTGTCAGTCAGCAGAACGAAAAACCACCAGTGCCCCATGCAGCTCCAGTGTCACCAGTCACCCTCTAACACAGCTTGCCACCAAACATGGTTAAAAAGGGTTGGCACCGTTCACCGAGCTGTGTCTTCTATTTCATAGTCCTCTGATTGTGAGTCAGGAACAGCCCACTGCTCCCACTCGACTCTGGTTTCTGTATTTTCGCCATGCAAATGCTCCCAAATTCCGGCAGAACAACCAACAAATTCCTTGTGACAAAAACAACACTATTTTTTGATTACCCTTTCCTTCTCGTCCAAAATTACTACATACTTCCACTCCGGTCCATGTTCTTTCATCCTTAAAAAATTACATTTTAACTAAATTAACTCGTTACGTAATAAACTTTTATATTGAATTTTACATTAAATTCTAAGCAGAAGCTTAACAAATCATGACGTCATCACAGTTGTTGTTGCTTACGCTGTTTTTGCAAAATCCACTGTCAATGTAAAAAAAAGGCCCAACAATGGCCCAACGAATTTTTACGAATTTTTACGAATTTTAAAATAGACCAAAAATTCGCGAATTTTTACGAATTTTAAAACCGAAAGTCACGAATTCTCGAACTATGCCTCCAAGACTGCGAAGCAGTCGCCGCCAGAGGGCGACTGCGAAGCAGTCACTCCACGGCAGAGGTCGCTAGATGCCAGAAGGCGTCTACAAGACTGCGAAGCAGTCTCCGCCACAGGTCGCCAGACGCCACAAGGGCCTCCAAGACTGCGAAGCAATCGCCGCCAGAGGGCGACTGCCAAGATTGCCAAGCAGTCGTTGTTGTTGTTGTTGTTGTTGTTGTTGTTGTTGGTGGTGGTGGTGGTGGTGGTGGTGGTGGTGGTGGTGGTGGTGGTGGTGGTGGTGGTGGTGGTGGTGGTGGTGGTGGTGGTGGTGGTGGTGGTGGTGGTGGTGGTGGTGGTGGTGGTGGTGGTGGTGGTGGTGGTGGTGGTGGTGGTGGTGTGAAACTTATAACCCCGGGCAACGCCGGGTAATCCAGCTAGTTTTTAATAAGCGATCGGTATTTGTAAATGAGTTGACCCAGGTTTTTCGAGTTTTAAATATAAATGACGTCATTTGAATGTTTGTTCATATATTCCGATGACGTCATCGTCTCTATAGTTTCCGCGGCTTTGTTGCAATATTGTTACTTTGCTTCGGGTGTTTTCTCGGGGACGGAGGTCTGCGATGGACGAGGCGCTTTTTCGTTTCGACGACGGAGCTTTCGCCTGTGTCAGTAGTTTGTTATACTTTTCCCTGCCGAGCCTCTGGCGTGGCGTAAAACCCCGTAAGCTCATTGTTTGGCAGGAGGGCCTCTGGCGTGGCGTAAAACCCCGTAAGCCAATACTTCGTCAGTAGTTTGTTATACTTTTCCCTGCTGAGCCTCTGGCGTGGCGTAAAACCCCGTAAGCTCATTGTTTGGCAGGAGGGCCTCTGGCGTGGCGTAAAACCCCGTAAGCCAATACTTTGTCAGTAGTTATACGTTTCCCTGCTGAGCCTCTGGCGTGGCGTGAAACCCCGTAAGCTCATTTGTTTGGCAGGAGGGCCTCTGGCGTGGCGTAAAACCCCGTAAGCCAATACTTTGTCAGTAGTTTGTTATACTTTTCCCTGCTGAGCCTCTGGCGTGGCGTAAAACCCCGTAAGCTCATTTGTTTGGCAGGAGGGCCTCTGGCGTGGCGTAAAACCCCGTAAGCCAATACTTTGTCAGTAGTTTGTTATACTTTTCCCTGCTGAGCCTCTGACGTGGCGTGAAACCCCGTAAGCTCATTTATTTGGCAGGAGGGCCTCTGGCGTGGCGTGAAACCCCCGTAAGCCAATACTTTTTTGATGTTTTGTGTTGTGTATTTCGGTCACTTCAATCATGCACAGATCTACACGGGCGTTTAATGCCTCAAGTTCATAGGCGTAATTTGGGGGTACGAGGGGTACCGGTATCCCCACTTTTTGGACTGGGGGCACCGTACCCCCCACATTTTGATCAATTTCAATCAATATTTTTATTATTGTGCCTTCCCAGAGATCGCAGTCTCAGCTTTGCTTCGCGTATTTAAGAAATTGGTACCCCCCACTTTTTAGACCAAAGTTACGCCTCTGCATACATGCATACATACATGCATATATACATATATATATATATATATATATATATAAATTCATGCATACATACATACATATACATGCATACGTACATACATGCATACATACATTCATGCATATCAACATAATACATATACAATTATACATGCATACATGTACATACAAGCAGCTGTTCATTCACCGCTGAGTAAGCTTAATCGGCGGTGAGCGCACAGCTGCTTGTGATTATGTATATTGTATACTCAAACATTTATGTGGGATTGTGTATTATATAGGTCTACATGACATTGTCTGCACTTAAGGGGTATTAGCCTCCATGTCCTAAGCATAATACTTAATAAAGACCGCTCTATATGTGTTTATGAGCAAAGAGCTGTCGGCGGTTCAGTTTTAATGACCTGACCCCATAGACCCATGGCATCATCCCCCAGTACCCAAACCGACCATG
This sequence comes from Allolobophora icterica, assembly GCA_963556255.1. Classification (NCBI taxonomy): domain Eukaryota; kingdom Metazoa; phylum Annelida; class Clitellata; order Crassiclitellata; family Lumbricidae; genus Allolobophora; species Allolobophora icterica. Next base: position 39,575,926 of record OY744610.1, on the reverse strand, counting down.
AGCTGGCATTACCACATAAAATCTTCATGACCAGACTCGTCCCAATACGATCCATCCACTTACAAGAGGTTATAATGTCAATCCGAAATTAAGTAGTTCGTTTAAAAGTGCATGAACACATCATCTCCATGCTCCATATTATAGGTCTCAAAGCATTTCTGATAATATGTTCGGTGAGCAAGTTGATTGATTATTAATACAATCGTCTCGCAGGGCTGATTAAACATCATGCATTATACAGCTTTCTTGACCCGACCCATCATACAAAATTCTTCCAAATGCTGACGCGACCCGACCCATAGGTCCAACCGACCCATGGACAGCTCTGCACGACCGTCACCAACACGCATGCCCTTGTGACAAACAAGGTGTACATTACAGTCTGTGGGCGTGTGGAATGCTTTCAACGGGTGCAAAAGCATACGTATAAGATCCGACACATCATTATGTGCAGCGTGTTCAGTTAAGCACTTGGGCCGAATGCATTAAATCTTTTTAAAGTATATAGAGATAGAACAGGGAAATAGAGGAGTTGAGGCGATGTAGAGACGAAAGAGAAATGATACAGAAATAGAAAAGAAAGAGGGAAGATGAAAGTATAGATCCGAGAGAGCGAGAGAGAGAGAGAGAGAGAGAGAGAGAGAGAGAGAGAGAGAGGAGAGAGAGAGAGAGAGAGAGAGAGAGAGAGAGAGAGAGAGAGAGAGAGAGAGAGAAAGAGAGAGAAAGAGAGAGAGAGAGAGAGAGAGAGAGAGAGAGAGAGAGAGAGAGAGAGAGAGAGAGAGAGAGAGAGAGAGAGAGAGTGAGTGAGTGAGAATAGATGAGATGAGAGAAAAAAGAGAGATCTATAGAGATCAGAGAAGGTGTCTATTTATAGCAATAAAATCGAGGCCTGCAGTCATATAGGTCTGATATATATCGTTCGGCAGGCATCTCAATTGGAAGACAAGCCCGATAAAGCCTCCTATAGTATTGTAGACCATCTCCTATCCTCATTTATATATATATATATGTGTGTGTGTGTGTGTGTGTGTTTGTGTGTGTTTGTTTGTTTGTTGATGTATTTGTGCATATCAGCGTAAGTGCATAATATATAGTTGTCGCAGTTTGAGTGCATGCTTCTCCCTCTGCATATAGATGTCTCTCGGCTTTTATGTGACTGCCTTTCAGCTTATATAAATACATATATATATACATATACATATATATGTATATATATATAACTGTCCGTATATATCTGCATATATATAGCTGTCTCTCTGCCTGCTTTGCTGTCTCTATCTGCAGACCACCAATCATTCGTTACTTACTTCTTGGAAGGAACACTTTATCATTGTCAAGGAGGAGAAATGCGATCCCATGTATTTCTTCTATACATTAGTGGAGGGTTCAGGAAGGACTTTCGTCTAAATCTGACGGAACGTCTTGAGGCCAGTAATTGTCTGACCCTATATAGCTTCGTCCTTAACTTCAAATGTTGATCGGGTTGAAAAGATATAGGCCCTATGCGAGTTACGTTGCAAAGTCAACGGCATAGAGAAGTTGAAAGTATATTGGATGCGATTATTTCGTCTGAAAATAAATGTCAGCTCAGTACTAGGCCTATCATTGGACTAATAGGCCTACACTTCAAAGTTCGCTCATGAGTGGTTAAAAAAACTTCGTTGTCTAGTAGGCAGAACGGAGCAATTGCCATCTATAGCATGGGATAGCTTGTTGATATTATAGCCTATGGGATAAATTCATTATGATACGGATGTATATACATGTAGGTTGAGGGGGATCTTTCTAGACGTGCTGCTGCAAGCTTGTAACACCGGCAGATCGACTTTACGATCTTTCTGTCTAGATTTATTGCAATGTACCAATTAATGGCACCAGGAGGCGCGGCCATTTGACAAAGACGGATATGCATGGTTGACTCCTGTGTTCTCGGTTCAAATGAGAGGCCACGCGATTGTCAATGTTCTTCTCACCATTCGTAATTGCAATATCCGAACTTCTAAAGCGTCACTCGAAGGCCAAGCGCAGGGCATCAACTTATTTACGAGCGATGCGTCAAATCAGAGGGGTTTGCTACTGATACATGTTTGAGCTTACGTGAGCTTAGTAAAGAACGTGTATCTAAAGCTGCAGTCTGTACATACATGTAGGTCGATTCTCCAGTAGCGTGTTCTTCAGTTTCGAATCTCTATATGCACGCATACACACACAGCCTCATCGAAAGGTCTTCGGAAGGCGCTATATAAGGATTTCCGGTTATATTAAAATACATTACGTGATATTAGGCCTATATTGCATCAAATTAGATTACATGTTGCCTTGCTCCATGGAGATTAAAAGCCTATTTATATTTATATATCCAATTTAAGGTCCTCATCCTTGTGTGTAAGGCTCAACTTGGTTTCGCTCCAAAATATTTATGTGACTTAATTCATCGCCCTCACTCTGCTGCTTCTCTTCGTCCTCTTCGTTCATCTGACCGCTTGGACCTCCTCGTTCCCCGTGTCAGGACTTCTCTGGCTCAATCTAGGTCTTTTGCCTCCATTGGCCCTGCTCTTTGGAATGAGCTTCCTCCGTACGTTCGTTCTTCTATTCTCTCAGGTAACATCTCTTCCTCTTTTAAGTTTCTTAAAACTTGCTTTTTCTCTCGGGGTCTCTCGCACTGGGAGCGCTTCTGAATGGCCCTCCCGCTAGAAGCGCTTTATAAATATCCAAATACAATACAATACAATACAAGTAAAGAACAGTGTCTGTAGTATACAGACATGAATATGTAGCTATATACAATACATGTATACAATATATATATATATATATATATATATATATATATATATATATATATATATATATATATATATATATTACCAGTACAGCATCAAGTAACGGAAGTTTTATTGCGACGTGGCGAATCTCAGAGCCGTTGGATTTATGGCTCTCCTGAAGGCATTTTTCTCTGCTAATCGGAGCCAGCCAATTCGAACGAGACATATCCATAGATCTACATCACGAGATGCCCACCAGAGGACGATACATGCGCGCCTTGCAGTATATTCTCCGCGCCATATATATGACTGAAGGGCTACACGTAGGCCATCTCACAGGGAGGAAGGTGCGTCGTGATCGATGTCCTTGTGTGGGTGGGTGTATCTGTGTGCCTGCGTGCTCGTGGAATGATCTCTAACTTTGCCATTATATCTCGCGAATCAATTCTCTACGATTGTCGGTCACTTGTATACAACATGTCAGGCATTCAATTATCGTGCCAATCACTTCTACGACATGTCAATCGTTCAATGAATCCTGTATATATACGCTCTCAATCATTCCGACAGGTGGACCACGCAGTGCTTTCTTTATATGTCAATCATTCATTTCGACACGTATCTCGTGTGCAGGGATAATCGCCCGACCGTTGAGAGCGGTTGGGCAATAATATATATGTGTATATATATTGTACATATATATTTTTACCATACATGTTAGATGTATACAATCCAGCTCCTATTAAATTATATATATCATATATACATATATATGTAATTATGTATATATGTTGTATATATATTTTGTTACCATGCATGTTAGTTGTATACAATCCAGCTCCTGTCTATGCATTTGTTTAGCAGATACACGAAGAGGACATTTTCGGATAAATTATAAATGAATGTTGCGTGTATATTTTATGCCATGCTTAAGAGATAGCGATCAACTGTGTAGACACGGGTAGATGGGCGGAAGTAATGCAGGACCACCTGGGTATGGGCGAGTTGGCATTGGGTAGGTGCATGGATGGGTGGATTGATGGATGGACGGACGGGTGGATAGATTGATGGAAAGCCGAACTGAAGGATGGATGTATGGAGGGATGGAAGTATGGAAGGAAGGAAGGACAGTAGGAAAGACGGGTGAAAGGATGGATGGAAGGACGAATAGAAGAATGGATGAAAGGACGAATAGAAGGATGGATGGATGGAAGACGAATAGATGGAGGAAAGGAAGGAAGGAAGGGTGAATGGATGGATGTATGGATGAATAGATGAATAGATGGATGAATGGATGAATGGATGAATGGAGGGTCGGATGGATGGAAGGATGGATGGAATGTATGGAAGGAAGGAAGGAAGGAAGGAAGGAAGGAAGGAAGGAAGGAAGGAAGGAAGGAAGGAAGGAAGGAAGGAAGGAAGGAAGGAAGGAAGGAAGGAAGGAAGGAAGGAAGGAAGGAAGGAAGGAAGGAAGGAAGGAAGGAAGGAAGGAAGGAAGGAAGGAAGGAAGGAAGGAAGGAAGGAAGGAAGGAAGGAAGGAAGGAAGGAAGGAAGGAAGGAAGGAAGGAAGGAAGGAAGGAAGGAAGGAAGGAAGGAAGGAAGGAAGGAAGGAAGGAAGGAAGGAAGGAAGGAAGGAAGGAAGGAAGGAAGGAAGGAAGGAAGGAAGGAAGGAAGGAAGGAAGGAAGGAAGGAAGGAAGGAAGGAAGGAAGGAAGGAAGGAAGGAAGGAAGGAAGGAAAGACGGGTGAAAGGATGGATGGAATAACGTATAGAAGAATGGATGGATGGACGAATAGATGGAGGAAAGGAAGGAAGGAAGGGTGAACGGACGGATGGATGGATGGTTGGATAGATTTGATTTATTTAACAAATAGAAATTTAAAGATGATCAACCGATGCTTCTATCCATCCACGTAGGCATGCATGCCTGAATGCATCTGTTCATCCATGCATGACAGATCCACATATTGAATTGGTGGATGGATGCTTCCATGGATCCTTCGATACATCCATCAAACCATCCACTGATGCCTCCAAGCATCCATTCGAAATCCACAGATGGCAGAATTAATACTGTGCATGCATAATTATATCGTATGTTTGTGTGTATGTATGTATGCATGCATGCACGTTTGTATGTATGCATGTATGTATACGTGCGTATTCGTGTGTGTGTACTTATGAATGTATGCATGCATAGTATGCATAATTGCATATATGTCTGCGTGTATGAATGCATATATTCATGCATAATGTATGTAGGTCCGTGTGTAATACTGTGTATATATCTAGTATGTATAAAGACAACTTATTATAGCGCTGTTTATTATCTCTTGTGAGCGATGCACACGTACCTATTACCAAATGATCTATGTTTTTTCGGGCGCAATATGAATACTCAGACAGATACCTCAGATTTCTTCAACTGTAATTATGACCTAACATGAAACTGACTTGTTGCTCAATTGACTGCTGTCATGCGATCTAGGCCTACTTACCCTCGAAAGGATCAACGCAGACAATTTTCTAACTTCCCTTCATGTCTTCCACTGCCTTGCGCGCTTCCTTCTCAAGTCTTTGCTCTCTTCCAGAAGAATGGAACCACCCGTCGTCGCATCTCTAGGCGACTGTCATGTAGACAGCACCAGCCTCAGCAACTGACGATGCAGTCGAACATCGAGGCAGTTCCGGAATACATCATCTATCCATCTGTCCGCACCGAGTCTGATTTCGCGCGCGAGATGCCCTATCTCCGTTAGGGTAATGATTGCAGCTTCTGCTTCTGCAGCCGCTCGAGCAGTATTGGCTCCTGCTGCTGCTGCTGTTGCTTATAAGGCTGCTGAGGCTGGTGTTGCGTTCCGACACATCCCTGGTGCAACGGACGCTGTAGCCTCGGGGCATCTGCTCCAGATAATTCGGTTCTCGACCGTAGGAGCGCGATGGGAGCGGAGCTGACGTCCCCTGCCTCATCAGCCGCTGCGGTGTCTTGTGCTGCTTCATGGCCGTAGATAGATGTCACGGCTGCATGTGAAGCGTCCTCCTCTTGCTACTCATTGTCGTCATCTTTCTCCGTTTCCTCCGCTATATTCCGTGTCTCTCTGGTCGTCTCTTCCTTCAGTTTCTGCTCCACGCCCTCCTCCTCCTCCTCCTCCTCCTCCTCCTCCTCCTCCTTCTCCTCTTCCTCCTCCTCCCACCATTCTTCATCTCTTGGTTCTCATCTTCTTTTCTCACTCTTCTTCGTAATTCTTCTATTTATTTGCCTTGTTCTTCGTCTTCATTTCTCCACTCACTCTTCTTCTCCGTTTCTCGTTCTTCACTCACTCTTCTTCTCCGTTTCTCGTTCTTCTTGTTTCGTTTTAATTAGTCGCTGTTTCTCCCCACACCCTGCTACTTTTCCTCCTCCAATACTTCTCCCTTCGTTTTCGCTCTTCTCCGTTTGTCTTCCTGTCAACCCAATCCTTCCGTTGACAATCCTTCTGATTAAATCCTTGTTCTCTTTATACTTAACGCCTATTTAACGTTCACCTTTTGAACACTAATTCTACGTATAAGTATAACCTGAATTAATCAGCAACACAGTTTAATATCTTTTCGTTTAATAAGAAACAAACAGACAGAACTCAATTCGATTACAACTCAACTAGTCAGCCACACTACTACAGCGAACATCGAATTCAAACTTCTCTAGTCAGCATAATTCTTCGCGCCTCTTGACACACCTGTCTTCTGTGCGCATAAGCGAACTCTAATAATATACATATAGCGCGCCGCTGCCGATATCGGCCGGCCGCGCGTGTCACTAAGACTAAACGTTATACATCTATCATATATACATATACACGTGAAACTAAAGTAAGCGTACTAAATATATACGCTAAATATCTCGCACTGCAAAACTGTACACAAAACTCAGTTCACATTACCTCCTTCCTTTTTCTGGAATTGAGCAAATTAAATTTCAAAATTTGCGAAATTACCAAAATACATGAAACAAATATATATATATAACTAATCAATCAAACAGTCTTACGATTACTTATAATCTTGACAAACAATCAGCAATAACATTCAATCTGCCCTTCTTGTACTTCACCTCGACATCAAAAGTTTGTAAGGCTAACGCCCAACGCACAAGTTTAGCAGACTTAGACATTGACTCAGTCAAATATGTAAGAGGATTGTGATCAGTAAAAATGAAAATTTTTGATCCAATTATAATTTCTTTTAACTTGTTTAGAGCCCAAACAATAGCATAGGCTTCCTTTTCCACAGTAGCCCATCTCTTCTGGGTATCAGTTAATTTCTGACTGATAAATGACACAGGGCGTTCTATTCCCTTGTCGTCCATCTGCGTTAAAACAGCACCGACTGCAAAGTCACTACTATCGCAGTACAAATTGAATGGTTTTCCCACTTCAAAAACATATAATACTACTTTGGATCGCACAGCCTCTTTAAGTAAATCAAATGCTTGCTGATGTTCAACAGTCCAATCAATCTTATCAGAAACACGTTTACTAGTTAAATCAGATAAAGGTTTCGCAATCTGTGCAAAGTCCTTAATAAACTGTCTGTTATAATTAAAAAATCCAAGCAGTTGCTTAACTTGCTTCTTAGTTTCTGGGATCTTCAAATTAGTCAAACTTTCAATTCTGTCTGGATTCATCTTTATCTTACCAGACCCAACCACATGACCGATAAACCTTATCTCACTCTTACCAAATATGCATTTTTTCAAATTCAAAGTAACGTTATGCAATCTCATTTGCATCAAAAATGCATCTAGATGCTGCAAGTGAACTTTCCAACTGTCAGAATGCACAGCAATGTCATCAACATACGGTTCTGCAAAGTCGCTTACAGGCTGTAAAACTAAATTTATCGCCTTAACAAAAGTTCGGCCTGAATTTATCATTCCAAAAGGAACACGAGTAAATTCATACAGTCCATTATGTGTTACAAAAGCTGTCTTCCATTGATCAGATTGTTTTACAGGACAAGTCCAATAAGCACTTCGACAGTCCAAGATGGAAATCACATTAGACTTTCCAACTTTGTTCAAAACGTCTCTGACAATCGGCATAGGATATTTACAATCCACTGTGAATGAGTTAATGTATCTGTAGTCACAGGCAAGTCTCAAAGATCCGTCTTTCTTTTTAACAATAACCAAAGGGCTTGCCATTCTGCTCGATGATGGTTTAATGATGTTTGTTTTTAACATTTCTTTGATCTGACGTTCCACTTCTGCTCGATAAATCAAAGGAATTCGGTATGCTGCAAATTCCTTTTCACGAAATCCTGGTTTTAGTTCAATTTCATGTTCAACCAATGTACATAATCCGGGTTTTTCTGAAAATCTGTCACAGTATTTGTTCAAGACTTTCAACAACTGTTCTTGCTGAGTTACTGTCAAATGGCTAATTTGTTCAGGATCGAGGTTAAGTGAATTCTTGTCATCTTGAACCTCATTCCTCATTGGTAATTCAACCACTGAACCAAAATCTTCATCTTCTTCAACGATTAGACCACAACTTAATGCTCGAGTAACATATTTTCTGATCTTGTTGGCGTGAATTATTTTTCGACCATTTTCACCCATATCGACTAAATAAGAGTACTTTGATCTTCGATGTATGATCGTACATGGACCATGCCATCGAGAAATAAGTTTGTTTGTTGACGTTGGATACAAAACTATGACTTTCTCACCAGCTTCAAATTCTTTGTGCTTTGCTCTCTTGTTATACTGATTCGTGTATTGTAATTGCTTTTCTCGAGAGTAGGATTCTGCAAACAATAATGCTTTCTCCATATTTTCTTTGAGTTCTTTTAAATACTTTTCTGGTTTAACTCCAACATGAGGTGGTAAGTTTATTTCTCTAGTCCAACTCTCTTTTAATATTGCCAATGGTCCTCTCGGAATTTTTCCATAGACAAGCATATATGGTGATACTCCAGTAGTTGCATTCGGCACTTCTCGTAATGCCCACACTGTGAAAGGAATTATCTTGTGCCATTTCCTCGGGTTGTCTATTATCACATGATGGATCATCTTTTTAAATGTCTGATTCCATCTTTCTACTAATCCAGCAGCCTCTGGGTGTCCTGGTGTGTCGAATCTTGGACTACAGCCCATTAAATTGAGAAATTCTCTTGTCAAACTGGCTGTGAAGTTCGTTCCTTGGTCACTTGTGATCACTGACGGCACACCAACATTCATGAATAGTTCCATCAATGCTTCACACACAGCCTTCGCTGTCAGCGATTTCAATAAGAAGATTGTAGGCCATCTGGTGCACGAGTCCACAATGCATAAACAATACTTGTGACCTGCAGCAGATACTGGATCGATCGGGCCAACGAGGTCCATCGTCATTCTCTTGAAGGCGACCTCTTCTCTTGAGACCGGAGTGATAGGTACTCTATCCATCACCAGACTCCTTGCCTTTAGTTGACACTTCTCGCAAGACTTACAAAATTTCACAATGTCTCTTCTCATCTTTGGCCATACAAAAGATAATTTTATTCGTTCTCTTGTTTTCTCTTCTCCTAGATGTCCTCCAAATACCGATTCATGTGCCAATTCCATCACTTTTATTCGTCTCTCTTTTGGTAACACTAGTTGATATATCGTCTGGTCTAATATCTGATATTTCTTATGCAATAAACCGTTGATCACACAGAATTCAGATTCTTTCTCTTGTGCTAACTTCCACCACGGCTTCAACGATTCATCCTTTCTCTGTTGCTCTTCGAACTTCTTCGAATCGACAATCTGCACCTTTTGTTCTTCATCCATCTCTTCATCTCTATACAAGTCTCCTATCCCCACATCACATTCATTGTCTTCTTCAGTTTCATTTAATGTGCCATTCTCGCATGCAGCCATCTCTTGCTCGTTCATCTCTGCTATTACACCATCTCGCGATAAGCTTCGTTGCTCATTACTTTCGTTTTCCTCATCACTGGAACTTTCAGTTTCACTCTTCTCATCAACATCTACCATTTCCTGTTTCCGACTCTGCGCTCTCGTCATTACCTTTGTTCGTACACTCACATCTCCTTGTATCGTTTTAACTTTCATCTGTGGTACGGCTTTTAATTCGGCAATTATCTCTGGATGCAACAAGAATCTTTCTGTACTGCCCATCTTTGCAATACTAGCACACATCAAGGTGACATAAGGTGTAAGTGAACACTGGATTTTACGCGGAAATCCCTCTTCTTCCACGTCACTATCACACAGTCTAACATCGACTTTCACTAACTTCGCAGGAATGGCATCTCCTGCCACACATTGCAAATTCACTTTTCCAATTTGTTCCACCTTCATGCCTTCCAGTAATTCTTCACTAATCACCGGAATTTCTGCTCCCGAGTCGCTCAGTGCTTTGACTTTCACTGGCTCTTTACCGTCTACTCCACGAATTTCGACCTCGACATATTGCAAGAACGATTTCTTCAATATTCGACTGTCATCTTTTCCTATAACTTCTCTCTGAATTTCAGCATCCAATAGAATTTCTTTTTGAATACCACATTTCATTACTGACTTTACTTCAGTTTCTTGGTTTTCTTGACCCGTGGTTTGATTACCTGTATCACTAACCACTTGAATCAAATTCACCCTTGTGTGTTCTTGATTTCTGCTAGAACTAGCTGCTGCCACTGGAACTGGACAAAATTTAACCAAATGTTTGTCTGAACCACAGTTGTGACAACGCTTCACAACCATACCTCGTTGTTCATTTCCTTCATTTCTCTTATACTGCGTAAACGATGTGTTGCCTTCCCTCTTGGCAAACGGCGCTGACGATTTGTTAAATCCCTGACGACCAAACGTCACTTCTCTGGTCTCATTGGGTACAGGGACACTAGCCTTGACTTCTTTACCTTTGAACTGACTCCCTGTTTCTGGATTACTTTTCCACTTTCCACTCTGGCTTTGGTTTACGGAACGTTGAGAAGGATAACTGTTTATATTTGGAAATGCAAACCCAATTCGATTGTTTACATGAATGTCTGCTAGGTCTGCCACTGCACTAGCTTGGAGACAGTCAGTTCCTTCCTTCGACAATACAAACTGTAGTGGACCTGGCGGTAAACATTCTTTCAGCTTATCCGCTACCAGCAAATCAAAGAGCGTATCATACTCTCTGTTCACGTTTCGACTTCTCACGTAATAGTTTAGCAAGTTCTTCAGTCTTGCCGTAAACATCGTATAAGTCTCTTCTGTTGTCTTCTTAGCATCCACAAATCTGGCTCTGTATTCTCTTGAGGTTAATTTAAATTCTTTTAATAAGTGCTGCTTGACTCTATCATAATTGTCTAGATCATCGTATGACAATCTATTCAGAACGGTTCGAGCTTTCGGCGTCATCAATGGTAGTAATAATTTCACCCAAAACGGCTTCTCCACAGCAAAGCTACGAAACGCGTTCTCGACTGTTTCAAAATATAATGGCACCTCCATCATATCAGTTGGCATTTGAGGCAATACATGCTTCATTGCATCACCTATTTTCTTAATTTTTGACACCAAAGTTTCACTTTCTTGCTGTTTCCTTCTTTCTGCTTCCCGTTCTTCTTTCATTTGCGTTTCTTTCAATGTCAATTTTGATTTCTCCAGTTTCAGACGTTCTTGTCTTTCTGTCTCTGCCTTTTCCAAACTTTCTTTCTGAAATTTGAGTTCTTCTTGTCTGATCTGTTCTGCACGTTCCAACTCTAACGTTCGCGCTTTTTCTTTTTCTTCTTCACGCATTCTCTTTGCTTCAATCTGTTGCTGACGTACCTCTTCATCACTTTTTCTAGCTTTTTCAAATTCAATCATCTGCTCCAATCTTCTTCTTTCAGCATCTTCCCTATCTCTTTTCAACTGTTCTAACTGAATCTCAAACTGATTCTTTTGCAATTCAAGTTCCGCCTTACGCACTTGTTCTGCTTTATCTTCTCTCTCTCTCTGCAAGCGCAATTCTTCTTGCCTTGAAAGTTCCGTTTTCTCTTCTTTCTCTCTCTGCAGACGCTCTGCTTTCTCTTCTTTCTCTCTCTGCAAGCGCAATTCTTCTTGCCTTGCAAGTTCCGCTTTCTCTTCTTTCTCTCTCTGACGACGCAATTCTTCCTGTGTTATCTCTTTCTCTTCTTGTCTTCGTCTCTCCTCTTTTTCTTTCTCTTCTTGTCTCCGTTTCTCCTCCCTATCTTCTTTCATCATCATCCACTGCATCAACATCTCCATAGACATAGGCACAGGAGGTTTTTCAATAGCCTTTTCTACGGCACCGCCAACGGCACCTTCTTCTTCGACTTCTTCTTTAACCCACACTTCAGCGAGTTCATGTATCATGTCACCACGTGACATACCTTCTAATTGTTCTTCCTTAAAACCGGCTTTCAACAAACGCTGTTTTAGCCTCTCCGTAGACATCTTCTTAATATCTGCTTGTCTTTCAGCACTTAGTTTCTCCATCTTACTTGTTTACTTTAGTGATTTCTCTTTTCAAAGAAGTCACGGTTTTTCTTGGTGTGAAAATCGATAAACAAACGGGATTTCTTTTGTATTTGTTCGTGAAAAACAACGAAATTTTTATACCGTTTCTCGTGTTCCACCGTCGTTGATATCGTAGACACGTCACACAGCAAAAACGCGTAAATTCTTTTATCACCGTCGTAGATTCTTCTAACACCGTTGTAAATTCTTCAATCACCGTCGTAGATTCTTCTATCCGCCGAAAGAGGTGATAACGTGAATTTTTATCCACTGTGAGTTTATATCCACCGTGAGTATTTATTCCACCGTGAGTATTTATCCATCCCGCCGCTGCCACCAATAATGTCAACCCAATCCTTCCGTTGACAATCCTTCTGATTAAATCCTTGTTCTCTTTATACTTAACGCCTATTTAACGTTCACCTTTTGAACACTAATTCTACGTATAAGTATAACCTGAATTAATCAGCAACACAGTTTAATATCTTTTCGTTTAATAAGAAACAAACAGACAGAACTCAATTCGATTACAACTCAACTAGTCAGCCACACTACTACAGCGAACATCGAATTCAAACTTCTCTAGTCAGCATAATTCTTCGCGCCTCTTGACACACCTGTCTTCTGTGCGCATAAGCGAACTCTAATAATATACATATAGCGCGCCGCTGCCGATATCGGCCGGCCGCGCGTGTCACTAAGACTAAACGTTATACATCTATCATATATACATATACACGTGAAACTAAAGTAAGCGTACTAAATATATACGCTAAATATCTCGCACTGCAAAACTGTACACAAAACTCAGTTCACACTTCCCTTTCCTCAACTTCCTTCTCTTCTCCTCTATGTCCTCATCTTCTTCCTCCTTCTATTCTAACTCCTATTTTCCTCTCTCTTTCAACTATTTGTTCCTGCTTCTATCCTCTTCAATTTTCTCGTTCTTCCTTCATTTCTCTATATATATTTCTTTCCTTATTTCCAGCTTCCTCACCTCTTTGCCGTTTCCTTCCTCTTCCTCTACCACTTCAATCTATTCCTCCTCCTCCTCCTCCTCCTTTTCTTCTTATTAATTTTCTTTATCTTCTTTTCTTCTCTTCCTCTTCTGTCCTTTCCCTCCTCCTCTTTCTCCTCCTCTTCTTCCTCTTCTTCCTTTTCTTCTTCCACCTCTTCTTCTTCCTCCTCCTCCTCTCCTTCTTCCTCCTCCTCTTCTTCCTCCTCCTCCTCTTACTTCTTGCTCATAGACCCCTCGCTCTTTCACTCCGTTTCGTCCCAATTCCTCCATACACGAAGCATCAAAGTGCTATTCATTTATTCGTCAACCGCATCGCTTGTGTTCCGATGCATCTTCCTGAAAGCGACATTCGGCAGCAGCAGCTTCAGCAGCAGGCGCTTTGGCCGCCGCAGGACCGGATGAAGCAGGCATCGCTTGTGGATGGGCGGAATATTTATGAAGGCGCATCGGCGAGAAGTCACGTCCACAACACCACAACAACCACCATCACCACTACCACCATCACCACCATCACCACGGCCAAGATCAAGCAGCCCCTGCAACCTCCTCTGAGCAGAATCCACTCGCGTCTATTCATTCTCAGACATTGCGAAAGACGAATTCTCTCCTCTCACCGTCTGCTCATACAAATTGTTCGTTAATATTTTAATATCTAATGCATGACATCTGGTTATCCACCTTTAACACTTAAATATTGCCATAATTACAATATTAATAATTAGTGATGTTGCTGTTGTTTGCGTTTTCCTCCGTCCGTATGTTCTGTTCATTTGTCCATATGGATGGAGGCAGACATATAGATAGATAGAGAGACAGGCAGAGACAGAGAGACAGTGAGACAGAGAGACCAGACAGAAAGAGACACAGACAGAGATACACAGGCAGAGACAGAGAGAAAGAGATACAGAGACAGAGAGAAAGAGAGACCGAGAAAGAGAGAGAAAGACAGAGACAGTGAGACAGAAGCAGAGAGACAGAAACAGAAACAGAGAGACAGAGACAGTGAGACAGAGAGACACAGACAGAGGTAGAAACAGAGAGTCAGAGACAGAGAGACAGAGGCAGAAGGAAGCATACCTTCCATCCGTATGTCCACCCATTAATTCGTCCATCCATCCGTCCATTCAATCGTCCATTCATCCCTTCTCGATGCGCTATATAAATTATCTGATTGCAGTTACAATTACAATAGGGTCCACGTCTTTTCTAAACTTTTTATCCTGCTGCCTCTGCTTCCTACTGCTGCTGCTGAATCCTTCCCTTCGATTTGTTTTCATCTTCCTGTCTGAACGCTGATTGCAGGCGACCATCCCAGTGACTCTGTCACACCCGATCTCTCCGTCCAATCTGCCTCCTTCCTCCACTCATGTTTAGCGCTTGACAGGCTGCGAGGCAAAGGTCTAATCAGGCATCATAATCTCTTTCTCTTTGTCTCTGTCTCTGTCTGTCTGTCTCGGTCTCTCGGTCGGTCTGTCTGTCTCTGTCTGTCTGTCTGTCTGTCTCTTTCTCTGCATGTATGTATGTATGTATGTATGTATGTATGTATGTATGTATGTATGTATGTATGTATGTATGTATGTATGTATGTATGTATGTATGTATGTATGTATGTATGTATGTATGTATGTATGTATGTATGTATCTCTCTCTCTCTCTCTCTCTCTCTCTCTCTCTCTCTCTCTCTCTCTCTCTCTCTCTCTCTCTCTCTCTCTCTCTCTCTCTCTCTCTCTCTCTCTCTCTCTCTCTCTCTCTCTCTCTCTCTCTCTCTCTCTCTCTCTCTCTCTCTCTCTCTCTCTCTCTCTATCTATCTATCTATCTATCTATCTCGCTCTCTATCTCTCAGTTTAAAACGGTATGGCTGTGTCCCACTGTATATCTCCCGTTTCTGCTTGAGTCTCTCTGTTCTCCGCGTTCGTCGTCCATCTGTCCAGCAGCGCACCCATTTTTTCTCTCTCCGTTGAGAATAGAAATAATATTGGAACGGCTGCATATAAGTTGCTAATATCGTCGGCTGTAGATAATCGTCTGCAGTGACCAGCTGCGACTGCGTGGACCAGCTGCTGTCCGAGTATACCTCGTCTGTCTGTCTGTCTGTCTGTCTGTCTGTCTGTCCGAGTATACCTCTGTCTGTCTGTCTGTCTGTCTGTCTCTCTGCCTGCCTGTCTGTCTGTCTGTATGTCTGTCTGTCTGTAAATGTACATGTTGATATCCTTTACCTCTTACAACAGTTTGGCACGACCTGTCGCTATTAAGACGCCGTCCCCATGCGGTCTATATATACACATATACAAGCATTGCATGCATACATAGCTATTGTTATGTATGTATATTTAATACACTTGAATACATGGCTGGTAGGTGACATGTTCCAGTACCTTGGAGAGTTCTAAAATACGTCACAGAAATGTTCCAATGTATGCATACATACATAAATGCATTCATATATGTATGCATATAGTGTATGTGCATGGGCCCCGGACGGTGGCAAGAGGGCATCTCCCCCTGGATTTTGCGCATATTAAAACAAATAAAGTGTTTTCATTATTATGAGTATTACAATAGTATCAACACGATTTTCAATGCGAAAAAACACTTAATTATTTAAGTAAATTCTTTGACCGTTATTTATTTTTAAAGCTATCACGTGTTCTGTGTTGATGAATGGCTATGCCATGCAAAGAAGTCATTCCCCTATAAAATTCCCCCTTCCACAAAACTTCCCCGAGGACGCCCAAGTGTGTGTGTGTGCGTTCGCGCGTACACCCACATCCATGAGCCTTCAATCCTGACTTAATTCAAACCCGGGCATGCAAAAGTCTCATATATAATTAGAGTAATTGCCCGTCATATGACGGGATTTTAAAAAAATTAATGGATTGATAGGAAAGAAAAGAATTTGTTTATTGGAATGCTTGATTATTTATAAGTCATATTGCGAGTGAGAATTCGAGCATCATTTAGCAAATGACCTTGACCTTTGACGGTCGGTTTTCTTGATGAGTACTTTGATGTTGTCTCCGATGATAATGCGCATCAGTCTCACGTCTAGGCGACCTCAGACGATCGAGAGTTTCTTGGCTTTGTCGGGTCATCCATCTTTGCCGTCGCTCTCGACTGTAACATAATCGTCGCTCTTGGAAACTTTCTTCATTCATGGGACAACGAAATTTTCAAGGATTTTTACCAACCATATAGTAATATTATAGTATTTGCTCTTTATTGTTGTTTTTCGTGTATTGCACGTGACCAATCGATTTGTAAGCTAATAAGTCTTCGCCTCGTCCTTGCTCCTCCTCCCCCTCAACCTCCCGTCAGATAGTGTGACATATTGAGGGAGTGATGCCGCGAAGGATGGAGAGGTGGAGGCAGTGAGAGAGGGAGGGAGTCAGTGAGAGAGAGGGAGAGGGAGAGCCTTAGATCGGTCTGGCAGCGGCCTCTCAAACATGGTTAGCAGCACCCGAGCGCTTGCATCGGGCATGCAGGCCTTAGGGAGGTCGGCCAACAGCCTCTCAGGCATGTCTCTCGGTTACATTCCATACATTCCACAGCGTTTATCGTAGGACACAGGTCTGGGAAACTATACAAGAGATATATATTATGTATATTGCATATATATATACTTTATTTATTTATTTATTCCGGATATTTCTATAGCGCCTCTCGAAGTCTACTACTACTCAGAGGCGCTCCCGACTACAGCATTGGTACACTGTGTCGGAATTTTCACGCCGAAGCGCCACGAGCAATTGCGAGTGAAGGACTTGCCCAAGGTCCTTACGCAGCAGTCACAAGGCGCCGAACTTACCACTGAGCCACCACGCCCCATATGTATGCATTTATAACATTATATATGCGCATGTACATATTTAGATATATAATATGTGCGCATGTATTTGATAGCTGCAGCATATGTAAGGCCTGTATATTTTATATGATCATATATAAAGATACAATGTGTGTTTGTATGCATGCTTATGGATACGTATATATAATTATGTATGTATGTAAATATTTGTATGTATATGCACAATGTCATATATATATATATATATATATATATATATAGACCCCCTATATAAATTATGTAAATGTGTGTATATATATGTATCCGTATTTTATATATACTTGTTTATATCATGGCTTCGGCCATCGTGCTGCTTTCCCCGTGCATGAATTGAGAATGGCTATGGAACGTCATCGTAAAGATGGCGGCGGCGTTGTCAAGATGGCGATCTCATTTGCGAAATCAAATGAGTTATCGACTTTTCCTGATGACTGGCGTCGGACGGAACATCGTCGGCATCGAATGGATTGTTTTCCACGCGATAAATCCTTATAACAGCCGGACACAATCTTCTCCGAGGTTTATAACGATCGATTATAAGCTGCGATTCTCTACCGCAGCAGCTTTCTTTCCATCGCCAGCTCATGCGGAATTGTCTTGACGTTTTTGCTTTTCCTTTTTAATCTTTTCTCGAATTTTCAGTTGCTATGTAATTGATCCGTCTTGTGTAGTTCTCACTTTTCTGTCCATATAATTATATGCACGTTTAGAGAGAGAGAGAGAGAGAGAGAGAGAGAGAGAGAGAGAGACAGAGAGAGAGACAGAGACAGAGAGAGCGACAGAGAGACAGAAAGAAAAAGACACAGACAGACAGACAGAGAGAGACAGACAGAGAGAGACAGAAGGAAAGATAGACAGACAAAGAGACAGACAGACAGAGACAGACAGAGACAAACAGAGACAGAGAAAAAAAGAGACAGAAAGAAAGGGAGACAGAGAGACACAGACAAACAAGAGGAAGACACAGAGACAGACAGAGAGACAGTCAGAGGCAGAGAGAGACAGAAGATAAAGGGTTATTGATATAGTTTTATCTTCAAACTCATTGTGCGCGATTGTGGTTTTTTGCTGTTTGGCCGGAATCGCCTCGCCCTTTGAAGAATCTCTCTTTAACAGGTACTATAAATATTTGCGATTATAATTACAATTAAAATTTCATTTTATCAACTGGTTATGGTTAGGGCCAAGATTGCCCAGTATATACATGGCATTGTATACATGCACTTGGAAAATGAAAAACACGAAAAGAAGAGACACAGAAAAGGGAAAAAGAATACAGTTAAAAGAAAAAATGAATCCAGATGGTTATAGCGCGCTGGACTGTCAACCGAGAAACATACAGAGACAGAAACAGCGACAGAGACATAGAGACAGAGGCAGAGAAAGAGACAGAGAGAGACGGAGAGAGAGAGAAAGAAGGCTCGTGATGAGCTATTAAGGCGGGCTTCACTGAGGACGAGAAAGATTGGTAGGCGGGTTTAATTGGATGGAAATTTTAAATAGCGGTTGAAAACACATGACAATTTGACGTACAGGCCTACCATTACGAATCAAACCTCCAGAGGCTATTGTCTTGCTATTGTCTTGCCTCGAAACAAATGATGCATCTGACCCTCAATCATAATTTGTAAAACGAATGGATATGCACAAGGGCATAATTAGATCGTTCAATATTGGGGCCAAGCGGAAGAAGCCTCTAATCTCGTAAAGAGAAACGAGCAGCGGCGAGCGAGCAACAAAAACAGGCCCGCACTTAAGGGCAGAGTCGACGGGCATTGGTCGTAAGAAAGCGAGAAATCAGGTCCGCATTAAAGGTGACGCCGGCGGCATCCATTTAGCGATGAGCGATAATTGGGGATTTTGGCCGATATGCATCGCAATGACGGTTGCAGCGGCGGATGTTTGGGATGCTGCAGCTGCTGCAGTCGGGAAACAATCGCTGGGTCGACGTTGATTTATTATTCCCGGCTGCTGCCAGCAGAAGCAGCAACGGCTTAGCGAAGCGACGCGTATACAGATACACGACGCGTCGACCCCAAAGAAAACAGGTCACCATGTCTGACCGCGCAATATTGCGAATTGCTCCTAAAGGCAACATCTATATATATAGGGGTCTACAGTACTTATGTATATAATATAATATATATATACATAGTACAAATTTGAGTCTAATTCGATATATATATATATATATATATATATATATATATATATATGATTCCAAGTGCAACACGTATATGTTATGTTGCCAATTAAACCTTTAAATAGGAAAGCCTGCAATGGACATACGTATACGAAAGAGCTTGTAAGCAATATAAATTATGTATGCGTGTATACATAAAGTAGAAATGCCACACATAATAAAGAAGGTATGTATATAGGGCCTATGCACTAATGAATAAGATACTGTAGATAAGATAACCGCTCCTCCTGGGTCTCCCCCCCCCCCCCATACACCTCTCCCCTCTCCAGTCTGCTTTAAACGATGCATGTTGATATACAGACTTATAACACGCCTTCATCGCTTTGCCCATATCTCCACGTACATGATTGAGGTCTTACACTGGCTCCCGACATGGGCGTCCGGGGGGAGGGGGCAGAAGGTATTTGTCCGCCTGGATTTTGCAAATATTGATTATTAGGCTATGCTTATTACAATAGTCCCAACACGATTTTCAATGCACAAAATTTTATTATTTAGGTATGTCTTTGACCATTATTTATTTTTATAGTTGTCACATGTTCTGTGTTCATGAATTCTATGCAAAAGCGTCATCCCCCCCCAAAAAAATTTTTGTCCCCCCTAAAAAAAATTCCTGCGGACGCCCATGGCTCCCAATTACTTCGCGCATCCAGTATAAGATGGTGTCCAGATCTCAATTAGGGCTTGCTCTCTGACCTTATGCGTAAAATTTCCGTAAACCTTTCTCTGCAGTTTCTGTTCATCCGCTGCGCTCTACTGACTTCCTTTTTGTCCCACGTACTATAGGACCACCCTCGCCCAACGCCGGGCGTCTCTTTTGCTGTCTCAGGTCCCTCTGTTGGAATGGTCCCCTTCACTGCATGCGCGGGTTAAACTCATGACGGGAATATCCACATCTTCTCGCTTGCTCAAGACGTTTCTTTTTCCACGGGGCTCTATATACTCTGAAAAGTCTACATGCGAGAGGCGCCTTATACATGTAGATACGAAATGGACCCCTATTTAAAAGGGTCCATGCATGGACATATAGGCCTACATACACGACTTAATATCCAAACACACATCTATAGGATAGCTGGATACCTACACATGCATATATAGGCCTATGTTACCAATGTGCAGTGCATGGCGGCGCCGCCTTTACTTGTTGTACGGCTTTTGCCGTACCACTTTTTAATGTTGTACGGCAACAACATACTTTTGCCGTACCACTTGTTTTGCCGTACCCCTAATTTGCCGTACTACTTTTCAAATCGTGGCGCCGCCACTGCCAAAGTGGCTATATATAGGCAAATAATGCCCTGTGTCCATAAATGTATTTGAGTGGCGCTATATAAATGTTCGGTTACAATTAAAATTACAATATATAATAGTATATTATATATTTGGTGATTGCGTAAATATTTTACCATGCATTCCGAATCAAAACATTTATGATTCATTTATCGACTGCATGTGTATACAGATGGGCAATGGCCAGAATTGTCGTTTAAGGACCAATGAATTATCACAACGCATTATGTATATAGACTATGTAATGCATTATGTGCGTGCAATCAATACATATATATACCTCTATGCAATGGGTATAGTATACAGTTGGTACACATAGGCCTACCATTGCATACAGATTTATATAATATATGTGTGGCAATAATGGCTCGTAAAGGACACTTTCTGGTCGATGTATGTATAGTATACACAGCTGACGCCAATGCAAAATGCGATCTGCATCTGCTGACGAACAACGTGTATAGCAGTCCGGTCTATACAGTATATAGCCATGGCACACTGCAGAGCGATCGAGCGAGCAGCACTGGTGATGTTATTGTCGACATCGGCGCCTAATCGTCTCGTGGCCGGTCTGAAAAAATTATGAACCCATAGAATGCGATCGGTTTGTCACGAAAGTTCTCAAGAGCCTCGGCGCCGGTTTGTCGCCGCGTGGCTTTGCAGGGTTTCGCGTCTGGAGAAAGAGCAGCGCCTGTATTCCTGCCGCTGAAGCAGACCATAATTAGCCTTGGTCGCGTTAATACATAGGGCCTACAGCCCTCGGCCCCATTATTCAAGAGGCATGTTATAAGGATTGAGGGACTGCATGGTGGCCTTTCACGCGATTGAATCATGCGTAAGACTGGAGTTCGCATTGTTATATATATACGCTGTATTTTGGTCGATGATCGAGCGAACTGCTTCGTCTTCTGTATAGACTGTTTAGCTGGTTCTAATTGTTCGCAGCACAACAAAGGGAATGCGACGGAGAGATATGAAGACAGACGCAGGGACAGACAGAAACAGAGAGACAGACCTATTGAAGAAACGAGAAAAAGAGACAGAGAAAGTCATAAGCAGACTTAGGATTAGACAGAGAGAGAGAGAGAGAGAGAGACAGACAGACAGACAGACAGACAGACAGACAGACAGACAGACAGACAGACAGACAGACAGACAGACAGACAGAGACAGAGACAGAGACAGAGACAGAGACAGAGACAGACAGAGACAGACAGAGACAGAGGCAGAGACAGAGACAGAGACAGAGAGAGACAAAGAGTGAGACATAAAGTGAGACAAAGAGATACAGAGAGAGACATAGAGAGAGATAAACAGGCAGATACAGAGAGAGAGACAGACAGACAGACAGAGTCAGAGACAGACAGAGACAGAGATAGACAGAGACAGAGACAGACAGACAGACAGACTAAGAGTGAGACATAGAGTGAGACAAAGAGAGACAGAGGGGAAGAGAAGGACGGAGGGATGGAGAGAGGGAGAAACGTATACGTTGGACTCACATGTACAGTACACACAGAGAAAACTTCATTCACCCTTGGACTATAGTCTTCATGAACATCATCCGCATCAGTTCACGCTCTACCACCACCCCCACACTGCGTGGCATCTGCATCGTGCACGATCTAAATCGCGTCATAACGAAGGGCAAAGGTCACCAGATCCATGCACGCACCTCAAAAGTACACCAGTCGTTTACGGTTCAACACTGCGACGCAGAACACAGGTTCAGTTTCTGGGATTTCGCCTACGCCACTTGCCGGGTTAGCTGCATTGATAAGAGCTTACGTCCCATGCGACAGTTCGCTTAACGATGGTGGGTTGTTTCATAAATGTAGGCCTAACTCTCGAGCTAGCACGGTTCGTCCCTTACAAGGCGTGGGGTCCATTCAACCGAGCAGCAGTGGTGAAAGATTTCAACTGACCAGTTCATCGAAGGGTCGAGGTCATAATGTCGCTAAAGAAAAAATCTACATTTACATTACATTTTCGTGGACCGTAGACGACCCTGACGAAGCCGACCATTTACAAAGGGCCAAGAGAGTAAAACAAACAATTTGTGACAAGCATATTTAGCCCTTTGGACTTTTGGTGACCTTGTAACAGCCCCCAAAATCAAATCGGGCCCTGATTGGTTTGATCCATTAGATACATCCTTTGTTGGTGACATGTACCCTTTGTAACATAATGTAGATATATGAAATTTCTCAGCGTCCCCAAAAGCCTCGTCAGAGAGATGCGCTTATTACCAACGCTACAACAATTCAAAGACTGAGCGTTATGGAATTATTTAGCCAATTTCTCAGCCAGGTCGGGAATTAAGCAGAGAGATTCCATATTGCATATGAACTGTCAGATTTTTAATCGTCGTACACAATTAAGGCTTTCCTATCTGACTGATTCCAACTTCTGTAGAGCCGCCCACTTGACCTCCTTCTGATTTAAAACAGATGAACAAGCGCTATATAAATTATACATAATACAAATTCACGTGTTCAGTAGGAGCATCTTCTTCTTCAACTGTTAACCATCGGTGGAAATCTGGTGATTGGACAAGCGAGAATCCGCCAGTTATGGCTCTCTGGTTATCTGCTCACTGTGTGTTTTGTTTACTGTTGAACTTCTGTTCTGATTGAATTCTAACGTTATATTTTATAGAACATTCTCGCAGGCAGTCCTTTTGCGATGTAGCCTACTTAAAGTCTAAAGGCGCTTTACAAATTGCCTAGATGACTAAACCTATTGTAGCCTAACAACTCGTTCTCCAGAGGCTCTGCCGCCATGCCACGAAGGCTAGACATCACCGCATTCTTCACAAAATTATAATTAAAAGTTATCTTCTGAAATTCACATCGTCAGTCCTTCGAAACCAAGAACCAACGAACAAAGCAAAAGAACCCTCAACGCCCACTTTCTACTCTATTTATAGAGTATTTCCAACCATACTCAGAAATCAAAAGACAGTCACACTCAGACGTAGCCGACTCTCAGACATCTGAAAAGGGAGTGTTCGGAACATTCCAGTTAACTTCCTATAGCTACCCCTCCATCCATCTAGCGAACAGCAACATAAATACAATCTACCTTCCATTTCTAAACAGTAAAGAGGTATGTAACACTATATATATATAATATTATATATATATATACATATATATATATATATATATATATATATAACCTAAGATATATAGGTCTATCCACTTCTTTAATGTGCATGCATGTGTATATCCATATATATCGGCGAATATCGATCTGAGGATATATAAATCCTCAGATGATAGAAATCGATTGGGGAACATTTTGCTCGACATAGGCGTAAGCATCGCACAATCGTCTGCCGATCCTCAAGTCGAGCGTTGCTGGAGGCTGTTCCGGACTTCCGGGGCAAACCGGAAGTTCACCGCCTACATTTCGATCTTAGCAAACGAATACTTCCGGAACCGCATCAACAACTTCAAGACCTCGACCGGAAACAAGGACAACACTCCGGAAGGAACTCTCAAAGAGATTGATTGTTCTTTTGTCATCCTGGCCTCTATTGTTCTTCAACTCGGTAGCCTTAAGACCTATAGTGGGCTGGAAAGCAGGATAGACGCAAGGCCAGCTTAGTATGATGGAGAGGAAAATAGAGACGCATGCAGAGAGAGGGAATCATACCTGGAGGGACAAAGGCAGGGAGGAGAAGATAGAGAAACGGACGGAAGAACGGAACGGAGCCTTACGGAAGCATAGACCGCGCTATAGCCGGACCATGCTATAGCCGGAGATTTAAATCTCTATGTAGAATATGAAAACGTGGGAATATTCTTGTCATAATTATTTTCAACATTTGACCTTGATTGCTGTTGGAGAGTTAGACTATAGCTTATTCGTTAGTGTGCTAACAAAACAATTATCCTAATATGTCGATAAATAAAGTAATGATGTATATGTCATATTAAGTATATGCTAGTCAAGATAGGCTATAGCCTAACTAACTTACTAGCCTATTATTGTCCATAACCATAATTATATAAGCTGTGTATAATGTCCTTGACAGCTATAGGCACATGCCTATTAATCATTATTAGTTTCATTGTTCTTGAACATCATCTTTATGACTATGCCTATCCTACTTGTGTATGACCTATGTACACTGTTGTACAGGCTACATTATGTAGGCCTACAAACAATTAAGAGCGTGACTTTGCCCCACAAAAGTGGTGGTGTCTAATCCTCCCGTCCTCCACCTTCCATCCATCTTCTTCTCCCTTCCCAAAATGACGCTGCCATGTCGCAAAAATATTCAACACAGGGCCAAAAGTGTCATGGTGATGATCGAATGTCACCGTCACTTTTAAAAGTGGTGTAACTGTCACCAAAATGTTAAAAGTGTAGGCCCTACGCTGCTGCAGCAGACTGGACAGCACTGTCACAATACAAAGTTCAGCCTATGTCTACAAATGGCCTATATGTGTTTCTGTGCATAAGCGTAATTTGTGGGGGTATGAGGGGTACCCGTACCCCCACTTTTTGAAATGGAAATGAACAATGTCTATCAATATTTCATTATTGTGCCTTTCCAGAGATCGCAGTCTCAGCATTGCTTCGTCTATGTAAGAAATTGGTACCCGCCCACTTTTTAGACCAAAGTTACGCCCTCTGTTTCTGTGTTAGAATATATGTGCTTGCGTGTCGGTAGGCCTATGCTATAGGCCTATAGGGGATTTTGGTCACCATAATCATATTATAGGGACATCATGCATCCTTGAAAGCATACAACTTCCTATAGGTAAAAGATGTTGAGCTGAATAATTGCTTAAATTTAATTTCCGATTTCCTTTTGTGTATAGACCTACGGTTTTATAAATTTATTTATGCACTGCAAAAGAATTAAAGTTTATCAGAGGATATCAGTCGGCTATATCTAACCTCTACGATCTGTTGGCCTATAATACAGAGTGCATTTCCATTGCGCACTACTTAGTCTTCAAGATGGAAAAAGACAACCAGCGTAGTTCGAAAATTAGCCAATACGCCCTATCAGAGGCGTCTATCCCCCCCAAGTCATTGGAGCAACTTCCACTTCCCACTTGTTCCCCTTCCCCTTCCCCCTAAAATGGTGGCACATACACTGACAGATCTTCCCTCCCCTATTTCTTGGATGGAGCATTTGCTCCAAGGTTTCTATGGTGTAGACGCCCCTGTGCCCTATAGCTCACTCAAAGCGAGCTATCACTCTGGCAACTAGACTCGTATCTTCACTTTACATCTTTGGACAACCCATCTCATATGACCAGATAGCCAGGGGCGTAACTTTGGCCTAAAAAGTGAGGGGTACAAATTTCTTTGCACTTTCGTTTTTCACATGAAGGCCGTCTCTGCCATGGGAAGGCACAATAATAAAATATTGATTGACATTGTTTAAAAAGTGGGGGGTACGGTATGCCCCCCAGTCCAAAAAGTGGGAGGTACGGGTACCCCTCGTACCCCCCACAAATTACGCCTATGCAGCTAGCGCTGATGAATAAGCTGATGAATAAGCATTAGCTTATTGACCAAATAAGCTGATGCACTGCGGCGCCTGCGCTTAGCTTTAGTGTAACGCTTTTACAAATTTGGACTTTACAAATAAAAAGTGGGCTTATTAACAATTGCGTTCGTGTAGGGCGTATACCCTATTGACATAATATTATAATAGGGCCTACGTACAATACAACCTTAGTCTACTTGATAAAATTGCCTTCCTTCCAAAGTTCAGAATTGCACATGACCATACGACAGAACATCGATGGCACAGAGCAGTTGTGAGCGAAGGACTTGCTCAATGTCCCTATGCTCAGTAACCGCCTCGGGCCAGGCTCGAACCCATACCCTCCGAGTTACAGGCCGTGCGCTCTAACCAATCGGCCACCGTGTCACCCGCCTGCTAGCGAAACCAAATAAGTAGAAAATCATAACTGCTTAGGCTAAAGCCAGTATTGGCTTTGACCAATAGGCCTATTGGATATTTGCACTGGCATAAACTTGTCCAAAATAGGGGAGGGGGTGGTTATTCATTCTACACTTGTTGCATTGGGTGTACAGTCCATCTCAATTATGCTGTGAGATAACTTAATAATAGGTAATGTCGATGGGGGTAAAGCCATATGCGCATCGCTTCGGTGGGACAGACTTTGTCATGTCGTTTGTACCAGCGTACGGTTATAATGTTCAACATGGACAAGGAGGCCATGGCAGAACATAATTCTCGTCTTTAAAGTTAACCTATTCGTATTTGTGAGGAGACAGGTTTGATTAATTTCACTGGTGGATTGGCTGCAACAGCTTTTAGATGATAGTTAGGAACACGGGGAACGTGCGGCTCCATGGCTTAGTTGGTTAAAGCGCCTGCCTAGTAAGCAGGAGATCGTGGGTTCGAATCCCACTGGAGCCTTTTTCAGCTTCTTATTTCTGTTAACAATCGTGGGCACTTCAAGGTGAGTGAGACTAAAATAGTCATTTCTTTGATGACCACACAAGATCCTTGATTTTTATTAAAACCATTCAGGTTTAGTGATTTGGATAATGAAACAAATGATACAGCATTCTCTGGACAGTAGACCTGCCCGTCTACTCTAATTAAACATATTACGTGGTGTCAATATGTTTCCTTAATACAAATTATAGGCCTACTATGTGCATAGGAGATCACAGACAAAATTTACAACAGTGTTCCCTATAATTGGGCCTCTTTCTTAGAGGGTTATTTCTTATCGCCATTAAACGACAGAAAAGCAGATGCAGTGACTGCAGTGACGTCATAAAACACTTGAATAGTTTCCTATGAATAAATAAACTCTTTGGCCTCAGCTGAGTCGTGCACTGATGAATATTCATCGTGTCAAAGGGCCGAATAACACACGGGATATTTTTCGATTTAAAAGAAGTAGCTACAGACTAATAAAATAGTAGTAAAAGTTTTTATTATCTGAACCTTGTTGGTTGTCTTCAGAGTCGGGAAGAAGCGATCAGAGGGTACTTTAAACATGGCTGCCGAAATCGCAACAACTGCTACAGGGATGACAGTAGATATTGGACAGGACGCAAAAAGATCCGAAACGGACGCTTCGTACCGCCGCGAAATCGTCTCGTTTATTCGAGAGATAAAATGTAAATCGGCGAGCGGCATCGAGTACTTCAGGCATAAGCAAACTGATGCTAATGGGAAAAGGTTTTTCGAAGCATTTGCTCGGCTTCATGAACATACGAACCCAGGCATCGAGCCGTCTGTGGAGTACTTACTGGACGTGGCATATTTGTACGACTTAGACCCTTCAGTACCAGGAAACGGGTACAGAAGTATTTTAACTGTCATTCAGAAGTGCTGCATACGAATAGTTGCTCTGATTCGATACATCTCTTGCAATATAGACTCGTTCTTTTTTCGAGGTGATCACTACAGTCGAGAGCTTGAATCATATGTGACGGTTTTCGGACAGCTGAGAGCATGTGTCTACTATCTGGAGAAGCTGGTCGCGTACTGCCCGGATGGGGTTCTGTTTCCGGACCAACTCAGCGTATCAGCAGATGATCAGACGATAGCGGAGCAACTAATGGGTGAAGTGGAGTCACTCTGCCAGGAGTCATTTTATGGAAGGTGTTTAGGGTTCCAGGTAAATTCATAAGGAAATACATGTGTCTCACAGTCTGTATGTAGCCTAATTCAGCCTCAGTTCAAAAAGAACTGTGTATGTGCGTTTGGGTGTTGCTGGTGTGGCTTATTTCAACTTAATGGATGATCGCTATGTAAGACTCGTCCTGTTTCTTTAATGGATTAATTTATGATGCTCGGCTGTGGTTTAGTTTGAATCTGTCTTTGATTGATGCCTTGTGCATTGTGATGATGGCTCTATAGAAGTCATTTGATTGCATTAGATTATATTAGATCGCTTGGCGACGAACAAATTACATTACGAGACACAGATCGAACTTGAACCAGTAATACATAAATTTGCTTTATGTAGTTTTCTTTATAAATGTAGGTCATCCACAAACAACAGAAAATTAGTTATTGAAGAAGGAGATTTGTGTCATAAGTGAAATGATAAGCAGTTTTTACCGTTAATATACATGTCACTTTTATAGCCTTGGTGTGTAAGGGACCAAGATGTGTGCCAGTCATTTTCAATGTATAGGAAATGGACTCATTTTACAGCTAAGTTCATTAGGAGGCCGTAAATGGAACAAAATCATGAAGTATCTTACTGGTCGGGATTCGAACCTCTGGCCTCGTTAGCGACAGTTCAACAACCGAGCCACTAAATTGTTACAATTACCTAGTACTATATCTTGATTAAATATGAATTTTAACTAGCTACCAAACTTCGTATTTTAAAATTGTGGAGTTTATGGTCCATAGCACTAGTCATCATGATTGGTGATAATTTGTGTCAGTTATATAAGGTTTTATGAATAGTTACTTGTTTATTTTGTTCAGTTCTGCGATTCCATGGTGCGTCCGCTGACAACTGTAAACCTTGTGATGGCTTCATTCAGCGAAGGTTATCCACACTCTTCCAAAGTACTGCAAGTTGCTTCGTCTGTCTTCGGAAGCCACAAGTACATCCTCGACCCTGATCGCAGAGCACAGCGGGTTAGACTTGTGTTTTTTGTGCCATGTGTTTTCAGTATTCTGTATTTAGCAGGGCTGTCATGTGTGAAGCACCTGTGAGTAGTTTATTCCTTGTGGGGTGGTATACAAATTTACCAGTTTATGAGTAACACAAGTTTGGCTCAGTGTTCAGGCCAGAGCAGAAATTTGTTTAGAGATTTGTGCTCTGCGTGCACCTGCCAGTTATAATGAGTACATGGACTGTACACTGTTGGCGGGAAGATGAGACGGTGAGGGAGAGGACTGGCCATCCACCCTCATATGCCGAGGCTAAGAAAATGAAGTCGCTAATACTTCATACCCATAGCTACCTTGGGGCTAGCTTAAGGCACTGTTTCAAGACCCCATTAACATAGAATTTTTACAGAATGTCTAGTGTCGTTTACATAATCCTTGAAGACATAAAATTTTGTAGGTAAATGATATTGTAGTTCAGTTGCTGAAATTTAACTCCCAGTTTTCTGTTTTTCACAGTTCTGTACATTTATTTATTTACTGAAAGAGGTATATAGCTTATCAGAAGATAAACAGTTGTTTAATCTACTTCTGTTTGCCTTGTTCAGTTCTCCTACCCCATCCTATTCCATTTTCACAAGTGCTTCAAGCAAACTTTAATGAGGAAGTGCAGACAAAATTATAAAAAAATTTGGAAAAGCATACATTGGGTGTACTTTTCATGCCGTAGCGAAGAGCTTCAGATGTTGAGATTCCAGGGAATTTAACAAACTACTGGGCAGTGTGCATGCTGCCACAATGACTTCTGAGTAAATAACGATATTGTATGAAAAATAAACAAACACTGAGGCTGTTATTGGGGTTAGTAATGATGTGTTTTTCTGGAAATTTAATAATTAGTTTAAAAGAAATGTGAAAAAGTGCTCATATCCAACAGTTTATAAGATGGTATCCAGGTTATTTAGGTAGCCAGTAAGTGATGATGGTGGTTACCCATCTGTTGTAGTTCAAGCACTTAGTACAGTTTGCTTCAGAAATTCTGAATGGAATTGCAGTTCTGGTGGTTTTACTGGAGTTGCAAAATGTGTACTTTCACATTTTATTAACAGTGATGCTTATTTAAATGAGTCCAGAGTAACATGAGGTGTTTCATACGTGTTTGCGTAAAACGATGTTGTAGGTTGTTGAAGTTACTAGAACTGGGGACATTGAATTCTGCAAAGCATTCTGGTCTCTTGCTGAAAATCAGCTCATGCACGTCAGTATTTTAATATTCGTTTATTATTATAAATCATCGGAGGATGACACACCGCATCACAGCTTACAACATATGGTTAACAAAAATTAATGGTAATGTATATATTCCGAAAATGAAATATGTGTGGCATATGCAGATGTTGGAACTATCGAGATTTGAGAAACATCAAGATGGAATCATTTCAGAGTGTGAGTCTTTCATTTGTAAAACTATAATGCAAATTTTGTTAGATTTGCTGCATCAAAATTGTGGGGCGTGGTGGCTCAGTGCCTTGTGACCGGATTGTTCAGGTTCGAATCCCACTCTAGCCTCTGCGTGCGGACCTTGGGCAAGTCCTTCACTCGCAATTGCTCGTGGCGCTTCGGCGTGAAAATTCCGGCACAGTATCAAATTCTGTAGTCGGGAGCGCTTCTGAGTAGTAGTTGACTTCGAGAGGCGCTATAGAAATATCTGGAATAAAATCAAAAACATCATAACTCTGATGATTATATAAGAGATAGTTAGCCTTGGGCTTTTAGTTCATGTTGATCTTGTCAGCAGGTGAATTGCAAACTGTAATTGTTTTATCAGCAAAATGTTTGGAAGACTGTTTGTAAATAGGAGGTGTCCATGTTTAATTTGCAGCGAAGTAAGTTTATAGTTTCTGTTTTATGAGGCTGCAGTTGCCCAAATATTTGAGAAGGAACATTATCAAATTTAGTTGTATTTGTGCTAAAGTGGTGGTCTCTTAAGTATGTATTATTGATTATATAATTAATTACTATTAATTATAATTAATTAATTAATAATAAATGTCAGTTCTGGTGTGTAGCCATTTCTATGGCACTGTTGGAAGTGCAGTAAGCATAGGAACTAAAAGATCAAAACTGGTGCAACTTTAACCCGTTTTAGCCCGAATTTTTTTTCCGAATTTTTTTTCTTTTACACTATTGCTTTAGTGACAAAATGAAGAGGAGAAATATTCTGTGAAATTTAATTATATTTTTTCCATAGAAATTTGCACAAAATATGTTTGTTCCAGAAGTGGAACTGTGGGAATGTCAGGTACATGAACATTGTTGTAAGATAATTTCATATTCAGTTTTGATGAAGTTTCTAGTGAAGCTAAACAGCAAAAAATTCACAGCTTGCATGTCTAGTGGGTTTTGTGAAAGTGTGGGAAGCAACTTTCATGGAGATTAATGTTGCACTTCGCATGTTTACCGTAATATGGCGCCATACTCTCATCAACACAGACGTGTTCTTTCAGATTTGCAAAGTTCAGATAGCGTTCATTCAGCATCGTCATGAGAGATCTCATCTTGCCAAATTTGTCATTTTCTGGGAGATGGCTGTTATCTGAACAGTGAAGGTAACGCTTGATTGTGTCAAAACGGTTGCGCCGCATTGCACGTGCAACTGCGGAATTGAACGTTTCAGTGTCCACCTCCCAAAACATTCTCCATCTCGGCACATCGACATATCCAGATAACAGAAGAATGGCCAAGAAACATCTTATTTCTTCAGCATCCGTCTCAAAAGCATGGTCATGCTTTACCTCTCTTCCGTACAGTGTTGTCATCTCAGCCAAAAAGGTGCAAATGTCATCGTCAAAGAAAAATTCAAATGTTGTCACTGGATCCAATGGAATTGTGAATGATTTTTCTGGAATGTTGAAGTCCGGCCAGTTTGGTTGGATGTCTTTTTTTACCCATTTGCGTGGAATCAACGTTTTCCGTTTTGTGGTTGTGATTGCTTTCGCAGCAGAATCAGCGACTTCACTTACATCGTCACATTCCAAGGGATCACCACTAGATTCGTCGTCACCAGTTGCCAAATCTTCACCTCCCATTTCAACGATTTCATTACTTCTGGTTCGCAATCTTCCTTGGCAGGTGCTGATGAGTTGAGGGCCACTTAGGTTATTCATGTTACCTCCTTCATCTTCGTCTCCACTGTCTTCTTCACTTTCAACTCCATCTCTAGGAGGATCAATAAAAATGTCTGCACTTCCGAAATCTGCTTCATCTTCAAGTGCGTCCAACACTTCCTTTACCGTATATTTTCTGTACAGTGTGCATAAACAGGACATATCATTATTACTGCTGTTATATAGTTGCCAATAGAAGGATACAAAGTCTTGATACATATGTCCCCTTCCATAACTATTATTCCATTTGCAGTTAGTATGTACATTATTGAGCGTTTTCATTGCATAGAGTACAGAAAGCAAAAATACAAATTTTAATTAGCCATGGTGCTGCTGTTTCCCACAGTTCCACATATGGAACATAAAGTTCAAATTACTAAATTCCTTAGGATAATTTTTTTAACACAATCTCAATGTATTACACAAGTTTCTATACAGTATTTCCCGTTGAAATTAGTTATGAAATTAAAATTTGAAATAAGTAATGACATTGTAATAATTACCTTCTTCTGGACATTTCCAATGGTAACAGGAAATAACTAATGTAAAAAGTAAAAATATTGTAATTGATTAATTACAAAGAATTTCAATGAAGTTTCACCAAAAATTGATGTATTGTTTATTGCTAAGCACTTCCTGTCCATTACTTCCGGTGGGAAGTTCAAAGTACGTAACCCGTGAAATTTTATCCCCCTTGTTCCAGAAGTGGAACTGCGGGCTAAAATGGGTTAAGAAAAACCAGAAATATGTACCTGAACTTATTTCAGACATTGACTGGCACGACGTTTGTGTTCCCTTTGGTAGGCTGTGTCAGTGTGTTTAATTGTTAAACAATTGTGTGTTTAATTGTTAGAGTTAACAATTGTGTGTTAATTGTTAGAGTTAACAACTGTGTGTTAATTGTTAGAGTTAACAATTGTGTGTGATGCTGTTATTCTGGTTACTTTGTAGAAAATGCCGCTGTTTGTCTGTCCTTCTGTCGCTGTAGACAAAGTGATCGTAATTCCACCAGATACTTTCGAAATGCCACTGGCAAATGGATCGAACACTGTAACCATCAATTCTCCCTGTGCTCATAGCGGCCCAGGGGCTGTTTTCACCCGCCTCATTTGTTATCACCATCGTACTGGCCAACAACAGGTAGCCTCGGACCTTTTTCGATAGTACTAGATTAATATAATCTGTTTGAATAATATATATAATATATATGTAATTTAATCTATAGTCTATTTGAATTAGTTAGAGTAGCACTGTGGGTGGCCATTTGCATCACTGTTGCATCATTGTTGCAATAAAATTGATCATTACCAGGCAGGGTTGTACGTGTGTGAATTATCCTATGTGATATGCCACACAACCTGCTGCCAGCTTAGCCTTCAGTGGCGTGCAGAGGTTCTTTGATGCTCGGGGCCAACCCTTCATTGGATGCCCCTAAATTGTTCTTTCCCTAATTCTTCCCCCTCCCCTCCCACTGCACTGTGCTGCCCCCTCTACCTTTCCCCCATGAAATTTTTGAGAATTGCACATTGCCGTATGGTACTTTTAGCCTATTTTGACGATCGGAAACCGAATTGTAGACTTTGTATTTTATGCTTAGGAAGTTAGTCCGTCAATACAAGCGCAAGAGATGTGACTGGGCCAACGCCAACCGTTGGATGCCCCCCCCCCCCGGGTGGATGCCCGGGGCCGTCGCACCCTCGGCACCCCCCTCTGCACGCCACTGTTAGCCTTACATTCATTTTGGGCTCGATAGGCCAGTACCAACACAGACTTGGAAGCTGAAATTTATTACTTTAATGATCCTTTACGATCTATGGGTTGGAACCTTCCCTGAGATGGTTACTGTGTAGGGACCTTGAGCAAGTCCTTCACTCACAATTACCATCGCTTGATCATGAGATATTCACGCTTAATAAATTTATGTATAATAATAATGGTAATCAGGGTGGGAATTGTGGGGGGGAATTGGGGGTGTTCAACCCCCAAGTCTTGCTTAGGACCCCAGTGAAGTCTTCATTGCATACCCCAGGGGGGTTCGTTTCCAACCCCAACCCCAGTTGTGCTAGTGTGATTTAGCATCGAGTCTCTGACAAAGAGAAGACATTTCCTTAATGTATCATGTATGCATTTTTTAATTTTCTCAACAAAGGAATTGATTTTGATTCGATTCTGACTTGCAAAACTGGTAGCGTTGAAATCAGCTGATTTAAAAAAATTTTCAAAATCAGTTTGCAAAATACGGATAAAATGTTCAACCCCCCGTCTTTTTTCTACAATTCCCACACTGATGATAATATCATTATAGATTAGATTAGCTTGACAAGTGTTGCACAAGTGTTGCTAGAAGAGATTGGATTAGACTGATTGGTTTTTTGTTGCACAGGAAGACCCCAAGTACAAACTATCTGGTCAGCATCCACTGTCGGATGGGTTGTTAATACACTGTCATGGCGGGGGCTTTGTTGCCCAGTCATCTGCTTCACATCAGGTACTATTTATAATTTGAGGATATTGATTCAGAATTTAACTCAGCTTTATAATGTGATGTCATTATAATGCTGCCTTGTTAAACTTAATGTGACAGCCAAAGTTAGTAGCAGAACATCACACTTGCAGAGGTCGGGGTTCAGATTCCCACGAGGGCAGAATTTGTGAGATTTCTGCTCCACCTGGCCCCTAGGCAACTCAGTATACTGACTGACACTGTCAGTGGAAAGATGAGACAGCGAGGGAGAGGACCAGCCACCGACCCTCATATAGGCTAAGCAAAATGAAGTCGCTGACATTTCATACCCATGGCTGTCTTTCAGGCTAGCTTAAGGGACTAATATTCTTCTTCATCATACTTGCAATTTGTCTTGAAGGAACTGATGTCTTGGGCTTTATAATAGCGGTGCTATGGAAGCAGATAAGATTAAATACTTCAGATATATGCTATATAGGACTCTATTAGACTTGTCTTGGAGCATTACAGGTATTGAAGGTAAACGAAACAAAGGCAGACCAAAACTGTGCTGGATAGATAATATAAATGAGGACATAACATCACTTGGACTAACACTAAGGGGCGGTGAACTTGAAAAATGACTGAGGACAATGGAGAGATCATTTATTCGTACCCATTGCTGCCAAATGGTTGGCATCAGGATCTAATGATGATGATGATTATAGGTATGCCTAAGGCTTGTTTTAACTTGCTACATTATAACATGAATTCTGATATAACTCGTTCGAGTTACCAATATTAACTTACCTATAGAAAGTAAACTCAGTACATGACCTCATTTTAAGGCAGATCTTGATTTGGCTCCCAGATACGGCATCGTAATGAAATTTCCGTTCTAGTTGTAGGACATTGCTTATTAGGTGTGAATTCTGGTTTTTTAACAGGTATATTTGAGACAGTGGGCGAAAGATCTTGATGTTCCAATCCTCTGTGTTGACTATTCCTTGGCTCCTGAACATCCGTTCCCACGGCAACTGGAAGAGATCTTCTATGCCTACTGTTGGGCGATCAAACATTCCCATTTTCTAGGTAACCTTTCTTCTTGCTTGTGAAATTCAACTTTGTACACAACCAGTGTCTTTATTATTATTACTATTATTATTGCGAACATTTTTAATGCCTTTGACCCTTTAACAACGAGTGTGCACTAAAACGTATGGACAACTAATCCCTCCCATCGTTAAAGGGTTAAAGCTGTGCAAATATTTTACAGTGTATATTTAGCAAAGTGGCTGAATGTAATAGTCTAGTGTAGGATTAGCTGGTTCTGTAAGTTTTTTGACTTGTTCTGTAAATGGTGTGACTCATTCTGGAAATGGTTTGACTTGTTCTGTAAATGATGTGACTCATTCTGGAAATGGTTTTATGGGTCCTGTTAAAGGTTTAACTGGTTGCGTAATGTGTTTACTGATTCTGAACATTGTTTGCTCCTGCTAACTATTCTTGTGTAAAGTGTTTTCATCATTCTGTATTTGGTTAACTTATTCTGAAATGGTTAAATTAGTCTTGAAGCGGTTTAATGAATTTATAAATGATTTATGTTTCCTAAACACGGTTTTGGCTCTTTGTCTGTTGTAAGGTTCTACAGCTAAGCGTGTCTGTATTGTTGGAGACAGTGCTGGAGGCAACCTGGCAGTGGCTACTGCTCTTAAGGCTGTGGCCTATGGAGTTAGAGTTCCGGATGCAATATTATCGATCTACGGTTCCTTGTTGGTCAAGTACTCTCCCTCCCCGTCTCGTATTCTGTCGCTTATGGATCCACTCCTTCCCCTGGGCATTTTGCCAAGGTGCCTTGGAGGTATGGTATGAAACTGTCAAAATTATTTCAAGTCTTCGTATTATTTAGCTGGCCGTAAAAATATTTTTTTTAATTTGAAGCATTTGTTTTAGTGTTAAGTAAGATAGTTTCGTTGCAGAACAAGGCATGTTTGATAGATAATGACAGTTGGCCTGATTGCCATCTTCATGCCAAAGGCGTTCTTGCTTTCCTCATGGCTCAGATCATGACAATCACCTGATGCCAGATGAATTGTGATAAGAGCATTACACAAGCCTATGGGTTTTGTCGGATTAGACTGAAAGGCAAATAAGCTACATTTCTAGAAGATCTAGATCTAATAGAAATTTTCTTTCTCGTATGTGATTTACCTGTATTGAGATTTTGTATCATAGGAAAATTCAAGGTTGAATGTAGTTTCTATGTAACTTCAGGATAGGCAGGTTTAGAAATCGTAATCGTAATCTCCAAACTTCTAAAGCGCCACTCGAAGGCCATGCGCAGGGCACCAGCCTATTTACGGGCGCTAAATGAGCAATTGTTAGTTTTTCCTTTGTTGAAAGACATTATGGTATTTAATCGGCTGACCCTAATTATGTCTATAGAATTAATTTTATCATTGTATCCAAGTTAATGACTTCTGTAATGCCATTACTGTAATGCAAATGACACCAGTTCATGTAAAACCATAGTCATAAATTGTAATTCGATGACAAGGTGTGATTGAATCTGAAATTATTGATGTAAGTTTAAAACAAAAAAATATGACTCTGCATTTGAGTAAGTAATGCAACTTAAACATGGACTGCAAATTTCGCAAGTCTGTTTTCTGTACTAAATCCTTCATTGAGTTATTTTTATAAATCAGTTCGAGAAAGGAACGTTACCGTAACACCACCACTTAGACAAAATGTGTGTCATGTCATCATCTCTTCAATTAGCGCTTTCAATTTTGTTTTAATTTATCAGCATATGTGTATGGCCTAAGACAGCTGAAAGGTATGTAACGTGATTTAGAAAAATCTATAGCTCAAGGCTTTTTATGGTAACATATAACTAGAGTTTCACTTGAGTGTTTTTTCGGGCTTTTGGAATTCATTTTTATCAAATTCAAATCATTCGACATGACATTGTTGAGTTAATAAGGATAGGGGTCATCCATTCAGGACGTCCAGAGAGAAGAGAGGGTAGGTCATCCAAATGTGGACGGGGTTGGGGTTATGCCCAATGCAGACAGACATCTGCATCAAAATTTGGTACTTATAATTTTTTCAGTACAGCATATGCTGTGAACAAGAACTTTACAGTTAGAGATTGAGTGCGCGTCCATCTGCAAAGGGGAGCAGCAGGGTAGTGCCAGATGTGGTCAAATGTGTGCAGGGGGAGGGAGGGTTCTAAAGTAAGTCGTTTTTTGCGGACGACCCCAAGGGCCTGAGTTTGAATTTTAAATAATGAAGGAGGCCAAAAGTCGAATGAGAGTTACTTCTTGAAGTATGTCACTATGGTATATTCTGTAAATTTTTATGTTTAAAGTTTACAATCTTTGATCAAAATCTTCAGCTTTTTCTGATTTTGCATAGTTACTACTGTTTGAGAGTTTCAAATTCATATTTCAAACAAAGTAGCCGAATGTGTGTGCAAATTTAGTCCAAAAGGGGTACAAGCTGATCAAATGGTTAATATGCTGGAATGTTAAACCAGACGTCAAGAGTTCAGCTTCCACTAGGACAGGAATTTCTGTTCAGCTTTGGCGCCCTAGCAGACACGGCTATAGAACGAATGCATCAACTTTGTATTGTCTTCACAGGGGGTGGGGTGAGATGATGAGGGGAGAACTGACCACCCACATCTATGTGCCAACGCTAAGAGAATGAAGTCGTTAATACTTAGTATCTATGGCTTACCATCAATGGATTGTTCTTCTGAAATCATATCCTGCTTACACTGGATTGTGCTACTGATAACTAAGGAATAAACTAATTAAGTGCATGAACAGGAACATTGGCATGCATATAATTTCATATAAATATGTAGCGACTGTTGTGTGGTCTGTCTGTGACAACAGTACTGTTAAATTGCTGTGATTGGTACTTTAAGAATGCTATATTCGAGTCATTTTGCACGAAACTGCCAGGGATATATTATGGTTTCTCCCGTGCTAAAGATCACTGAGCTTAGTAACTTGACATTGCTTGGTGATTTCATATCTTTCCTGTAACCTGGCTTTGTTGTGCAAACTAGATATTGTATGTTAATTTGTAACATAGTCCTTTGGCTGTTGGAGTGTTGGACAGTCTTATGCTGCAAGCACCTCTGACGGGCTTTTCTTCCTAGAGTTGTTTGCAGCATTACTTTACCAGTACTAATATCCACTTGCAGTATTGCAGTTTCGTCAGTACACCAGCTACTCGTTGCGACACATCATTGTAACACAATTCTGATTTAACGTGGGTTGGGTTAGTGGATCCCAAAAATTGATTCACCAATAGCAGATAAACTTGTTATCGCATGACCTTATTATAATGCGATTCTTGACAAAGACATCATTATTGCGAGTGTCTGGTGTACCTGTAAACTTATGCTGTGAGCTGCTTGTACTGCAGGTGGATATTCTGTTATTTCAACCACCTTTGTTGAATAAACTACCGGTAGATTTCATGGACAATGGGAATTGTAATAATCTTTCGATTCGCTTGTGCTTTTAAAAATTACTCTATCCTGTTAGTAGGTTGTTCACGAGTGAATTACCTTCAGTGGAACCTTTTCAAGTCCTTTGGATCTGTCTAGCACATTATTGTTTCTTTGATTAGCAAAACAATAATACATTTGTAGTATTTACATCTTTTCATCTTAATTCAGGTTAATGCAGATAAGTCTTTTGATTATTTATTTGGAACAGTTTTTCAATTTTTTTTACTAATTTATATCAACTAGCTAAGTTTTGCTGGTTTTATTGTTACTGTGTCATAAGATTAATTAATTTACATGTAATTTATTTACGGATTTGTTCTCTTTGTTGATTAAATTATTATGTCTTGAGTTTTGAGAAGTAAAAAATTTGTACAGATAGTACTTATGATGTTTGTAGGTTTCATAAATTTTTTTTTATTTGTGCCTATGAGTAGGGAGCTTGAAGGGGCGCTATATTTTGATTGATTGATTGTAAAATTAAATATAGAAACAAAGAGTCAAGCAAAATATTTGTACTTTCATTAATGTTTATGTAATTTTCAAATTAAACAATAGATATAGCAGAAGTGCAGATTTTTGATGTGCAAGTAATGTTTGTGTTATGATACACATGTTCAGTAACAATCCATGTAGTTCACAAATGTAATTTCTACCTACACTTTCTGAGTTTGAAGGTAGATTTCTGTGATTAGCATAGAATAGAAAAGTTGGATTTATATAGGGATGGAGTAAATAAAAAGGAAACTGTTCAGCATTTCTGCTAATTCTGTTTGAATCTTTATTTGTTTCAGCATATGCTGGGTCTAAGTCTTCAGGTTCTAGCAGTTTCAAGTTTCCAAGTTTCAGTGAAGCTACCAAGGAGCAGGAGAATGTTGCTGTCAATTCCTCTGGATTGCAAGATCCAGCGAAACGCCTTTCAATAAATGGAGTGGTGCCACCTAGTGTAAATTCCACTGATCATTTAACCAAAGACGGTGCAGTTGCAAGGGAAACTGATCAGAGTGTTGCTGTTGAAGAGAGTTTATCATCCAGTCCCGGTGCGTCCAATAATACACACGAAAGCTACAAGACACACAGAAACATCGGAAGCATTGACTCTGGGTTTCTTGAGCTGTCAAATTTAGCAAACAAAGATAACTGGAACATGAAGCCTGATGAAATATTGTCTGCTTCCTCACACGTTACGCCACCTGCTTTGCAGGCAAATGACGTGAAACCCGGTCTGCTACAATCCCCCGAAGACATGGAAACTAGATGTTCCAGCTCCTCTGCACCGAGCAGTGCTTTAGCTGACCCTAGCACGCAGACTTTGCAAGAAAGCTCGAGTCTGGTGAATGGCGAGTCTTTGACAAGGCCTAAGAAGTCCGAACTTCATCTGAACTTGGATGTTGTTCGGCGTCGTAAGGCAACGTCGAGTCTCGACAAAAGTACATCATCTCCGACCTTCGTCACTCCCGTTGAAACCCCGTCGTCGATCCTGAGTTTTGTTTCCGCCGGTTCTACACCGCAGTCGTGCTTTGCAAGCAACGGTGCATTCTTCACTCCGACTTACGCAAAAATGCGGCACTTTGCGCAGAGTCCCGTGCGACAGTTTAAGCCGCTTCTTGTAGACCGAAATCCATTCATGTCACCGCTTTATGCCAGCGATGATTACCTCCGAGCCCTCTGTCCGGTCTATCTTGTGGTGAGTTTCGTTTTATACTTTAGTTTTACCGGATATGGTTGGTTATTTTGTTAAATTAGGCAACCGAGTAACAGTATCGTTCGTTATTTAACTGTTTAGGCTTCCATAGATAGTGCCTCTAATTAGATCGTCTTGAGATGGGGCTGTATTAATTTTTAATTACAGTTGCAATTTATTGTGCTTCTGTTAGTTATGACATTGGACTGTAAGATCTTTGACTAAAAAAATGCAGATGTTGGTGATTTTTCCAGTTCTTTGAGCAATGATGCAGATGGATTTTCTGTTCTTGCTGTGCTAAACTTCATTCAGGCTAGCGTAGGCAGTGCCTTTGTAGAGTACTTGCCAGGTGAGACACTGTGTTAGCATTTTAATGATGAGAGTGTGCTAAGTGCGACTGTGAAACCAATGCAGCTCATCGTTTTTAATTTTGCTGTAGGCATTAACTTGGTTGTGATTTGCATGAATTAACTGTGTAAGAATTAATACCGTTTTGGTTTTGTGCCAAAGTGTGTGAATATTATTATGAGTAATTTAACTCTTTGTACGTTTTAAGGACACTTATTAATTTATTTTTCTTATAGACTGCCAATTTAAGTTGAAATGACACGTCTGGATGTATTTTTCTATTAGACTTGTCACCTCGACCCGATGTTGGACGATTCGGTGACATTTGCCAAGCGGTTACGCTCTGTCGGACAAAAGGTTCAGCTTGATATACTCGATGGCCTGCCACACGGCTTCCTCAACTTTGTTCTCATCTCAAGTGATGCCAGGAAAGGGTCCGAACTGTGCATTACTAGGCTGAAGGAGATCTTCTGTATAGAAAGTAGCGTATGATCTGAGTAGTAGTTGCATTGTTTGTGAATATCTGCAGAACTTGCATCCTTCTGTGTTCAGTTAGTATTTGGGAATATATTTAGTGGCAGCTTTATTTATCTGTAATGACTTTTAGGGTTAGGGGTTCTTTGTTTTACTGTGGCTTTCACATAGTGTGCACACCTGTGAATGGTTTGCGCAGTATATAGTAAGTTAGTAACGAGCCTTTGTTTGCGTGTAACAACTGCACATGTATTAGATTATGTGGAATGATTTAATAGTTTGCAAACAAAGTTGAACTTAAAATTTGTGAATGGTTGGTCAACTTTTGGTATTATTTGTCATATGGATTTCTCTCTTCAGCATAGCAACGGGTGTTCTCCGGTGTAACTTATGTTCCTAAGATATTAGCCTTGTCAGCTGTCTGTTTTGATTTTAATTTTTATGAAATTCAAATGGTCTGCATCGTCAAC
Organism: Allolobophora icterica; assembly: GCA_963556255.1. Taxonomy (NCBI): domain Eukaryota; kingdom Metazoa; phylum Annelida; class Clitellata; order Crassiclitellata; family Lumbricidae; genus Allolobophora; species Allolobophora icterica. Next base: position 39,533,613 of record OY744610.1, on the reverse strand, counting down.
TTTTATACAGTACATTTAGACCATATTTTTCTAAAAGAAGCGTCGTGGGTTGAGGTTATTTCATTGGAATGATGTTTTGTAAGATCTGTGCTTCTTGGCACATGTTAACTGTTTCTGTCATCGCATGAAGACCACCGTTCTAATGTAGAAAAAGCTGCTCTAGCACATTCCTCATAGAAAGCTATTTAGAGATTAGGGGTCGTTCATAATGGATGTTTGCAAAAATGACCAGTTTTTGACCCCTTCATCTCTTGTCCGCATTACCCACCCCAGCCAGTACTGAGGTCTAGATTAGGCTGTCTGTTGACCGTGTATAGTTTAAGTGTGCAACAAGTTGGGGTACTTTGATGCTGCTAAGTCAAGCAAAGGGACTAATGCAGTGAAGAATGTCTGCTGATTTAAGGAGAAAATTTTCTGATATTCAGATTTAAGTGGTGTTTAACGCACAGGCCATACAGAAATAGGTGCGTTTGCCAAATGTAGATGCGGATGCTCACATTGGGCATAACCCCAATTTGTCCCGATCTGATGACCCTCGTCTCTGCAGACACCTTAATGGACGACCCCATATAAATGGTTCAATAAATTTGGACTTTTAGTGAGGCAAATTGTACATATGTTTGTGAATCCCTTATGTCTACGTGGTTGTCTGTTTGTGTTCATCTGTTTCTGTCTATCTGTCTCTCTCTGTCTCTCTTTGTATCTCTGTAGCAGCTCTGTTTTATGAGATTACAATTTGATTTAAAAAACGGAGCTGCTATAGAGATAAAAAGAGACAGGTTTTCTTTAATACTGGAGTTTGTTTGTTCTCATATTGCTGTAACATCTCTCCTGCAATGTGTATTGGCATGCTTTTGCAATGGAGACTTATTGAAATTCAGTTCTGGCTCAGAGCCCAAATTGTCAGGAGCTTCAGCTGGGAGCTTCAGCTAAGGTTTCAGTCTCTGCCATAATTAAATTTTAGCTCTGGCATGTGCAGTAGTCGTAGGTTTGCTCCTTGACTAATAACGTAGAGATGATTTTGAATTGAAAGCTTAACAGCACGAATAACTGACAGAAATTATTATTAATATGTGTTTATCATCGGTTATATTTAATATGTCTCTAATGTTAGTATATTATATGTTATGACATGCTTTATATGTTATGCTGGTGAAGTATAGATCTCCATTTACTTGAAGCCTGCGTCAGTGAGTTAGTTTTACTCATATAAAGCCTACTGGTGTTTCAGCTGACATTATCAGCTGAGGTTTGATATTTTTTTATCCTAGATGCATACTGTCTGCCTATTTCTACTTCATCATATAAATCCTACCTATCAACATTTCATTTGTAGTCATTCCTAGGTTTTCTTATCCAACTTGCTGTCTCTGTCTCTACTTTATATGCATGTATTGTACTTGGTATATAGCCTTAAAGTGTGAAATCCATTAGGCTTGTGTAGCTATTACTTTTAGGTGATTAGAAATTTATTATTACTTGTTGAATCTAAGGTGTGTTGTGGTATTTTAGAATTTTCTAGTGATGTATCAGAAATGGTTTTAAATTATATCTGATCTTTTGCCATCAGATCTTGAGATTTACAAGCAAATGTTGGTATATAACGCCCACATGTACAGTGTTAGCCATACTGGATAGACATTGTTATGCTTGCCATTCGTAACACATTAATTCACGCAAATGTTTCTAACAATTTATTTGCACACTGTATGTTAACAGGGATCAAGTTTTTTGTATAAAAAATTTTTACTGGTGTTTTTAAAAAAGTTATTAAAGATTTTGTCATTAGAAATAAAGACTTGAAATGAAAAATAAATTGTTTGGTAGAAATGAAGTGCTTTTTGAGTGAAGTAACATTAAAACAAGCATTGGTTTAGGTTAGCTATTAGTTGAGGTTGGTTAGGTTTTCTTACAGCTGACTTTTGGATTATTATAATTCAGAAGCAAACCTGACCCTATCTACATCATCAATCACCTTTTAAGAGCCATTTCTCGCTAGCACAGATTGTAGATTTATTTGAAAGACAGGGAGAAAAATGTGAATATCCGGAAAACACTCGGAGTGGCCTGTATATCCAACAAGGTGCGCGAACCAGACTGAGGTGGTAAGGACATGTAGAGAGGCGGCGGAGGATAGTAACATCAAAAGAATCATGAAAGCGCAGCAGAGGACGCCAGAGGAACAGATGGATGGACATGGTTCAGCAGGACGTCAAGCTTCTAGGCCTGAAAAAGAAGACGCTGGAGATCGAGTGGGATGGAGACAGAGGATCCGAGTGGCTGACCCCTCCCCAGCAAGGGACTAATCCCAGCCTGAAGGCAAAAACGAAGAAGAAGAAGATGGATCTAGCTATTAATATAGTGCTGTTAAGAACCTCACAGAGATGCTAAACATGGCTAATTTTAGTTGGACAAGGTCCCAAATGGCTGTCTTCTAGAGACATAGAGGTCTACCAGTGAAAATTCCTGTCCATGATTGACACAGTTGATGTGGGTTCAGATTGTCTGTCCAAAGTGCACAAAAGGTAGTAATAATATAATAATAATAATAACCAGACTGGTAAGGACATGTAGAGCAGGCGCCATTTAGAGGCACCTTCACACCACACCCCAGAGACAAGGACGGTGTGCTCCAAGCTTAAATACACTTCTGTTTTATAGTTTCTTAGAGCCTGAGGGATTTTTGTACCTCGGGCGTTAAAAAAAATAATAATATAATAATAATAACAGAGATGAATGAGTGCTTGCAGTACACGGTCACTCTGAGATTACGTATAGGGAGTCATCCTTAAAGGACGTCCACAATGAGGGGGAGGGAGGGGTCATTCAAATGCGGACAAGGGGGAGGGGTTATGACCAGTGCGGACTTCTGCATCTAAGTTTCTAAATTTGATATTTTTTTAAACACCTCCTTATTTCAACCTTCCCCAGAGACGAAAAGGTCAGTGAGGTGATTGCCTTAGACCTCATGCCGTATACTACTACTAGAACTTTACAACGCTGGGCTTACTTTTCAATTTGAAATGACATGTACTGATTGACATTTTAAGTAAGATGATTTTAAATAAGATAGAACTTGTAGCTTATAAATGATGTTACTCGCAATGTTGTTTTTTCTTCTGGCTTTGGCGTGCGGACGTCCGCAAATGGGAGGGGGAGGGTGATGTCAAATGCTTACAGGGGAGGGAGGGGTCCAAAGTAGGTCATATTTTGCGGAAGTCCTTTATGGATGAAAATGTCTGCATGACATGGAAATTGTCAGGCAGGAAAACTTTTAAGCGTGTATGATCATAGTTGGCTTTGAGTCAAAGACAATTGGATGGATACAAAAGTTTCAGAAGTTGCGAGCTTTTCAAACACTGGTGGGAAACAGCACAAGTTACTGTGCTGTAATGCAGTTGCTATAGAGCATAGAGCCACATGGATGGACAATGACTTATTGCAATTTGTTACATCCTGCAATAAGTCATTGCCCATGATTGTCCAGTATGAAAGTCGGAGAATAGGCCTACTAAATCAATTGTGAGGCGTGATTTTTAGTGTGCTCAGAAATTTCTATATCCTGTCTGGTTACTCATAAATAGCTCGGCACTGTCTGATGATTTAAGCTGGTCTCCCTGAAGTGGCTATTGTTTGGCGCTGAGAAATTTAGGAGATTTACATTACATTGAACAACAGGACAAAACAACTAACAGTTCTGAAATCTGTTGCACTAAATTTGATGCTAAATCAATGAAAAGACCCAGGCCTATTGCCTTATGACTAAAACTACATTGTAAACACGGTCCTATAGAATGGAACAGTCTTCCAACTACAGTCCGTCAAAGCACATATGTTGTTCAGTTTAAATCTAAATTAAAACTCATCTATTCACATTGTACTATGACTAGGAATACAGCTTAACGCGCTTTTGTGCAAGACTTGTCTTGTTAAATCGCGCTATAAATCTTTAGTTGTATTGTATTATTGATTTGAACTAAGCCTGGCGCTAAAGCAACTTTTTGGATGGCGCTAAAGCTAGTTCCCGATGAAGTGACGTCGTAGCATGGTGGCGTTCCTGTCTGTCATAAATAATCTGTAGTTGTTGGCGTTTGAAGACAAAATCATGGAAGGGGGAGGAAATGCTGGTGCCTATGGTTCAGGAAGAGCGACAGGAAGTTTCGACTTTGTTGCTTTCATTAAAAAGCCTCAGGTCATACTTCGAATCATCAGCTGGGTTGGTACTGAACTATGTGTTTTTCGGAAGGTGTCACGATCGGTGGCAACTGGCTTATAACCTGTTGTTTTCGTGCTAGCTCGCTTGAGTATGCGGTATATAAATTACTAGTCTGTAACTATTACAGTATTGTCACGATGTATTTTGGTTGTCTTGATTGATGTGGCAGCCCTGCTGTTCGATTGAGTTATTTATTTTTAGTCGTCTTTGCGTGTAATGATGCTGGCCACATCACTGTCACATGACGCGTCGAATCTTGGCTGTGTTCGGCGATTACCGATTTTCTGCAGACATGCAAAATGAAATCTCTGTGATCTGTTCTTATAATAATTATGAAATTGTCACCAATATCCAAAGAGGGATCACGTTAAGTGCCACTGGGTCATCTTGACAGCTGGAGAGGCCAGGCTTTAATACTCCATAATGATCCAAAAATAAATGTTTGATGAAAAAAGAAACCAATTCTGAGGAATGTTCCCACCCAACTATCTTCGAATTGGCTGAAATTTTAAACACTTGTTGCAAGATGTTTTGGATGGGAAAGTGTAAAATCTTTGTGCAGTGTTGAAAATGCTTTCCAGTATATTGTGAATTATGTGACCCCATCATGAGACTTTAAGATGTCCATTTTTAGAATTGATATCTCTAGAGCGGTTGGACCAAATCAGATGATTTTATTTTCAGCTGTACAGTTTCTTACGTAGATTACAAAAATATATTTATTATTATAAGCATGCAGAATAGGGCAAGCTATCGTCTGACATGGCCAAAGCATGAGGACATATGCGGGGTTCCTTTCCAACTTGTCCGTTGTTTCATACAGCTGAAATAAAATCATCAAGTTGGGCTAACAGCTTTAGAAATTACAAAAATATAAGTATTCATATTGAGAGTTCTACAATTTCAGCTGTATTAAATGTCAAAGGTGCCTTCATATTAATTTTATATCTAAATCCTGCAATATTCAGTGATCAACATCTCTATATGTTTCAGGCACAATGCATTAAATTTTTTATGTATACTGATTACCGAATGAGGCTGGCAATTATTTGGCAAAGTTTGACTTGATTACTTATTCACATATGCCGGATATAGTCTGTTAAAGTTGACCAAATCTGACAAGGAGGAGTGAAAGATAAAAAAATTGAGATATCAGTTCTCAAAAAATAGATATCTCAAAGTTTCACAAAATGCCTTTGGAGTTCGGTCACTGAATCCACAGTACCAGGCAAAGCATTTTCAGCATTGCACAAAGATTTTGCGCTTTTCCATCCAATACATCTTGCAACATGTTGTTAAAATTTCAGCCAATTTATAGATGATTGGGTGCGAACCTTCCTCAGAATTGGTTGAGTTGAGCTGGAATGACCCTAAAGAGTTAACACTACTGATTTGGCCACCATGTTATTGCATATGGTATGGTATGGTATCTGGGAATTTATAAAGCGCCTCTCACAGTGGGAACTATTCAGAGGCGCTCTCAGCGTGTGAGCCTCGCGGAAACAGCAAAGACTTTTAACGATGAACAACAGAGAGAGAAAACCTAGTAAGTAGGGTCCCACGCAGTACCAAGGGAAAATAGTTCCATAGGAATGGGCCCACGACAGCGAAAGAGCGAGACTGAGACAGGGTAGACCTCACCCTGGGAACAAACAGATCAAGCCGATTCAGAGAACGTAGGGGTCGATGAGAAGAAGCAGACAGAGGTTTGCGCATCAGGTCACAAAGGTAGGCTGAAGCTAAGCCCTGTTGTGCCTTAGATACAAGTGTTATGATCTTGAAGTGGATACAAGCGGAGACAGGAAGCCAATGCAAGACATCAGTCATGTAAGTAGAGATGGATGAGAATCAAGAACGATGAGCAATATGATACTTGAAATGTAATGTAAGTTATTACAATGGCACTATAGAATTGTTCAGATTACTAGATTATTGTTCACTGAATATTATTAATAATTAATTAAAAACATCTATCTTCCCAGTGTCTAGTGCACAAGGCATCAACCGATTTTGTAGCAGTTTGCTATGATTGTTCTTATGAAAAACTTTGTTTTTGCATTTTAGCTTTTCTCAGTGATAGTCTTTGGCTGCATTTCTAGCCAGGCTATAAATCATGGTCTTTGTGCTTACGGTGATAAAGGGAACTGTGAATTTGGTATAGCCGTTGGTGTGCTTGCATTTCTCGGACTTCTCGTTTTCCTGGTCCTAGATGCCCTGTTTGACAACTTTAGCAACGTAGAGCACAGAAAGTATATTGTCATCGCGGACATTGCTTTCTCCGGTAAGTTTTATTGTCTTAAGTTTTTCAGCAGTTAATGTTGATCCAGTTCTTAGAAACTGTTTATATTCTTATACATTGATTTATACAATGATTTGACTATGCAAAAGATTAGTACTTTATTATTATTATTATTATTATTAAAGTAGTTTTATATAGCGCCCCTTCAAGATTGCCTACTCAGGAGCACTCCCAGCCCAACCACGGTCAAATAACGCAGTTTTGAGGACAGCAAGAAACAGAGTAAAATGACCAATCGGTATTTGACGGAGCTTGGTAGGGAGCCCATTCCAGGCCATGGGGGCAGCCACAGAGAAGGCACGGCGCTGCCGCATGGCTGTCCGCGCGCGGGGAACTATAAGTTCACCTTGCGTAGCTGAGCGGAGAGAGCAACGGCGCTGCGAGCATGAAGTGGGACAGCAGAGCTCCCGTAGGTATGGAGGAGCCAGGCCTTCAAAGCACCGCCGGACCAAGGCAGAGATTCTATAAGTAATGCGCTGTGGGTAGGGGAGCCAGTGGAGGACATCCCTCATATATGCAGACACTCTGCCAAACTTGGGGATGCGGCCTACAAGGCGGGCAGCAGTACGCAGGATTCTATTCAGGGACTCAATCCGGCAGGCCGGGAGTCCGTCATATATGGCACTGCAGTAGTCCAATCGAGAAACCACAAATGCATGGACAAGCGTGGAAGCTGCACCGGGAGACAACGAACGGGAGATCACCTTGAGTTGCCGGAGCTGGTAATAGCAACTGCGGGAAAGAAGATTTATGTGCCGCGTGAATGCAAGTTCCTGGTCCAGGATGACTCCCAAGTCCCGGACCCAGGTCGAGAAAGAAAGGTGTGGGAATTGCAAGGCAAGAGAAGACAGATCTATTTTAGAGAGCTGCTGGGGAGTTCCAAGCCATATAAACTTTAAGCCTATCACAGTGGGTAATCATGGTTATGAAGTGTTGGTGATTTCAGTTTACTATATTAAACTAAAAAAACCGTAAATTGTTGAATCCCTTGTTTCAGCTTATCTGAACATTGACAAATTTTGACCACAAAGTAAAAAAGACATTACTAATGCCACACATGTATTTTGGCACTTAGTCATAGTTCCTCTTTGTCTTGTTGATCCCATATTTAACTTTATGCAGTGTCATGTAATACGAGGATTTATTTAACACTTTCCGTGGGACGTTATTGTGATTCAGTGGAGATTACTGCCTTTTTGGTCAATAGCATCTCTATAGTTCATTAGACAAGAAAGGGTGTTGTACAGATCCAAAGTCTTCTTCTGCAGAGCCTTTCCGGAGTGTTGTCCCTTTGGCAGTTTCTTTTCAGATTTCAGCTTTTTGCTGAGTATTAACATACACTGGAAATGTTTCTACTTTCAGGGCTGTGGTCTTTCATGTGGTTCGTTTGCTTCTGTCTCCTGACTAACAAATGGACAACAAATCATACGACAAAATCTATGTTTCTAGCGAGTGCAGTTGAAGCAGCCATTGCATTTTCGTTTTTCTCCATTGCAACATTTGTAAGTTGTGAAATTTCTTCTGTATGATCACACACTATCTTACACAAAATGAGTGTGCACAAATTATTCATTTTGTTTGGCAATGTCTCCCTATAGAATACTGGTACAGAACTACATGCTTCATGCCTGACTTTGTAGCTTAATCTGGAGAATCTGTAGAGCATCTGGATTTTAATCTGCTAGGTGCAATCCAAGGAATCTATAAAGACAGGGATGGAAACTCAGGTTAAATAATTGTATATCCTGTGCTGTGCATGTACTCTCCAACTCGTTATTTAATGTTCAATAAGGAGACCCAACCCCCACACCACAGTATCTTTCTGCCCATACATTTCAGTGCTTAAGAGAGCCCCTTAATTTGTGTTGATTCCTAGAGACTAGTTCAGTTATGTAATATGTGTGCTACACTGATTGATATTTGTTGCTGGCCAATGCCGGATGCACGATGGCTTGCATGGGAAAATAAATTACCAGAGTGGCGTTCTGACAGACCACCATGCACAGGTCTGTTCTGAAGGGCACCATCATATAGCCAAGAGGGATGTGGCAGCCAACCGTCGTCCACGCCTAAAGCTGCCATTATCAGCGGCACGGACACCTCCACCCAAAGGCGGATTTCGCTATAGGCGTGGAGGAACGGCTTGTTCCCCTCCCGCTTTTGGTTTTATGCTGGCTTCCCTCAGACCACACCTGTGCATGGTTGACTACTCTAACGTGGAGCTCCTATATTGAGATACTCTTGCCCGCACGAGCAATCTTGGATCCTCCACTGCTCCCACCAAATACAGCTTGGCTGTATGGGCAACAGACAACTGCCAGCTATTAAACGGTCAGACCGTAATTAAGCAATTTGCATTATGTTTAAAGCATTATGCTTCTTTTTACCAGGTTTTGGTATTGATTTATCAGCCCGGGTGCAACCATTTGGACGGGTACCTGGGCCTCTGGGTTCCCATCAACAATGTTTTTCCTTGAAACTGCAATGCATTTGTTACATAAACAAGACGTTATACTTTCTGACCTTCAGAGGCAGTTTAATTAGGTCTTCGCAGTCCCACATATTATTGGTCCATGGGTGCAATCTATGTGATAATGTTGGGTCACTTTTTGTGCATCATTTCTGTTACCAGGCGGCATAATTTGATATTAGTGTGAGTTGAAAAGTTAGGAACAAATCCTTTTAAGGACTGGCCATGACTAGTAAGATGGAATTGAGTACCACTGCAGTGTCTCACTAGATTTGAAAGTAATTGCTGCTGTGCAGTATGACCTGATAAGATAACAATAGGCTGCAATAGCTGGTTTAAAGTTTTTCTTTACGCTTTTAATTATAACCAGATTTTCTTATGTCAGCAAGTCTTTGGTTATTAGTGCTACCATACTTGTAAATTCCTGTTTCTAACTAACAGAGTAAAAATTTTCAAGCATGAACCAGCTGGTAGTACACAAGAACCTTTCTGTGCTATGCTTCTTTTTCATGTGGTTAGTGTTCTGGACTTAGAGGTGGTTGTTCAAAGCCCCACGAGGGCAGACATTTCTTGATAGATTTCTGCTGCACTTGCACCTGCTAACAAATTCTACTATGAAATATGCACACTGACTATGCTATCATTGGGAAGATTAGATGGTGAGGTGGTTATTTGCTCTCATATGGCAATGCTAAGATACTGAAGTTGCTGCGTTATGCGATTACCGTATATACTCGCGTACAAGTCGAGTTTTTTTGGACAATTTGTAATCAGATGAAGCAGCATGCATTTGCATATTACATGAATACACTTGCACATGCTCTGATACAGTACAGGGCTACACATCATAGTGTGGGAACCATAATGCTACCTTTACTAGTGTAAAGGTAGCATTATGATGAGGTGGCAGACTTTTGTGGTGGTTCATTCGTAATGGTATGCCTTTTTCAGGTTGCCCTGACTGTGTTGGCCGTGCTGAGATATCGCAAAGGAATCTCCGACGACTTTCTTGCAACTGATTATGATCAGACTCCATACGCTGGCAGTGCTCCTTACTCGGGCAGTGCCGAGCAGCAGAGCGGTGCTCCGTACCAGGCGGCGAGTAACGAGTACTCTCAGTCGCCATTCGCTCCTCAAGAGGCAAAGCCTGTGCCTGGTGGTTATCAACAGCAGACCTATTAAGTGTCATTTGTTTAGTGTGGGAACCAATTTGAAGAAACTAAGACAAACTAGAAATTCCGCTTGTACAGAATTGTCTCTGCTATCCGGAAGCTTCTGTCACGCTTATCCGTATGTTTTTGGAACATGTGCATTTTGTTCTTTTGGTTTGTTTAATTTACACTTGAGCTTTTAACTCTGATATTCCTGAGAATGTGATTTGTGAATCCTGTATAAAAATTAACAGTGATAGTTGCAAAACTATAGTCTTTAATCCTGTAAAGGAAAATTTACATTTAAGTATCAGTTACATTTACAAGAATATAATTTTTGAATCTATGAATACTTAACAAATTAAGTTTTATGAATACTTAACAAATTTAGTTTTAAGAAAGATAATCTTGAATCGCATTAACGGTTCTACTGTTAATGCTATGAATAAGTAACAATGACAATATGTTGTCATGTTCTATTAACAGTTAGCACTTTCATTCCTTTTGCTTTTCGTGCATGCATGCATGTGTTATTCCGGAAATTAGTTGTGCTGAAGAGGTTTCAGTTATGATATCAAGCATTGTGCAGTTGTGTTAAACAGCAAGGCAAGGCTGCACTGTAAACTTGTATTTAATTGGTGCAAAAGACGGTCGGTTTATATTTTCTTGTTGTTTTGATGTGGAGGCAGAATGGGTTGGGTGTTTTGCTTTCCCATTTAATCCTTGTCTGAGATGTTGTCACGAGGAGCATGTCCTTGACGCACAATTGTAAAGTGCTGTCAACATTGATACTTTAATCTTTTAACGATGAGAGGGATTAGTTTTCCATGCACTTTAGTAAACGCTCGTTGTTAAAGGGTTAACAGAATGCTGTAATGACTGAAGGTGATGTAGTTTTTATTTATCTGCCCACCTTTAAATTGTCACCAGAAATGGTAGTTAGATGAAGCAGTACAGTATATAGGCTGGTAAGCTAGACTTTCTATGCTTGGTAGAACACAGTTGCACAGGAAAACTGAGGCTTCATAGTTTGCACAAATAATTAAGCCTTGCTTCCAATTTGTTGCTGTAGTGTAGCCAATGCTTTGGTTCAGTGGCTTGTCTGTTGTATGATATTTTTCAAAGAAATTCATTTCTCCTGTAAACCAATTTATTGTGGAATAAACTTATTTTGTTTTTAACGAATAAAGAAAATAGAGTGATTGCTCGACTTTTCTGGAAGTGGTGATATCAGTCGGAGAGCTCCAAAAATGGGTCTGTTTACTGACTTTGTATGCATAATAAGTGTTCGAAATAAAATAAACCTTTATACAAAAACCGTGAAGTCCTAACAAAAGCCTGGCAGAAAACATAAAAAATACCAATTTATTTTGTGAAGATTGCCATACATTTAAGGATCTTCATTTAGTGACAATTCAGAGTGTTGTTTGTATGCATGAAGAAAGCCAGTTGGGAAGTTAGGTTTTTATTTACTTTCTTTATTTGAAACTTTGCTTTTGTGGGACTATGTTAATGCGGCTGTCATTTTTTACCAATATAACTTGCAACTTTACAACTATTGTAAATTTAATTTGTATAAATGTTTCATTACATTACATTTTATTACATTACATTAATTATATTAGCAGATGTATGATTTGAATATCTTTAAAAGAATTGTAAATTCAGTTTCTCTCTATCCATTTTCTCTTTATCAAGCTTCTTGTGGGATTTATCACATAACGGTCATTTGGTTTATCCTTGTTTGGCTTGGATTAATGTTTTCTTCTTTAATGTTCTAGAACAATGTGCGTGCCTTGATGAATGTGCTTGATATCGCTTTGTTATATTGCTTTGCCAAAAGATATTTGTAATGGATATTTTGATACACAGCTTTGGAGTACAATTACACTGTTATTTTTTTCATTGATCATTAAGGTAAGATGCAATGAGACAGTTTAAATTAATTAAGATGTTAAACTACAGAGGTGTTTGTTTAAGCCTACTCTTGCAGAGTTTACATCATTAAACCTATCTTTATATTGGTGTGTGCTATACGAGTGGTGCTATATAAATTTTACTATTTTCTTTTGTAGTTGCATGGCAAACATCTGTTTGAGGGCTTTGGTTTAAATCGTGTTCATTTGAATAGTTGCCTCAGAAGCCATTTGCAATTTTAGGTTGTGATGTTTACACTTTCTGAGTTTGTAATGATTCATGACACAAATATTACATTTGATAATATGAGATGCGGTGGGTGAAAAGTGTTATTAGTTCTTACGGCGTTGTTTGTTTTGCTGCAGTTTGCGTAAGTAGCAACACTTTACAGTTCCACAATTCTACAGGCCTGAGAGTTTATGCGTTTAAACAAGAGATCTTGTTGTTTAGCTGAAAACGTTACATGAAGGCTTGACTTTTTAATCATTCCACAGTCTTATTAGGTTACTTTTCCTGTTTAGGTACCGGGTAACTAATACTTTTTAATACTAACTAATACTTTTTAATCTTAATCAAAGACAATCTCCTCATATCATCATCATGGTGGCCATTCTGTGGAGCATTGCCATGTCCACAACATACTTGCCATGTGTTTGTATTCTTGCCTCTGCATTATTATTATTAATGGGCAACTTCTTATGGCACTGGTGTCTGATGCTCCAGGCATAAACCAATGGTCCACAAACCTAAGGAGTAGGTAGATTTTGTGCTACTCAAGATCTGGCTCTAAGCACAAGTCAGACCCCAGCACGTGTTATAGCCCCAAACTTTTAACAAGTCCCACATTTCTCATCTGATCAACTGTTACTGAAAACATGATTGGTTTTACTGTTCATAAATAAATAAAAGGAAAAGACTTTCCCTTGACCAGTCTTCCTATATACGATTAGGCAGTATAGTTTGCCGATGAAATGCAAATTTATTATTTGAAATCTGCACAAGTTTTATTCAAGTTTTTCCTTTTTCACTGCCATCTAATTTGAAAGAAGTATGACTGCTGCATATGCTGGTTATTTTGTTGTACCCCAGCTACCCTGTTCGTAGACCTATTCAGTCTGCTCTCTGGTATAACCAAGTGACATGGTTAGGGCCTAGTGGTCATTCCTGTGAATTCATAGCATCACCTTTTGCTTCAAGAAGTTTGACATTTAAAACATTCCAGGGTTGCATTGTTGTAATAGCATAATTATATGACACTTTGATCTGGTGGACATTCAGAAAATGTACTTTAGGAAGTTAAGTAAATGTTGTGTATATGATTGGATAAATTTGATTAGTATTGAGTAGCTAGAGTAAACAAGGGATATAGTGAATAATAATTATTGGTAGGGGTAATGGTAACAGCAGCTGTAATAATAATGAGTTATTTTGAGTTTAATGTGGCTCTGGATGTACATTTGCAGCTTGTTTAGCGTTAGATTTTACAAGTGCTAAAAGTTTCAGTCGTGCAGTTTCTACTGCAGGACTGCCTTATATGTGCACCATCAGAACGTCGATTTTCATAAAGCAGTTTGGAAAATAAATTCAGATGTGGAAAGTATTATTTTAATGTTCTACGTAACCAGGGTTCCAAAGGTAATAGTTATGAGTATGCTTCATTATTTGTGCAGTATTGATTTGTTGTTTTGGGTGATGTTGAGTTTGACTGATAACAGAACTCTTCCAACTTTCTCTCTAAAGTTCCACATGGCAGAGTAAGAAGCTGGGTGATTTGACCAACAGATTGACAGAAATTCTACAGCAAATGACTTAATTGAGGATTAGTAATGTATAAACTTGAGTTCAACACAACTGAGAATACTTGAAACCTGTTAGAGATAAGTTTGCAAGAATATATCTCCATGTAAGAGCCTAAGTTGCATGTGTTTGAGGTTTGTTGAATTGTATCCACAACAGCAAGTTCAATGTCATAGAAAATTGTTTGATCTCCAGTTGGCTGTATGCTACAAATTATTTGTGCACTTGTAACAATTCCGAATGCTAGTGAAATAAATTGTTTTAAATGGAGTTGTTCAATGTTTTGTCGAGAACGCTTGTGCTTGGTTGAAAGGTAACTGAAGATGTTTTGCATACATAACCTAATTAATGCAATCTTGCATACATAACCTAATTAATGCAATCTGAGAACTGCTGTAACACCATCGTAATAGCGCTTATGGTATCTATCGATGGTTACTGCAAGGGGTCATCGAAATGCGGACAAGGGGGAGGGAGGGTTATGACCAGTGTGGACGTCCGCATCTAAACTTTTAAATTTGATAATTCTTTAAACACCACCTTGTTTCAGCCTTACCCAAAAGACGAAAATGTCAGTGAAGTGATTTCCTAAAACTTCATGCATAGTATAACCTTTACTGCGACTTTAAAGAGGCTTTTATTACTGCATATCCTGTGATATGAAACCTGAACTGTCACTTAAATGTGCACAGGAACGGCGGAATAATTGTAAAAATAATGACGACGACATCAAAAATTGGCTTAGGCGTGCGGACGTCCGCAAAGGGGGGAGGGAGGGAGGGTAAGATCAAATGCGGACAAATGCGGAAAGGGGGAGGGAGGGGTCCAAAGTGGGTCATATTTTGCGGACGTCCTTTATGGACGACCCCCAAACTGATTGATGTGCATGACACAAACCAGGCTTATTCAAGTTGAAAATGCACTTGAAACAGATTTTTGACTAGCTTCACCTGAAGTGACCATCGACCGCTGCTTGTGCATCCTGATCAGAGGCATAGCAAGGAAACAATTTTGGGGGTTTCCACTGGATATGGTTGCAGAGTAAGGGATCAGTTTTGAAAAGTTAAGGGGTCATCCACAAAGGAGGGAGAGCGGGGAAGGGAAGGGTCATTCAAATGCGGACAAGGTGGTGTGACTAGTACAGCCGTCCACATCTAAATTTGATAGTTTTTACACCTCCTTGTTTCAACCTTCCCTAGATATGAAAAGGTCAGCGAGGTGATTGCCTAAAACCTCATGCTGTGTACTAGAACTTGAATACACTCTGGGCTTGAAAACTCTAACAGGAATAAAGATGATTTTAAATAAGATAGAACTGGTAGCTTATTAATGACGGTAGTCACAATGTTGGTTTTTTCGTTCGTTGGCTAGGCATGCGGACATCCACAAAGGGGGAGGATAAGGTCAAATGCGGACAAGAGGGAGGGAGGGTCCAAAGAAGGTCATATTTTGCGGATGTCCTTTATGGAAAACCCCTTAGTGTTTGTATTACAAAAATTAATTCAAAGTTTCACACATTTATAAAAAATAATAAAATTTCTTTTGGAAATTTATTCGGGGGTTTGAACCCGTAAATCCCCTAAATATGCCCATGATCCTGATAATGGCATGACAGAAGTCATTAGATTAGTAGCTTCACTTGCTAAATCTGGTTACACGATTCAAGTCACAATTGAGTGTTTTATATTTATTACATATTTACACCTCTGGTCTAAAGGCCCTAACATGCAGTCACATGCACGCACACACATACTGTGGAAAGCACAGGGGTCACGCACACAGACCTGCGAACAATGCACAGTTTATACCTATATATACACAGTGCACACATAAGGTCAAGTGCTGCGGAAGGAAAAAAGGTACATCAATTTCATACGACCAAAAATTCATCTTCTGGTACGGTTGTTGAAAGGGTGTGTAAAAATGGTCTACTTGCTAGGTTCACAAACATGTCCGGTACAACCAACACCAAATCACTCAGAAGAGTATAGAGCAAAATAAAAGTTGACTGCCGTTATACACGAGCATTCGGCTGAAGCAAAAAGTACTTGACAAGCGCAACAATCGTGTACAGAACAGAAATTGCTTTACTTGTACACGTCGTCTGGACAAAATGTAACACTAAACGTCCATTGATCATTTTAAAAGCTAACAAGATTTCAACTGAACATTTCTGGTAAATATGAAGTTGATCCGACAATCTAGAGGTCACACTTTTGGGTTGTAGTATTTCTTGTTTTAGGCACACGCAACAAAATGAAAATCTCTAACAAGCAATATAATTTCATAAGAAATTGGCAACTCTGTAGTCTGTACATAACTGGAACCCGAATTCTTCATACACTGGTTGTAAGCCACAGCAATTACCTAGCAGCTGCTATCCTACTAAACAAAGCAGCAGACAAATCAACTACTGGCTGCATGCAAATGCAGGCAGCAACTATGAAAGCCTGTTTATTTACCAATTAATAAACTTCATTTTGCTGAATCAGGGCAAACCAAATCAAGCTGCAGTTAAAATTGCCTTCAAGCATTACTTATCTATCTAGTGAGAAATGCGTTGCCATTCACGTAGAATCAATAAAATTTTATAGCCGCACTTAGCAATTTAACTGAGTTTCAATTTTTAAACAGAAATGCCATAATTTACTACAAACAATGAAACAGAAACATACTTTCTGTCACCAAGAATTTAAATACACCAAAGCTGCCACAAATTTAACGGCTAAAAGTACTGTCAAACTCCACAGTAAAGAGCAATAATTTAAGAAGCATCAGTAAATTTACACAAACGCTACACATTCTACACCCAAAGCCGAAATCAGTCAATCAGAGAATTTAAAAATCAAATATCAGAAGATTGGTAATTAATAAATATCCACAATGCACCACGATAAAACCAAACCAAACCGTATATAAATACCCATTCCGCTTAACTAAAACTGCTTAAAACAGTTAAATCTGAATATATTTTCAGCACAAGACCAGGCAAAAACAAAGTTGTGAAGCTAAAAGCCAAAACGAATGTACACATGTGAAGCCAATGAACAAAACATATTTTTATTAACGAATAGCTTTTAAAATTAATTAGCGTGCCATATATATATATATTTTAGACAGCTATATTCTTTGCCTAGAACAGCGGTTCTCAGAGTGGTCAAATATTTCTGCAAATGTCCTTCCCTGCATACAACATAGCATTTTAGCCAGATTTTTTTATAATACTACACCTATTGTGTGATTTTGCTGTTAAGTCATTGTGAAACCATTCCTACATTGAGTCCTATTGTTCAAATCTGATCAAAATCGTTGGATGTTGTACGTAGATAGTCTGACTTTAGTAGTCTCCAGTGCAAAACTTTGAGAACCACTGGTCTATAAGGTTAACAGCTGGCCTATGCCTACTACATCTTTGGTCAAGCACTACATTCTTGCAAGCATTTGATCTATTTAAACTGGTACGACAGTCACAGCTCATAGTTTCATTTTCATTACTCAATCATTCCTACCAATCAGCCCAAAGCAGATAAAGTTTACGTTGTGTGGCGACCAAAATGAAAGCAAACGGTATTCTGACAGCAATTCTGACAAATCCATTCAACCATTTGGTTGCATGAAGAGTTAACAGAAGAAGTCAAGGAAAGGCTGTCTGAAATGAATCATTGTCTCTTATCAACGAAAGGCCCAGGTTTGCAGGAACTTTCAGTACATCTAAGAAAACCCGCAAAACCAAAACTCAGGCACACCATTCGCCGCTCAACAAAAGTCACTGACATTGCAATATTCACAGGGATTTGAAAACCAAATGCAGTGACAAAAGTCTCGCACGTTACCAGAATGACTATCACCAGAAGTTGGTAATCGTTATCGCAACAGCTCACTTACGTGGTGTCTCTTCAAGAAAACTGCTCGATAATGAGAATTGGAACAAACCTCATCTATTACCAATCGATTCTCAGTTAACCAGCTGCATCAACGTACTGTTGTGTCAATCAAAGATGAATCTGTGGATATTATATCTGTGGATATTAAACTGCACAACTGATCAACGTAAAACAGCATTGCAAGAAGGAAAAAAGCCATAGCCCCCATCAAGGTTTTATTAAAATGCCTGCTTAATATATAAATATCTGCATAAAGCAGAATATGCATAAATTAGTCACAGATAACAACAAATAGAAACAACAAATATAAACACACAGAGCAAGGCACACACACACAGCTTCATTATATCATCATCATCATCTCATCGCCTGCCAATTGGCGGCTATGGGTACGAATAAATGATATCATATCATCGTTTTCTCAGTCACATATTCATCTGGTGCAAGGCTTCCAGACTTTCATTATATATGCATAAACTGTGCACATATATACAATTTACAACACAAGGAAGAGCAGGTGGATACTGGAAATGCTGAAGAAAATTGAAAAACATAATTTCCACCAATTATATCCTGATTTTCTCAATAACGCTTAGCATGAACTGAACTGCGCATTGCAACCGAGTCGATATGAACTTATCATCTTCGTCGATTTTCGCTCACAGAGAATCAAGTTGATGCCAAATGTGCACCAACAAAAAGTTTCACTGACAAAACTTAACCAACCCACACACGGTCATTACAAAGGTCAGTTGCACACAAAAATGAGGCGATGCGATGCATAAATAAAAGAAACTCGTTGACTGGTGCTGAGAGCATCCTATGAATTTGCACTTAATTTTAATTAGCAGCCCAACAGCAAAAGCATACTGGCTAAAGAATATTTGTTCAAACCTGTTTTTGTTGCCCATTATACAGGTAAAATCAAAAAAGCAATGCACAACTACCTGCCTGAATTTAATTCTCTCTACAGGTGCAGCGGTGTGCAAAGACATGATCATATATCACAATTAATCAATTGTCTCAACGGGTCACCTGCTTAAGACCCTCAAAACATGATGACATTTTCATTATTAAATTTTGATACATCTCCTAGAAAAATTGTGAAAATTTAAAATTCTTCACTTATAACATTTGAAAACATCATAATCGGCACAATTTCAGTAAAAGGCAGTTCACTATTTTGGCAAAGAGGCAAAATAAGGCTAAAACTTACATTTCATGATAGCACATCTAACAACTGAAAGAAGGTGCAGACAAAGATCAATGCACAGTGACAAATGAAATGACATACTCTAGCGAAAGGACCCCAATCAAAATAGGTTTTGAATGCCTGTGCACATACAATAACGTTCATGTTTCTGGCCAACTCAGAAGAAACACATATCTCCAACAAGTGTTCAGAAGCCAGTGACACTATCTCGCCTAAAAACCCATTTTGATTCAATTTTGCAGTTTCAAAAGCTTCTCTTGCAAGGCTTATTCTTTGGCCAACAATCCAATCAAACACATACATAATTATATATGCAAAAGACTTCAATGTTAGATTTACTTGGTCGTGAAATAAACAGCTCTGTACGCACAAGAATGAAGCCATTCATACACCAGAACTTTCCTAAGACATGCTTTAAATTCTGACAAAATCCAGCCAGCAACATGGATGCCAAATTTAATTCAATTTCATAATGTGATCTCATTATATAATGCAGTACATCTAATTGGCATGGCATGCAAAGATAGCACTATCAAATTTCAGAGTATATGTCTGGTATATATACACACATATACATGTATATATACATACATACCTACATACATACATACATACATACATACATACATACAGAGAACATCTTCTGAAGCATGGTTGAACGTCTGGAAGCTGAAGCACACAGTGGCCATCACTGTAATCTAACAGGGCAAGTTCTCAACTCCCAACTTCCATTCATACTATTTGGAGTTGAGTTGGCCCAGATAACCTGGTTGGCCATGGACGGTCACCTCAATCAGCATTCCTGAACTTCACGGTACTTGCAAGGCACCAAAGCTACCAACTTGTCTGCTTTCTTATTTACCTTTTCTGCAAGCTTGTCACTGGCTTTATTGTCTGCACTGAGCAACCATATAGTAACCATCAGATTTTGAAAATTAAATAGCGTTATCGTAACTCCTTGCAACACTCAATAGTTACGAGCCACTAGGCTTGAGCTAAAGAAATGCTTAATCACACCATGAGCTGTGACAGTAAATCATTAAAATACTTTTACTTATTACACAGCCACAGTCTCAACTACAGTAGCTGAAAACAGGAAATGCTAAACCACATTCGCTACAGACATAACAAAGCATCAGTGTATAGTTTCTGCACCAATTGAACTCATGATACCTTAGCAGGTGATACACAAACTCTGCCACTACCCGTACTCTGATAGTCCCAGTCCCAAGCCTGAAGAAAGGAGGAAGGCGACGCTAATCATCTTTCTTATGACACAGTGTCGTTAAACAGCAACTAACCAACCCACACAATACTATAAATGAGCTCAAAGATCTAGTTAACAATTTTATAATGATACGAGCTACAGCACTTGGCATAGAATAATTCACAAATGCCAAGGCTTTTCACCAATGCCAAATGTTTAGCTATTTGGGAAATACGAACATTTCCAATTTGGCTCAAAAGAAATGTTTAGCTTCTTCACATTGTGGTGCTAGTGAAAAACACATAAATACTAACTTTGCAAATGTTGCCACAAAAACTTAATTTCTAGCACTGTGTAAAGATTCCAGTAGTTTAAAAGTTATAGACCTACTGTACTTTAAGATCCACTACATATATGCTATTTCAACAATTTGCAAGCCTAATTTAGTTTGGCGCTTTACTCGTTTATTTATAGGTTTGCATATTAGTTTAGTGCCACTATCCAACGACACAGCATCAACCAAAGACACTGACCAACTGGGCACTAAGAACTGCTCAACGAAGAAACACCAGAACTGCCATGTACATCAGCACGTGGGCATGCAGCCAGTCACTATGCAACAGTTGGTCATTCAGCACAATCAGAAGAAGTTGCAGCTAACTTGAAAAAGAAATCTTTTGCCATAAAAGTTTGTACTGAACAGAACTACCACACACTTTTAGCATTGAACTGAAACATGGTAAAAGGTTCACCACAACTGCAGGGAGCAAATACTCCGAATGTAATCAAGAATAGCAGGAGCAGAGATCACACACAGTAATAGTTTGGAAAAATGATCTTTAATCTAATCTGGAAGCCTTGTAAATCACCGTTATCATAACGGTGGTGCAGAATGAACGTATTAACTCTTTAGCCCCAAAGCCAAACGAAACTGAATTAGGATGGAAAAGATCAAAATGCTTGAATTACAGTCTTAACGTTAATAAACTCCAGTCAATCCTTCAAATGACAGAATACGGACATTTGGATATGACTAAATAAAGCCAATTTTTACATGATCACACAACAGCATTTCAAGACACAAAATGCAGTCACCCGTCGGTAGGTTACATTAAAAAATTCAGGTAAGGCTGCTAGGATGCACTTCAAACTTATCATTTCCAAATTGCTTATCCAACCAGTCTGCAGGCCTTTCTGATTTCACCTGTCCAAAAGATTACAGAAAAAGACTGTAATTTCACTTTGCAGTAGGCATCATTTGATACCTCGTGTGTTATGATAGTGCCGCTACATAAGTTTCTAATACAGATGTTACTTTAGATCAGCGTTTCCCAAACTGTGGGTCGCGACCCAAAAGTGGGTCGCGAAGCTCTGGCAAGTGGGTCGCCAATTTTTTTCGAGAAACATTTATTTTTTTGCAGCAACAACTTTATACTATGATTAGGCTTTAATTAGCTGGATTGTAATAAATTGTGAACTGCTTTTACCTAAGTTTCCTTTTAATGCTTTACATTTGTGAGCGCTCTACGTAAATCCGCATATTTCGGTACCAATTTACGAAGCAAATTTTAGTACACAGTGCTTAATTTTACACAGTGGGTGCCGATACTGAAAAGATATTCACAAGTGGGTCGCGACCCAGAGAAGTTTGGAAACCGCTGCTTTAGATAACATACGCAGTCAATTACTTATACACGATTACCAAGAACTAACTAAAGCCAAGCATACAGACAGAGGCAGGTAATAACCACAGCTAGAACAACTGAAAGACCCAGAGTTAAGAATATGAACACTAGCAAAAAGTAATAAAATTTTTTGTAATTCACAGGCAATACAGAATCAGATGTAAGCCCAGTCAGTTGACAAGCTATACAGTACATCGAGTAAAGACAGTCATGAAAATTTCACAAGTTCCCGTGATTATAAAACTTAACACTGCTCACGCCAAGAAATGGACTCCATTAAAAATTCAAATTAATGCAATCCAGACCATATGTTGCTCAAAGTAGACAGAATAACCAAGGCTGCCTCAATTTCTCTGTCAAACTACCCATTCCCAACTAGAACCTGTGTTTACCACAGCATAACGTTTAATAATAAATATAAATAGCAGTTCAAAACATGGGATCTCTGCGGGATCTGATTTCAAGTGGAGATAAACGACTTTCGACTGATTTCATTTCAGCAGCAAACACTGACCTAGAACTGGACCTAGATTTAAAAGGACAGGACACAGATCAAACTGTGCTCCTGATTTAAACGATATTTAGTCTTCGATCTTATTGAAATCAGTCGTCGTCTTTGAATGAAATCCACAAACGCAGACTAAACGGATCTAATGCCAGATGCACACGATATTTAGGACAACGGGAAAACAACCTAGAAACCAGATTGCGAAAAAGACACCGGTCACGCATAAAACTCAGCCGCTCCTAAAAACACCACCAGAGGACGCTACGACATGCTGCAAACGCTTCACAGTTACCACACAGCCTCCACCAACACCGTCACCACCTACATCACCATCTCAGCGACAGTCCAACAGACACACACGGCCAGAGTCGTTTTCACAGCAGTAGGGCAGGACATGTCATTTGATGTGCTTCAATGACCACCATGACAAAATTGCCTCTGCCTACTCACGACGCTGCGTAATACACAGTCCAGTCTTACGATACTGTACAGGCCATCAGTCAAAATTCTGTAAACATTAAGATGATGTGTCAATTGCCCTAAACGAATTACTTAGACAGTCGGTGCCTCGAAATGCATCAGAAATCACAGGCCCTACACGAAGAATGAGCAGATTGGTCGAAGTCTTGTGTTTGAAGACGCAGACACTCCGAAAGTCCGTCCAGTTTCTTGTTCTCCGAAGCGTTGGCTTTTCGCGAAGTGTGCAATCCTGGCTGAACACAATGCGAACAACTTCTGCTTTGCTTCGATGATGACTGTTGAACGACCAATCATAGCACAATATGTAACGGAGTGCGCACTCTACAGCCATCAATGCAGCTGATTATTTTGTCGTTGTTAAGAGTTCCACTTTGCCTCTGCAACTGTCACGGCTGGGATGGTGTTGCAGCTACAACATTATCATCATTAAATGTTGTTATTATTATTAGTAGAATAAGAAGAACTAGAAAGCACAAGCTAATACAACTAAACACACAGTAAATGTGCTAATTAGTTACATTATCAAAGTAAGATCAGGCTACTAAGCAAAGGTAAATTGTCTGTCAAGGTCAGCTCAGGTAACAATGCAAAGGTAAACTCCACCTTTGTTAAGGTTAGCTCAGACAACTACGCAAAGGTAAACTCTACTTTGTTAAGGTCAACTCAGGCAACTATGCAAAGGTAAACTCTACCTCTTGTAACACTCATACCTTCCAAGGCAATGCAACTAGACAACACTTTTCTAAGATCTGCACACTTAAACACATACTTTAATCCTTGAAACATGTTAACAACTGGGGCAGACACTGCAAGATTTCATTTCCTCCATTAACACCTCTAGCACAAATGTTGGCCTTAAAATGAGTAAATCAAATGTACACTGTTAGTGTGAACATTATAGAGGAAGGAAGCCGACTGGTAACCCACATCTGCAATCCTACATGGCAATCATAAGAACACAAAGTCACTAAATTTGCAATGCCTTTGAGAAATACTTTAATGAATGCTATATCACACATATTGAAACATACACACATAAATCTATAGAAAGATCCATGCATTCATGTATACATACATGCACACATTCATTAAGCAGGACTTTTGGGTGCTGGCAGTTTGACCACACAGAAACTTTGGCACAGGACAGTTGGGTACCACATCATAATAAATAGCACTACTAAGCAGTGTTAGAAGCCACACATATTCAAAATGGGTTCATTCATATCTTGAAGAATTTTTCCTTCTGTAAGATTCTAAATTTGCCTGCATAGTTATTATTAGTGGTACTAATAATACATTTATTCAAACAGCGCCCAAAAGTCCTTGTGCCCAACAGTCATGCACCCTGCATTCATGCATACACAGTATTACACACACATTACCATTACCTGAACAATCCAATCACCACGCTATCCTACACACCATGAAGCATTACAATCCAACCACTATGCCAGCCATGCGCTTGCCACCATGCTTGCAATCAACCGTTATGCCACCCTCCAGAAGTTGTCAATATACCGGGGTTGCTTACGTCTGGTTTTGGATGCAGTTTGAATGATCTGTGTCAGACAGCGGCCAAACTCGAGCAGCATCTGCCGCTCCTGCTGAACCTCATCTTGCTGCATCGGTGACTTCTCCCTGGCTTCCGCATCGGTTAAGAGGCAGGAACTGACTGCCTCCACCACCTCAAGCGTCATGAATGTGTATGGTAACCTAAAAGAAGTGAAACATATTTTAAAGATATAAACTACCAGCAGCAGACAACACACACAGTACTTAATCACTATTCAGTTCTTTAATGTTTTTATTTTATTTTACAGCAACAGTACCTAATGTGAAGCACTAATCAATGGTTCCAAGGATTTGCTCAAGGTAGTCTACGCAACAGTCTCTGAAGAGACTAGAACCACCACACTATGCAAGAGATAACTAAAAGGTACTGTATTAAAATGTCTATATATGCATTAGGGTGGTGCTTAAAAACGTTATTTTGTGGAAATGGATGGGACAGCCCCTAGTTATGTTCCTTTTGATATACTAAGCTAGTGTGCAAAATATTATAAAAATATTCCATCATTTAGGGGTGCCACATGAGATGACAAGTTTTCCAAATTTTAGACAAGGAATGTAAGCACAATTGTGATAATATAATCGATATTCTTTTGTATTTTGTGAAACCGAAAGTAAATTTTAAATTGCTAGGTTTAAAGTACAATACTTACAAAGTACTTGTGAGCATAATTGAACTCTGTCAGTTTGATTCAAGAATAAAATATTTAGTAGTCCATTTTTGTGACCGTTAACTTCTTGGGGTCCGGATACTTTTTCCAATGTTCGGACACCACATGGAGCAAAGCCTGCTTTTGACCTTCATCCTTGGTCAGTATTTGATTGTATTCTTGGATCAGTGCCAATCCCCTTTCTGCTCTATCATTCACCACACTCAACCTTTCTGATGACGCTCCAAATAAATAATTTAAATAATAATAACACGGACAATTTCTATAGCACCGTAACGTGACCATGCCGCTACAAGATGCTGTCCTGTTTCAACGAAGTTGGATCTTTCTCCAGCCAATCAATGGGTATGCACAGTATTCATCATGTTTGAAGTCACAAAATCTCAAGAGTACATTCATTCATTCATTCATTCATTCATAACGGGCATTTATATAGCGCCTCTTCAAGGAGTACTACTCAGAGGTGCTCCCGACTACATGAAGCTGTGTGTACAGTAATTTGTGGACATTTGGATGGAATGCCAACACCAACTTCGGCTCTCATCGTTTGCACCAACAAGGCCTTGGAAGCAGCATCAATGCAGTCATCGAAAAAACAGAAATCGACCAAATCCTCACTGAGGTAACAAGCATGACGGAAAGTGCCTTTAGAGTAGAGTGTGAAGCTGTGAACCATGATCTGAGATAATCAAACCAGATGAACAGGTTAAGGGAACGTAGCAAATTTATTTTCCAGAAGGTAATTCGCAATTGAGATCGCAAAAGGAATACTTTGTGAGAATAGATGGCCTTGGCCATCCACCTGGCCCTATACATCACTCAATCAATCATTTATATAGCGCCCCTTCAAGGAAGCTACTCAGAGGCGCTCCTAGCCCAACCCCGACGAAAGAGAACATCCTTTAGAGCAGAGAAGAAAGCGGTGAATGAGTTACGTGGAAGAGACCGCAGCTCAGGAGGAAGCCCATTCCAAATTGTGGGTCCAACCACGGAGAAAGCACGCTGCTGCATAGTAGCGGTGTGTGCACAAGGGACAGAGAGATCACCACGGGTGGCAGAGCGAAGAGAGCGGTGACATGACACCAGAAGCTGTAATATGCAACCCTCGAGGTGGGACATGACCTATGTAGATCAGTGCAAGTTCCAAGAGCTGTAGATAATCATCACGAGGCTGGCTGTCTTTCTGCAAACATTCCACTTCAAATTCAACAGCGTCTTCCATCATTTCGTTGTTAATGTTAAACTGCAATTTCATCATCTGACAAACGATCAGCAATCATGTCATGGACGATCAAAGGCAATGCATTCTGATATCGTTTAAGCAAAGGTATTTCAGGTCCAGGAAACGGTCCAGCCAGAGGATTGAAAACATCTTCAAGGACAACTTTTAAAATGTGATTAATTTGAAATGGATTATGAATAATGTGGGATAGTGTGAGTAAGTAAGTAAATAAATAGTTAAACTTTAGAAAAGCCTTAAATGTACAGACTACAAAAGTTCAGAAAATTGTAAAAAATTGCAAATATTTATTTACTCCCCAGCTCCAGTTGGTTCCAATTTATATATTTATTATTTAATTTTTTATTTATAAACAAATCATCAGATAATATGGTATCCAACAATCTATGGTGCATCACACTCATCACATAATTACAGTAATCAAATAATAGGTTCTAGAAGTGATGCACTTTCATCCAGCTCCTGAAAAACTAGGAAAGTTGATATTTACAGCTTCAGTGATGCATGGTGTCATATGCAAAACTTGAGTTGTCATGTGGCACGCCTAAATAATGGAATATTTTAAAAAGATTTTGCACATGAGTTTCTACTACCAATACGAACAGAACTAGGGGGTGTCCCGGGCATTATTTAAAAAAAACTTTTTTCACTACCACCCTAATATGCATATTCGTTTATCCTCAACAAAGGATGACACACCGCATCACAGCTTACAACAGCCTAAGTGATAATAATAATGATGATAATAATGCACATCAATGTCGTGCTACGACATTGAAATGCATAGAGCAAATACAATTGTATGTGCTACCGAGATCTGATATATATACACACGTCAAAAGAATTAATATATTGCAGCGTGTGGAACTGGTAAAACGCTGCACCAAACCAGTTCCACAGCAGCTCACCTTTCTCCAGAACAGGATGCCGAAGGTGGTCTGACTGGAGGCCCGATGATCTGGCTGGACAGCTTTGTTTCCGCAGCATTCTGCTGCAGGACCCTAACCTCTGCAGCATCAGCCAACTGAAGCAACGTCTGTCCGTCTGCACTCTCCTCGATGTTACGACATCCCACGCACCGACACAGGTGGGAACACAGAATTTTGGCCTGGAAAACAGAAACAGAATAGTACAAAACAGAATAGTACAAAACAGAATAGTACAAAACAGAATAGTACAAAACAGAATAGTAATCAAAGTACTCATGGCTGAATAAAAGTACTCATGGCTGTAATAAGCACTTATACGTGATTTAGTTAAAATATCTTACCTCCTGGCCACCTCCTTCATACTTAAATCTGTACTCCGGTGTCCCTACTTAGCGGAATCCTCGATCCCTTCACGGCCACCATTTTTGTAGCCGAATGTAACGATCGATATCTAGACTCGTGTGACTTTTTGTACTGAATTGGTTGGTTGCAAAATAAACTATTGATTGATTGATTGATTGATTGAGAACCACTATAATATCTAATCTAACATTCAAGGCACTAACAAAGCACCTCTTCAAGATGTCGACTGCAAACCCGGCCTTGACAAAACAGAACAGCATTTTCAAGTGTTGAAAAAGGATACACAGGCTCAGAAGAAGAAGAGGCAGCCATGGGTATGAAGTGTTGGCGACTTCATTTTCTTAGCCTCGGCATATGAGGGCGGATGGCCAGTCTTATCCCTTGCCATCTCATCTTCCCACTTACAGTTTATGGTCAGTATACTCCTTATAGCTGAGTTGGCTAGGGGCGCAGAAATCTCGAACCAAATTTCTGCTGTGGCGGGGATTTGAACCCCCGACCTCTCGACTTACAGTCCAGCATGCTAACCACTAGACTATCGAGCAGACTTAGAGGGGCGGTTATTCCTGGTAGATGGTTCTACCACCAACCAAGCACGATGAAAAACATTTGTCAATCAGTCGGCCAATTTGCAAAGCTGCCAATCAATCGTGAAAACATCCTCGGAGTACTTTTGTTAGTCTTAATTTAACTATTGTTACATAAACCTGCATTTGTGACTCACCTCGTAGCATTCGCAGTAATTTTTAAGACACCCGGAGCGTTTGCAGTTGCATCCTTTGTTGTGTTGTCGAACGCTGCCTCCTTTGCCTGTAAAATAATACACAAAAAGATAAGTCTTCAGCAACAGAAAACTCCAGAAAATTCCACTCGCAGAAATGCATGAAGTAGCTAGAACATAGTGATAGGGAATACGAAGCAATCATCTGGAAAGGCACAGTCGTAAATTTACCCCACTAGTATTTTTAAGTAAAGTATTGTAAAGTATAGCACCAGTATTGTAAACTTAGTGGTGCATTATGCACACGAATGGTTTCTGAAAATGGTGACCACGATGCTGTGTGCAAAATGACACGGCATTAATTACTGAAGTCAATAGACTAGAGTAGTTTAGACAAAACTGTCAATTTGCCAAATGTTGAAGTTCTAGCCATTAAATATATGAGCAATTACCTAACCTAGGCATTCATGTTGTAGCATGGTTAGTATTTACGTTACCACAGTGGGTCTACTTCTTAACGAGCGCTACAACTAGGCCCAGTGTCAATAACTCTTACGTTTAAGCTAGTGAAACTCATCTATTTCCTTTCGCCTGTAAACATCTATGGTGCAGTTCAATCCAAAATGTTGGGCACTGAAAAGAAATTGGTCGACAATACCACGTACTACCTTCAGGTGCGAAAGCAGAATGAATGACACACAGTCTATTGGTTAACAGTTTAACGACAAGCGTGTACTAAGTGATGGGGAACCAATGCAGCTCGTTGTTAAAGAGTTGAGTTCCATCAACGCAGTAGTGCTGTCTTGTTTAACACTTTAACAATGAGCTGCATTGATTTCCCAGTCGCTTTTAGTACACGCTTGTCGTTACAGTGTTAACATCAGACTGTGATGTGATGCAGGGCAACTCGTAGCCCGTTCAAAAAGGACCATTGCAGCATTTTACGAAAGTTTTGACACCAGTGTTAACAACAGTAACTAACACAAGTTACATAGACATAATAACAGCTAGCCACTGAGTGAATAAGATTAAAGCATTACAACAGATTCCTCTCACCGATTTTCGGATGGAAGGCGCTCGGGTTTCGTTCAAGGCAGGACTTAATTGCTCGCGATCTTTCTTCCTCATGCTCGTAATTGTTAAAGCAATTGCAACAATTGCAGTCGTTACAGAATTCGCTGTTCGCAAAGCATTCACAGTATCTGTCGGAGGAAAATATCACAAAACCATTATTAAGCAGAAGCAGAGCAGTCCCTTAAGCAACTAGCCTTGCGGCAGCCATGGATATGAAGTGCTAGTGGCTTCATTATTCTTAGCCTCGGCTTGAGGGCGGGTGACCAGTGCTCTCCCTTGACGTCTCATCTTCCCACCAACAGTGTGTGGTCAGCGTACTCATTATAGCGGAGTTGGCAAGGCTCAGAAATCTCAAAACAAATTTCTGCCCTGGACAGGATTTGAACCTCTGACCTTTCGGTTAACAGGGCAGCACACTAACCACTCAACTATAATCGAGTGGTAAGACCCCGTGCTGCTTTTATTCCATCACACACATGATACACATTGCAGGTTATTGCTACAGAAACAACAGAAAAGGACTTTGAACAGAATGAATTCACCTGCAATCAGACCATCGCTCAATTTCCAGGGTAAACGCAAATCAGAAAACACGCAAATATTCACTTTAAAATTCGTACATAAGAAATCCATTAAACCTTTGACTGATTTTATACACGACATAGAGAAACATAAAGGCGTTATTGCAACGAATCCACTTACAATTTGAGACACTGAGATTTTGTACAGTTGCAAGGCTTTCTGGGCCGTGGACCGCCTGCTGCCTCCGTGTTTGACCACTGTAGCTGCCTATGAGCAAACATTATCAATGTCAAACTGGAAAAAGATCTGTGAGTTAACAGTAATATTAAATTCCTTGCACATCGCCATGGTCTGTAATTCCTGTAAATTTCCAGGTTCCATATTCCCACTTCTCAACCTCCTAGTGCTAAGAACACAAGTGTATCATCTGCCACCTTGCCCTTTGAACTCTGCTAAACCACCAGCACTGTCAGTTCACTACGTCCAACACTAACAAACCCAACAGACACACTGGAGCAACGAGAGGTAACGACAGACTGCCAGTTTCTGTCATCATTCAGCAGCAGTGAATAGGCCTCGACATAAACTTCTCTATCACCATGTCTCAGTAACAATGCTCCTTCTTGTTTCACTAATTTAGATGTATTGCAAGCCACTTGTGCACCTAACAGTTTATTAGAAGCCACACATATCCGAAATGGGTTCATTTATATCTGGAAAATTTGTTGCTTCTGTATTTGCCTGTATAGTTATTATTAGTGGTACTACCGGTAATAATACATTTATTGAAACAGCGCCCAAAAGTCCTTGTGCCCAACAGTCATGCACCCTGCATTCATGCATACATACATATTACCTGAACAATCCAATTGCCATGCTATCCTACACACCATGAACCATTACAAGCAGGCCCTTAGCCTTAACAGTTTAATATGTTACAACAACAAACTCAAGCACCAGATTGCACATTCCAAACTTGAGCTTCACGAGCACTTCCATCTTGTACTTGCTGACAAGTCTAATCTAAATCAGTGATCAATATGCTGCAATTACCTAGCTGCGCTATTTCTCGACAAACTCTCACTGGCTGAGTGCGAAGAAGATATGGCTGCCGCAGAATGGTACTCTGTCGTTTGCTTGGGATGATGGTTTGCAGTGGCCTGGAAACACAAACCAAACAAATAGGAAGGTTTTATTCCTTAAAACTGTAACCAGAGAAGTCTGTTTATTTACTGCTGCTGCAATTTTTAACAAGATCTGTCCTTTAAAAGATGTACTAAAGCATGTTAAAATGCACAAAAATTGCACGAAATATCTAAAAATTTGACCTAAAATTATGCTTAACAGAGTCAGAATTTGCAAATCCGCATTGAGCATTACTGGCCCACTACAGTAAAGCATAGCACCAGTCTAACTCTATCTTCAGTTTCATTTCTAAAGCACAGATACCAAACGCATATTCAAAGACCAATTTCTTTACCTCTGCATGAACATTGAACATTCACATTAAACTCCACCTTAAATCAGAACAGAATTAAAAGAAGAATAACAACCAAAGTGAAAGACAGAAAAATAACTGCTTCAAACCTGTGCTATAGTATGAGTTGGAACAAATAAATTCGGGTGATTGACAGCAGCACCTATATAGGCCACGGTTTGGCCAACGGTACTAGGCACCGTCTGAAAGAGGCTTGTGCCAGCCATAGCGACGCTTAGCTGGACATGTTGCGATGTGGCCGGAAGTATAAGGCGCTGTGTTGTACTTGTCTGCATCGAACCATTGCTCTTGGCAGCAATCTAAAACAATGACAATGCCTTCAGTTCTAATCTATTTGGATTCTGAGACTTCCATAACTCTGTCACACAGGGCAATAAACTGTTATAAATGTTTAGATACAAAACAACACAATAGGGCAATAAACATGGCAATCCCACATGGCAATAACACAGAAGTCATCAGTCAAGGTTGTTTTGAAGTAAAACTGCAGTTGGTAATTGTTACACTTTAGACTAGAGAGTGACAAGGTAACTGTTACTGCGGTAATTCTACGGTAACCCCGCAGGTATGGGGTAGAGTCTTAAAAAATTACAGTAACAGCACAGTAATGGGGAAACATTCTATGGTATTACCGTGGGTATGGGTATGGAAGCTGCGGCAATAATGGTTACAAAGTTCATAAATTTCATTTATTTTCAGCTAAGTACCAACACTGCAAATTATCTTTTATTCATTCATGGATTACTCAAATAACAAGCTGAGGTGTGGCATTTTTAGTGTTTGTCAATTTTAATAATATGCCATCAATAATAATGTTACAAGTTTATATTTCATACTTTTAAGACTCGGGGACATTGAGGAGATAAAATCCATTATACACGGATGGTGCGGGGATGTGGATAAAAGTTGTCGGGATGGGGACATGGTTCTGAGGGAATGGGAGGGGATTAAAACTACAAATGCGGTGGGGAATAGGACATATTTCTGTCCCTGTCTCTCTCTATTTTAGACAGATCAAGCTGAGATTCCAGCGTCAGATCAGAAGAAAATCTAATTTTAGAACTTCATCAATGTCTCAAATGTTTACATGTATGTTTAGTAAGCATTCACGTATGTATAAAACGGTGTATTGTAAGGACGTATACGTGCATATGTATGTTTAATTTAATATTCATTTCACTTATTGTTCCCTCCTCCCAAAAAAACATCACATAATGAAGTGTACAAATATGGTTCAGGGATACAAAGGGCAGACCCAGAAGGGACTGAAGTCCTAATTGTTAGGGAAACCTATCAGACAACAAATTGGTTTGAACTAACGAGCAATTAATATTTAGTCTTACAATACTTTAACACAACAGAATATAAAAAGAACCAGAATTAACAAGCTTAACCAACAATAAGTATAATTCATTCAATGTTTTGTTCATTAAAATATGTATGAGTGTAAGGGTGTAAGTACGTATGTGCATATGCATGTGTGTATCATTTGTATGCAAGTCCACATTTCTCTAAAACCTTTCAAGAATTTCCTCATTAAGGTGCCCTCAGTGTTAGTGAAGATCGTATTCCAAGTAATCACCCATTCCATTGTGCTAAATGGATTGCAACTAACCCAGCATAAACGCTTACTGTTTGTTGTTGTCCGATTGTTGTTGTTTTGTTTCTGCTGTTGCCAACTGCCGTTGAAGCTGGTAGCACCAATGCCTGTAATTTGTCTAAACAAAAAAATGGCTTAATATTCAAAACTTGGAGAGAAAAAACACACAGAGAAAATGTGAGAAGAAGCATCGCAACAGTCAGTGAAAGAGTACAGTGTAAAATTTAAACCAATTATGATAATGAAACTAGGATAATCTGAATGGAACATTCTCTTTAAAGTATACACTGAAGCCTTATTATTGAATTTTTTTTGGATCTGTTAGTATCAGAGTACCTAGCAGCACGTGACACGTCTTTTAAGAATCTCACAAGAGCAATAAACATGGCAATCGTACAGGTTGAAAGGGGTGTGCCTTAAGAGATTTAAAATGTTTCTTTAACCGTCTGTATGTTTAATTGAGCCAGAAGGATGGTCAAAACAACAAATCCCATTTGGGTTGCTGAATGCAAAGATCAGAGTGACACAGACCCGGCTGTCTAAAACAGGAATGCAGAGCTCTCGGATGCATTCTGGGGCTGCACCGATTGTCAAAGCTCTTCCCATGAAGATCTTCAAGATATTTAAATATCTGTGAAGCACCTTTCAATGACATAGAAGCATATACTCACAAAGGCCTGAACTTACATAAGCAAAGCAACATAGAAAACAACTTGATATCGTGTCAGCAGCCGCGTAACCCAGTCTGCAAGACTCAAATTCGGCTAGGAGTGTGTCTATCTGCTCGTTTATTGTAGGAGGTTTCTAAAGTGAAGATGACAAGCTACTTTCACTTCACTCCTTCACCTCCAGATTGTCCAGCTTTGAAAAGTATTTGTAAACATTTTCTAGATGTTCTATGATAAAGTAAAATGTAAGGTGAGCTCAACGCTTAACACTCGTTAATTCATGCCACTCCTGCGACAGTTACTACATGCAAACCTCAACTGACGCCTTGTATTTAAATAATAGCTCTACATAAACAAAAGAAACTCATTACAAAATATGCAAGTTCCATAATTACAGATGTCATTTGTGTAGCTCTAGAGTTCTATATAATTTAGATCCCAGCACAAGCATGTCAGTATGTATATGTGACATATATAAACTGATACATATGTATGTATAAATATATATCAGTGTATGTATACGTATGTCTATAGCAGTCCTTCACTGGCTCCCCATCGAGCAGCACATCCTTTCCAGAGTCTCCTCAATGGCCTGGCAATGTGTTTTAGGCTGGGCACTGGTTTTCCTTTGCGAATACTCTACTCTAACCTCTGCCTGTGTGGGTGACAGATTCCTGCGCTCATCCTCCCGGGGAGACTTTGCTTTCCTTACGCTCATACTGCCATAGCACAGCGCAGGACAATCTCGGTGGTTGGTCCTGCCGTTAGGAACGATCTCCACCTTGAGATTTGCTCCCTTCCTAGGGATCTCTCTGGTTCCTTTTATGGTCTTCTTAAGACATTTCTCTTTGATCAGGCCTGGGTCAGGAATGCCTCTGAGTAGATTCCTTGAATGGGGCTATACTAATCTTACAGATAGATAGATAGATAGATAGATAGATAGATAGATAGATAGATAGATAGATAGATAGATAGGCTAATAGCTACCTAAAGTATTTCAGTTCTACTTTTCTTCTTATTAAGTTAAAACATCTCTGCCCCTTGAGGTTAGCTTAAGGGACAACTCGGTTTTTCTTCTTCTGTTAACCCTCAGGCCACAGCCTGGGGGTAAATTATACCCCCACCCCTAAGCGGTTTTACACACATGACTTACAAAGGGAAAGAGATATTCAAAATTCCTTTGGCAACTTTTCCAAGCTACATTTTCCCTACAAAACGGTTTTGGATTCATAAAGTTAGTCTTGTGTGACGCCATGTGACATGACGTCAAAGTTGAATCAAAATTGAATCACTGGTTTCTCTGACATTGGTGTCAAGTTATGATTTTGGGAGGGAGAAATTCGAAAAACACATTCTAAACACCATCTGGCAATTATTTCTTGCAGAACACCTGACGTGACTTCACTCATCATGACGTTTGAAGTTGACATTTATATCCCCACAGCCATAACTCTTAGGCAGATGATCTCGGTCTCCAGATCAGGTTTTTCGACAACAAGGAAATTGAAAAGCCCATGTTTGGCACTGTGTGGTAATTATATTTCACGGATCATGTGATGTAACGTCACTCGCAATGACGTTCCAAGTGACCATGTATATCTCCACAGCCATAGTCTTAGACAGGTGATCTCGGTGTCCGGACTATGGTTTGTATTACAAGGAATCGCAAAGACACATGCCTGTGTGTCACTCTGGTGTAATTACAATTCATAATCTGTAATATTCAAGTAACAGGTCAACTGGTCTATAACAGTTCAAATGACCTTGACATTCAAGGCTACAAGTCAACTGTTGTAGAAAGTTTTCTGTACCTGTTTTTCTGTGAGTCACAACGTATAATTAGGGCGTAACCGAAATCCGGATCGGTAAACCGATATTGCCAATTTTTGGACTATCCAGAATTATCTGGATCTGGAAAGTCTAACCTGCCGATTAACAAATTTTTTTGATAGTTTTCTCTATGCACAACTTATAGGCCACTCACAAATAATTATAATTTTTATTGGTACTACCTACTAAGGCTGTGAATGGGCCCAAGAATAACCAGGCAATTTATAGGTCGCTCACATATAATTATAATTTTGCCAAGGATCGTACCGGGCCATTAAATCAATTCCTGAAACCAACCCTGCCTGTATCTGCAACAGGCCGACAGTTAGGCCTGTCATGTGTGAAGAAATATGCTGTGGTATAGGAAAGGGGTGACTGACTGGCTGTTGTTCCATCTTATGGCTGGTATTACAGGCTGATGCCAAGCCATTAGCCAATGATGACTAACTTGGAATTAGGCCGTAGTGCATAGATTTATTACTAATCAGAATCGGAATCTGCAAATAATGGCCTATACTATCTGGTATCCAGAATTGGCAAAAAAACAAAATCGGTTGTGCCCTACATATAATGACTATTGTCATTTTTATGAAAGTGCTGTAATCCTTCCATAAAAATCTTAGTCACAAAATCTCCATCGCTTGCAAGGTCATCCGATGGTCATACAACGTTGCATAAACTTTTGGGATTCCGTGACCACAAAAACCACGAAATAGACAGCAAGCTAACAGCTGCATTTCCTACAGAACCATACTTGTGAGTTAATCATAAAAGGTCAAATGACCTTGAACTACAAGGTCATCCTATGCTTTTTCAGTGTTGTGTAAACCTTTTGGATTTGGCAACAACAAAAACAGTGAAATAGACACCAAGAACACCATTCTAACACTTGAAGTTTCTGTGAAACCTAAAGTTAACTGTAACAGGTCAAATGACCTTGGTCAAATGATATTGATTATGATTCTGCTGGATTTCCACAACCCTGTCGAACCTATCTTGGATTAAGAGTTTCTCTTTACGCCTTACATATACTGAGATATTAATAGTTAACAATAAAGGTCAAACAACCTTGAAAATGAAGGTCATCCATCTAATTGTCCTACAATGTTATAAATAGCTTCTTTTACTTTTTTGACCCAAGAAACTCTAGATATCATAGACACAAAAATCAAGTCTCTGTGACTTGCCATTCCTAAGACACTCTGGGCGCTAAAATTACCCACCGGGCTGAGGAATACATCGTCCAACTATAGGCTGCGACATGAGGGTTAAACACTAAAATGTCCAAGAAGTTCCATAGAAGCCTATAAACAAGTGTTACCTTTACTCCACATTTAACAACAGTGTTTCCTTTACTCCATGTTTAATAAGTGTTACATTTACCTTTACTCCACATTTAACAACTGTGTTACCTGTACTCCATGCTTAACTAGTGTGCTACCGTTACTCCACATTTAACAATGGTGTTACCTTTACTCCACATTTTACAACTACAACTGTATTGCCATTACTCCACACGTAACAAGTGTCTTACCATCCACATTTAACAAGTGTGTTACCTTTACTCCACACTAAACAACGGTGTTACCTTTACTCCAAATTTAACAAAGGTGCTACCTTAGTTTACTCCACATTTAACAAGTGTGTTACCTTTACTCCACATTTAACAAGAGTGTTACCTTGACTCCACATTAAACAACTATGTTACTTTAACTCCATGTTTAACCTATTACCTTTACACCACATTTTACAACTGTTACCTTTACCTTTAATCCACATTTAACAACTCTGTTACCATTACTCCACATTTAACAAGTGTTTTATCTTCACTCCGCATTTAACAAGTGTGTTACCTTTACCTTTACTACACATCTAACAAGTGTGTAACCTATAACTTTACTGCACTTTTAACAACTGTTACCTTTACCTCTACTCCACATTTAACAGCTGTGTTACCATTACTCCTCATTTAACAAGTTTGTTACCTTTACTACACATCTAACAACTGTGTTACCTTCACCCTTATTCCACATTTAACAACTGTGTTACCTTTACTCCACAATTAACAATTGTGTTATCTTTACCATACATTTAACAATGGTGCTACCTTTACTCCACGTTTAACAACTGTTACCTTTTACTCCACATTTAACAACGGTGTTACCTTTACTCCACATTTAACAACTGTTACCTTTACTCCACATTTCCCAACTATGTTACCTTTACTCCACATTTAACAACACTGTCACCTTTACTCCATGTTAACAAATGTATTACATTAACTCCACATTTAACAACTGTGCTACCTTTACTCCACATTTAACAACTGTTACCTTTACTTCACATTTCACAACTATGTTACCTTTACTTTACATTTAACAACAGCGTTACCTTTACTCCATGTTTAACAAGTGTATTATGTTAACTCCACATTAAACAACTGTGTTACCTTTACTCCACATTTAACAAGTGTATTATGTTTACTCCACATTTAACAAATGTGCTACCTTTACTCCATATTTAACAAGTGAGTTACCTTTACTCCACATTTAACAAGTGTGCTACCTTTACTCCACATTTAACAAGTATGTGTTACCTCTACCTCCACTCCAAACTATAATGCACATATTTAAGCAATCCCTTCCTGTATTAATTACTTTACTCTAGAGTCTAGACAATGGTACAACTACCTAGTAGGTAAGACACAAATAATTATGAATGGATCTGACATTATCGCTGTGCTTACACACAAGGAACAACTTTGAAAAATAATTTACCTCAAAATATTAAACAACATTAAATTTGTTACATACCAGTTCCGCCTTTCATCTGTAACTGTGATGCAGCCACTAACTGGAGAAATTGTGGACCAGGATTAGGAACGGCAGCAAAAGCAGTACCAGGAACCAACTGCTGTCCTCCTGATAACCGCTGCTGACTCGGTACAACTGGTCTTGGCTGTTGTTGCTGTAGCAGAGGCTGCAGTTACAAAACATCACGTCATGTAATGTAATGCCAGGTAATATGCACACAGTATCAATTACACACTTCTCAAAACATCACAGACATGATATAGGAATATCGTCAGCCACATATTTCATTAAATCATATTAAATCACATTACAATATATGTTCACATGCACATATAATATACAAGCAATCTTGGGCCGTCTCACTGCTTGGGTAACCTACTTGGAATAGACTTGCTTGCTCTCCTAGCTATCAGTGCTACACACCTTTACCAATACTTGACAACTGTTCACTGTTGCCAAGCTGGGTTAGGAGCACTTCTATACAGTTACCTTGATCATGTGCTACATAAATTCACTAAAATATAAGTGAGTATAGTATGTCCTATAACAGGTTGAAACCTGGATTCTAATGCCCTGCTTCTGTTAAACTGATTTTCGCAATGCCAGCTAGACTGCAAGCTAAACACTAAAGCCCAGCCAGCTGAATATGGCCAACCACCATCAAACATGCAACAGAAAGCAATACTAAATAGAAATGAAAATAAGCTAAACTTATGACTACAGTGAAACTGAAATACAGCTCATCTTGGCCAAACTCTCAGAAGATACACTACAATGCTGTCGGGGAAGAACATCGAGAATCGCCTTAAAAACAGGTCATGTTGAAACAAGTTAATTTTCTACATGTTAATCAAGTCACATCAGAATTTGTTATAGTGAAGAACATTAAAACGAATCTCTGGTGTTCAATGGAATACAAACCACAGCCATAAGCCAAGCAGCATCAACATAATCACTGGTCATCCTTCTCCTCGTCCTATCATCAGCTTCATCGTATCAAAGGAAAGTCGTGTGACCCTGGAGATACAAGTTTGGTCTGATAACTTTCAGTTCCAGCAACATCTATCTGGAATGGTCTTCCTGTTGGTCTCTTCAGTAAGGTCGAACTACCTTTGATCCTGCTGTCTGATTCCAGTCAGTGCTATGGATACCTTCTCCCTCAAACCAATCTGCATACTTGGGTTTGGCTGGCTACTGACTCAATATCTTCAACTGATGTGAAAGCAAACTATAAATACTACATTACATCATGTATAATATCACCATACTTGAAAATGACAGCAGTCCCTTAAGCTAGTGCTAGGGCAGCCATGTGTATGAAGTGTTAGCAACTTCATGTTTCTTAGCCTCAGCATATGAGGACGGGTGGCCAGTCCTCTCCTTTGCCATCTCTCCTTCCCACCGACAGTGTGCGGTCAATGTACCCATTATAGCCGAGTTGGCTTAGGGGCGCAGGTGGAGCAGAAACCTTGACACAAATTTCTGCCCTGGCAGGGATTTGAACCCCCGACTTCTCTGTTGACATTCCATCATGCTAACTACTAGAATATCATGCACCATACTTGGTTAAACCTAAAGTGGTTCAAAACAAATCAATACATTTCAAACTGCATACCAGCTGATTTGAACTGAACTGTATAACGAGCTTGTTCGGCGACAACATTCCAGGCACAGATTTAGCACCTGTCAAAGACGCGGAGCTAGACGATAAGGTGACAGAAGATTTGCTGCATACGTTCCACGTTGATGACTCATTGCCTCTAGAAACGAAGGGAACCATAATGTTATTGCCACTTGGCAGCTTCTGCGGCGACTTCCCGATATTCACTGGAATCACTGTAACAGTCGACGTGCCACCTTTAACAGTACCCTGCGAGATTACCGGTGTGAGCACTCGTCCACCTTGCGCCTGAGCCGTTAACGAGTTCTTTGGTAGGATGGCACTGCCAGGTAAGATTGTCACAGAGTTAGTAAGCGGTGTGGCACAGAATGCCTTATTCGGATTTGACGGAAAAAGCTGTAACGTTGGTTCCGCGTTCGTTGCAGAAGACGGCATTTTTGAATCTTTTTGGTCAGCGATTACAAACTTTATCTGTGTTCCCGAGAGTCGACGTTGATCCCCTGGACGCAAGGGAATTCCCTGACTGGGAATCTCGGCAGAGGACACTGCTCGTGCTATGGAACAATTCCTCTGAGAAGGCACAGACATGATGGTTGACGGCGTCGCCACCGACAGTCCATCGTTTTTCGTGACTAAGACAAAACTGGAACTTCCAAAAGTGACCTTATTATCCATTGCACTGGATGAACATGCACTCAACCAGTTATTTACAGAAGCAACAGCACTTTGGAGCTCTGGAGGCGCTCTGGAAGCGTCTAAGTCAATGTCAAGGAAGCGTTCGGCTGGCAACCTAGAAAAATTCAAACAATCAAAATATTACTTGTTCACTCAATTAACTGTCACTCTGGGATTCTCCCCGTGACCACTAAAGACCTTAGAAAAGATGATGTTCACAAACCCTGGGCTTCCTTTGTATAAGGAAGCTACTCTCAGACACAGCATGAAAATGTTGAAAAACTGTACAGTGGAGTTTTTTGGTTATACAACAAAATCAAACGTTGTACAGCTGCAAAATGATTTTGCATATGGCTTCATAACAGTCAATTCTTGTTACAAACAACCCGTCTCTTTTATATTACATTGTCAAATTGTGCCTCGTTTCGCATGCTTGTGTTGTGTAAGCCGCAGTGCGTCTGCAAGCGGTTCAATAAAGAACATACTTACTTACTTACTTACTTAAATCATACAAGACCAAGATTTTATTACAAAAGCATTAAACAACTAAATATCCACACCACAAAACTTGGTATAATCCACTAGCATGCATGTATTTTGAATTCCAGGGACACACTCTTAGATGAATAAGTTGTCAACATTACAAATCTTGCTCGCTGTTTTTGCATATAGGACAGAATAGTGAAAAACGGCACTAGAACTGATGTGGTAACACTTTATTGACAAGGGATATGTAACTGCCTTGATACTCTGATTTCTCTTATGCTTTAAGTGTGTAGATCACTGTGTCCTACTCAAAATCTTGCAAGAGTCTTTTAGAATCTCTGGCACATTCATATTCTGGTTTATCTTGTACCCCTCTAATCGTATCCAGCACATCAACTTTGGTTCTTCCATGTCATCCATCAGCGATGCACTCTTCGAACTACCTCTCATCATTGCATGCACATTCAATTTTATTCTGAAGATAGCCAACTCTGTTCGTTTTCAGTTAAATGAATCACAGATGCTACCACGTTGCACCTACCCGTACAGATGACATCATGCTACATCGTTAACTGCTTTCAGCAGGGCATTCTCAAACTACAGTCACACTGTATTGCATAAGCAAATGAGTGAAAAAACTCTGTCATATGTGCGCAAGAATAAAACAATAGTTATGCTCGGTAGTCTAGTGGTTAGCGCGCTGGACTGTCAATCGAGAGGTCCGGGGTTCAAATCCCCACCAGGGCAGAAATTTGGTTCGAGATTTCTGTTCCACTTGCACCCCATAGCCAACTCAGCTATGATGAGTACACTGTCAGTGGGAAGATGAGACGGCGAGGGAGAGGACTGGCCACCCGCCCTCATATGCCGAGGCTAAGAAAATGAAGTCGCTAACACTTCATACCCATGGCTGCCTCAGGGCTAGCTTAAGGGACTGCTCTTCTTCTTCTATGATTATCAGACAGGGCACTGTTGTGGTTGTGCCGAGTAAATGGAAGTGAAGGAAAAATTGAACCAATGCATTCAGCATGATTGGTCGTATCCTCTAAGCGATGTGTACTTGTTATGTAATGCAATACTCACGCGATGATGACATTGATCAATTTTTTGCAAACATTTCAGTGGCTCTCATAAAATAAATATTCATGCCTCATGTGGATTCAGCGGCTGAAGCATTATAACTAAGTAAATTATTACAGTGGTGCTATAGAAGTTCTCTGATAACCATAGGCAGTGCTTTTTTTCTAGAAAAAAAGGTTCCAGAACTGAACAATAGGTTCCGGAACTGAACAATTATGGAAGGACTAACATCCCGAGAAAAACGGGATTAGGGGTTGGCAGGGGTCTCAATAAACACTGAAAACAGTTCACAACACTGAAATTAATTAAAAATAACTAAATTAATGTTTTCATTATTAAAATAAATAAATTATTTTTTAGTAGCTGAAAAAAGGTGCCGAACGCCGTTCCGGTGCGTTTCGGCTGAAAAAAGCACTGACCATAGGCATAGGAGGTGAGGGATCAGAGGGGCAATCGCCCCCCCCCCCCAATTTCAGGCGTTCCTGTTTTTCGGGCAATTAGGTTTGAGTGACTATAAATGCACGACACCAATTATTTGGGATTCACTTTGGTTTTGGTCAGAAGTAAAATCTTGCTCCCCCACCACTGAAATTTCTCCTACACCTAATTCTGCAACAGTCAAAAGTTTTTAACCCAGGTTGTAATTTAAGCATAATTTGTTATGACAACAATGACAGGAGAGTTACAGTGATCAAGTAGGTTAAAAACCAGGATGTTAACCAGTGAAACTAAGACACGCTATGATACAAAAGACTTCAGATATTTCGTAGTGAAAAAGATTTGCTGATGGTCTGAACATTTTTTTTAAAAGGACATGGTCGATTCAAACATAACATCTTTATTCCTGTATACATATTTGATAACTACTCACCAAGGTGAACACAAGTCAGCTAGTTGAATTCAAGCAGCTGTTTAGGTGTGCTCAAAACAAGAAATGCAGCTGTGGATGGGCTCAGAAAAAGCTCAGAGAATGCTTTGCAAGATTGCAAGTCACCATATGAAAGCTGATGTAAGTACCTGAAGGAAGTATCAGTGTGTAGCAGCTCAACGTGTGAAATACCAAAGTGGAGCCAGTCCAGTGAGCAAAAAGCTAGCTATTGGAGTCGCATAAATGTAAACAAAGAGGAGTTACAGCACCATTTGCTATGGTACAGATGAAGTTCAAAAGAGGTGAACTACTGAAAGTGAGACTCTATGTATGATGTAAACAGCTTAAATGGGATTCTAAAACCCAAAATAGTGTTTAAAGCATTGAAGAAGTTCATCAAAACCTCTAGCTAACTATTTCTCAACCTTGTACTCAACTATTATTAGTCCCTGACTCACTGTTCAAAAAACCAACTTCAGATCATGTGTTGCACCAAAAGCACCCAGTCTACTTTGTCCTAAACAAAGTCTATACTCATCTCTTGCAGATTTAAGGCAACTATAACACAAACAGATAATTTACTGAACGAATTATCTCAATGCCACAGCAAATAAGAATATTGCACTTCAGTGAAGATTATCCACCACTGAGCCATAATTTTCACAACTGCCATTATCATCTGGATTACATAAATTAACTTAAATGTAGATTTGTAAGACCTTAAGTGTATGTTGTACATCTAGTTGTTTCACTTAGCACGAAAACAAGACCATAACCAAACAAAACTCGCTTCAAATCAATCTACCATAATCGAATCGAACGCACTGCACGCAACCAAATTGCGAAAGGCGGGCAACAATATAAACTCAAGAAACAAGTCATAGAGAGCCACAGGATTTGAATAAATCTACCATAATTGACATTTTCGTTGCCCGAGACCATCCACTTGTATTTTGTGTAATTTTGATACGGCGCTACAGAAGCCGGTGGGGGTAAAGCGGGTGACAACGCCGCAAAATATAAACAACAGTCCATCCACTTTCGGATCTGCAATCGTTCAGATTCTCCTAAATCATCGCTGCGCCGATGGTTCATCGACTCACCGTACTTTTTGATCGCCTTGTGGTACTTTATGGACTTAACAGACTCCTAAGGCGTCGAATAATCAAGCGATTTTGTTCAAAATCTGGCGCCGCCATTGCTCTGTCAAAGCCCGAAGTACAGCAAATCCTCGACGACTTGTTTAGGCGCGAGGTGTCGCCACAGTCTCGAGAAATTTTGCGCCAACATCCGAAAATTCGATTTATTCTGTATGTAACACTTCGCTAGCATAGATTCTTTCATTTATTCGCTCCTGTTATTGTCGACAAAATAATAATAATAATAATATTTATTCTTTAATTAAGCGCCTGCAAACGCACTGCGCTGTACATGTACATGTTATGCGATAAACCTTAACTACTAACAGAACAGACAGCCTGCAATACACGGCGCAAATTGCAGCCTACAAAGCATGTCCGCCTATGGGACTCGATCTCTGTACCTCTCGCACTCTACGCCAGATGTTATCCAATGCGCTATCGGGCCCCAAAAGCACTTAGTCTCAAGTTTTTAATCCTCTGAAAATGTTATCTGATTGGCAGTGATTGCGATAGTGTGCCATTTTGACCTTCGCAGAATTCGCCCAATGCTAGACTTCAAAACTGCATCCACAATAGCTA
This sequence comes from Allolobophora icterica, assembly GCA_963556255.1. NCBI lineage: Eukaryota > Metazoa > Annelida > Clitellata > Crassiclitellata > Lumbricidae > Allolobophora > Allolobophora icterica. The sequence continues at coordinate 39,488,837 of OY744610.1, read as the reverse complement.
CTTCTATAGTCCACGCAAAATTAGATTACTGCAATGCACTGTTCTTAAACATCGACATCACCCAAATAAACCGCCTCCAAGCCATTCAAAATGCACTTGCCCGCGCTGTGACTAAAACCCCCAACACCACCACATCACCTCTGTCCTCAAATCTCTCCACTGGCTTAAAATACCCGAGCGAATAGAATATAAAGCCAAATCACTCACCTACAATACACTCCAATCTTCCCAGCCCTCTTATCTCCGACAGCTGTTCACGGTCCAACCACTCCGCTCAACCCGCTCCTCTTCTGCCCTAACATTGCTGCGCCCCTCCGTCACCTCATCACTAAAATTTGCCAATCGCTCCATAGCCATAGCTGTCCCACCCCTCTGGAACAAACTCCCACCAGTACTGCGAGAAATTTCAGATCCATCCTACGAACTCACCAAAACTTCACCACTTGCTATATCTCCACTAGGTCTTTCACTCAAAACTGAAAACACTGCTCTTTCACAAATCCTATCCCGATTCCTCCTCCTCTGTCTGCCCCCTCGCCGTCTAAACCCTAAACACCACCCACCTTAGCCGTCTTCCTGACTGACTTCTTTGGATCTTGACCTGGAACCGATTCGACCCCCCCCGCCTATCGATTTTGATTTGTCTAAGCGCCTGTGAATAAATTGGTTCCCGCGAATTCGCTTTTTTGGGCGCTGTAGAAATCCGAAGATTACGATTACTAAACTTAAACTATTGTTCATTATAGCCATCGGGCATCGGAGTAACCCATGCCGATCTCGATCCATGGATGTAATAATAATAATAATCTTCGTTTAATAGGCCTACGCGCTCATAAAAACTAGCAATAAACACTTAATCGTCCGTTGGCTAGAATTAGATCAGGTAGGCCTATGAATCTAACTCGATCGGGTTTCACGATGATCAAAACTCGCTGCCCTCGTAGTTGTGAAGTTCCAACTTTACTTCGTAAAGCCCTTGCTTCATCATGCACACTATGTCATGTCGGCTTGCTACAGGCCCGTTGGCCTATGCATGCCTCAAATGACCTCTAATGTATGTTCGGTTTTAAATGGATCTAGGCCTACTTAGTATATTTCTTCGATGTAATTTAATAAGCAGCATATTAAGCTCATGTCCCATATTTATACTCATACGGACTCCCGCCAAAATCATAAGGCTTGTTGCCCATCCTATCCACAACACGTGTTTAATACGGCACACGCCAGCGTGCAACAATATAGATATGCAAACTAAAGTATATATATAATTTATATATTTATATAAAGAGAACGGTAGGAAAAGTGAAAGCTATTTTAATTTAGTGAACGAATTTATCTAAATGAAATTGACGGATCAAATCAAAGACAAATGAGCGTGTTTGCAAGTGCGTGCGGGCGTGTGTGTGAGTGGGTGTATGGACAGTAGGCCCCTATGCCACGGTGTGAAACTAAGGCGCCTTAAGGCCATCCGTCGCTATGTCTCATCTCCAATTGGCAATTTTCACTTCGATTGTCCATGCATTAGTCTGCTCTACACTAGACTACTGTAATTCCCTCCTCATTGGTCTTCCCAATGTCCGTCTTGCTCCTCTGCTAGACTAAGTGCCCGTCTTCCTCGAGTCTCTCACATCACCACCTTAAATTATGGCACAAGAACTCCACTGGCTCCCGCTTTCTGCCCACATCCAATTCAAGGTCCTGAAGGCTCAACTTGGTTATGCTCCGATATATTTATGTGACTTAATCCTCATCCTCATCACGGGCTGCGATCCCGGGGGACGAGGAGGACAAGACCCACCCTTGACAGTGGAGGGGGGCCACCATACAGTTGACCCCCACAATTTTGAAGAAAAACCCCAAAAGGTCAACAAATGTAAAAAATTCACCTATTTTTTTACCAGATCAGTTCAAGTGTCCTCTGTCCCCCCACCTGTCAAACAAGATTGCCGCCAGTGATCCTCATTCTGCTGCTTCTCTCCGTCCTCTTCCCGTTGGACCTCCTGGTTCCTCATGTGAGGACATCACTGGGTCAATCTAGGTATTTTCCTGCACCTTGGAATGATCTTCTTCCGTCTGTTTGTTCTTATATTCGTTCGGGTAACGTCTCCTCCTCTTTTACCTTTCTTAAAACTTGCTTTTTCTCTACCTGGATCTCTTGCACTGGGAGTACTTCTGAATGGCTCTCCCGTTAGAAGCGCTTTATAAAAAACCGAATACAATACAATACAACAAGGCTATAGCTAGGTGGGTGTTTTGGGTGTTTAAACACCCCCCGAAATTAAATAATGTAAAAATGAAATAATGCATATACCCGCTATGAGAGCTCACAAAACTCCTCCAAACCCCTTGACTCGGTTGCTTGTCGGCTTGCTCAAGGACAAGTAAACACCCCCCGAAACAAAATCCTGGCTACAGCCTTGCAATACAATATACAATACAAAAACCGAACCTGACACAACTTGACCCATGACAAATGATGTTATATATAATACGTAGTTGGCAAAGTATATCCATAAACAATAGTAAATGTGAAACCATTTTTCATCTGCAGTGCATTGTTATTTATTAGAATAGGCCTACACAATATGAATCAATTGTATCACAAATGTTAGCTTTAAAGTGAATTAATCGGCATTCAATTTTAAAATCAGTGAAGAAAGCATTTCGGGTATCACAAGGTTTGAGTGTGAGCTTTGTTTTGTAACATGTCTTGTGTTTTTGGAGGTATTATTAAAGTCTGTTTCAAGCGAATAAAGTACAGTATATTTATACCAAATGTATACATATATATACACATATATATACATTTGTATATATATATATACATTTGTATATAAACAAATATATATATAGTTATCTAGTCATCTGTAATCTACATCCAAGTCCTTCACTACCTTTGCTGCCTCCGTTAAATCCATTGAGTACGTACATACATAATATAAGTATATTATAATATAAGAATGTCAAAAGCTTGTTAAATTTCTGGGTTGTTAAACATGTTGTTAAACAGAGTTAAAGTTGAAAGGACTTGTTGAAATGCAAAACTGTTGACTTCCGGCAGCTGGTTTGAAATAAGAAAGTTTTCTTTTACTGATTACCATAATCATATTTCAACAGACTAGCAATGTCATGATGACCAACGATCTTGTTAATGAAGTGCCCCAGATTCTGTGAGGACTGCGGTGAAATCTGATCTAGAAGATTACACTCTGGTCTGAAGTAGTGAGGCAGGTTTCGTTCCTTGAGGCAGTTACCGAGCTCAATCAGGAAGTCGATGAAACGCTCAGAAATGGCAGATGTTTCCCAGTCAGCTGCATCCATCTGGTCATCCAGGACACGGAGCAGAACCGTTTTGTAGTGGTAGGACGAAAGAATGCCAAACTGCAGTGGGAAGTTCAGACGAACTGCCTTGAAGATTTTCAGAATGATCTTGTGAGTTGGAAAACCAGTGCCAAATCTATTCAAGCTCTGCTGTTCGTTGCGAGCGAATGACTCTCTCCAACAGAAACCTTCAAGTTCTTCATCACGAGTCAAGTCTGGAACATGCTCGAGAACGAAACATCTGTCTCCGATAACAACTGCAGGTATAATGTTGATTGCGACCTTCTTTAGCCCGTTTGCATAATACACCTCTACTACAGCTTTCGCTTCTTCCATTTTAAGGTTTTTCGCACTTGTGACAACACTAGTGCCAGAGCAAACTGCTTTATCCAAGACATCGCTCAAGAGATTGACAAGCTTCTTTGAATCCAAACATTTTCTGCTGTTGCAGGCATCTGCCCAAGCTTTATCACCACGTTCAAGTCGAATAGAGTGAAGCTCAGATGGCACAGCTGCTTGACTAATGATGAACTCATCGGGACTCAACTCAAACGGTATCAACATATCAAAGTTCTCTGGACAAATGACCATAAGGCCATCAGTGGAACTCCCAGTATCAACTGCCTGATAAGCACCCACAGCCTTTATTTTCCCATTCCTCTGGATGCAGTGGAAAATCTGCATCTTCAAGTCCTTCACTACCTTTGCCGCCTCCCTGAAATCCATTGGGTTCATATCGACATACTTTTGATAGTATTCCAGTAGTTGAGCAGATAACGACATCTCTGGCTTTGCCGCTGTGAAACTCGGTCTTGTTGTAGAATCATTTCTTTCCAGAAAGTTATCATTTCTTCTAGAAGGCGCTGGGATGTTATCATCATCATCATCGCTCGAGTCACATACTTTTTTGGGAGGCTTATCACTGCTATTCGTTGGCACTGGAGCTGCAGATGCTCCCTCTTCTGAATTGTTTGCAAAGAAATCATACAGCTTCCAGGCTCCGTACGCTAAGGCGGCAACACCAACAACAGCAGCACCAGTAGCCAATGTTGTTCCTAGACCTCTGTCTGGATCCTTGTCCTTGTCATCCTTCTTCTTGCGTTGTGACATTACTCTGCTGGCAGTAAACACAGTCAAATACAGACAACAGTTTACAACTTCAAAATATTTTGTAAGTATTAGATTTTCTTAAAACGGTTTCATGCATAGTGGGCATAGGCACAGTTTGTGGGGTATGAGGGGTAACCATATGCCCCACTTTTTGAACTGGAGGGTACAGTACCCCCACTTTTTGAACAGTGCCAATCAATATTTTATTATTGTGCCTTCCCAGAGATCGCAGTCTCTGCCTTGTTTAGTGCATGTAAGAAATTGGTACCCCCCCACCTTTTAGATCAAAGTTACACCCCTGATAGTGGGTATGCAATAGGCTGGGGCATCCGGGAGTTCAAACCTCCTCTGAGGACAAGACCATTAACATTAGGATTTGTAGATCTTATAAATCTCTGATCTCTGTAGATCTCTGATTTGTGAATCTTGACTTGTTGACATATACAAAAGTCGTACAATAAAGAACGAATTTTTCATGTCAATTTCATGTTTCAATTCTTGGTCTCTTTTATTTAGGCAAATGTCTTTACTTCTGGGGCTCTGCACCAGACCCCACTGCAGGAAAATTACGACGCTTCACAGACCTATTCATTAGTGGCATCACGTCACCAGGGCTCCCAGTCTGAGACCCTTCAATTTTCATCTGGATATGGACCTCTGGCTAGATAGTTGCACAAAAATGTAGCCAAAATGTGCTAAATTTCATATTACATGCTCCAAAATCCTTTGGCTAATGGGGCTCTGTCCTGGACATCTACGCATTTGTCCATGCATTTGTTGTTTCTCAATTGGAATACTGCAGTGCCATATACAACGGACTCCTGGCCTGCCGGATTGAGCCCCTGAATAGAATCCTGCATACTGCTGCCTGCCTTGTAGGCTGCATCCCCAAATTTGGCAGAGTGTCTGTGTATATGAGGGATGTCCTCCACTGGCTCCCCTACCCACAGCGCATTGCTTACCGAATCTCTGCCTTGGTCCGGTGGTGCTTTGAAGGCTTGGCCCCTCCATACCTGCGGGAGCTTCGCTGTCCCACCTCATGCTCCAAGCGCCATTGCTATCTCCGCTCAGCTGCGCAAGCTGAGCTTATTGTTCCCTGCGCGCGGACAACCATACGGCAGCGCTGTGCCTTCTCTGTGGCTGCCCCCATGACCTGGAATGGGCTCCCTACCAAGCTCCGTCAAATACCGATTGGTCATTTCACCCTGTTTCTTACTGTCCTAAAGACTGTGTTGTTTGACCGTGGTTGGGCTGGGAGTGCTCCTGAGTAGACAATATTGAAGGGGCGCCATATAAAACTACTTTAATAATAATAATGATGCTCCAAGACCCATAGTCGGGCCGCCCGGAAGGAGGTGGGGGCAAATGCCCAAGGGCCCAGCGAGTTTAGGGGCTCTGCTGGCCGGGCCCGCAATCAACTTATGAAAAATATTATAATCAGTTATATACAAAGTTTATGATTTATGCCTTTTTAAATATAATATTACTCAATAAAATCATAGTTGTTTATATAAATATAATGTTGTACGGTCGTATCCACACTTTTTTAATTTAATTTTTTTCTTTCTCATATAGCCTAAAGATAGTTTAGAGGCCAATGACTGCTTTGCCTAGGAGCCCACAATTTCTGTCTCCACCCCTGCCCGTAGTCATTAGGGGCCTCACAACCCAAGACTTCAATTTTCCTCTAGATCAGAGTTTCCCAAACTGTGGGTCGCGACCCAAAAGTGGGTCGCTAAGCTCTGACAAGTGGGTCGCCACATTTTTCGAGAAACATTTTTTTTTGCAGCAACAACAATTGACTATGATTGGGCTATAACTAGCTGGATTGCAATAAATTGTTAACAGTTTTCACCTAAGTTTCCTTTTAATGCTTTACATTTTCAAGCGCTGGACGTAAATCCGCATATTTTGATACCAATTTACGAAGCAAACTTTAGTACACAATGCTTAATTTTACACATTGGGTACCGAGATTGCCAAGATATTCACAAGTGGGTCGCGACCCAGAGAAGTTTGGGAACTGCTGCTCTAGATACCAGTCTTGTTGTCAAGACCTTAAACCTCAAGACCAAGACTTTTGGTCTCAAGACCAAGACTTTTGGTCTCAAGACCAAGACTTTTGGTCTCAAGACCAAGACTTTTGGTCTCAAGACCAAGACTTTTAAAAACGAACTCGAGTGCACTCGAGACCAAGACCTTGGTCTTGAGGACAATAAGTCTGCTAGATACTGGCAGTCTTGTTGTCCTCGAGACCAAGGTCTTGGTCTCGAGTGCACTCGAGTTCGTTTTTAAAAGTCTTGGTCTTGGTCTTGAGACCAAAGGTCTTGGTCTTGAGGTTCAAGGTCTTGGTCTTGAGGTTCAAAGTCTTGGTCTTGGTTTTGCAAGACCAAGACCAAGACTTTTGTCAATATGAACAGTCATTAATTTTAACAAACGGCAAGAATTTTGAAAATGTATCCAATGATTACTCATACAGTTATTGCTTTAGTATTTACACGGTGTGAATGAGGCTTCACTGTTGTTTTGGACAATTATTTTGACTTCCGGTTATTTACCATGGAATGATTTCAAAACAGACTCATGATTAATTTGTACATTTACATCCGGTTCTTGAAAAGCTGCTTTGTGTGCTAGCGATTTCAGCACTTGTAGACCGTGTTTTTTCACATGGCAGAATTTTTATGAGACCCCACAAGTCACGTCTTGGTCAGAAAATTCTGAGCAAATTGTTTTTTTTATAAAATTCAACAGGCATTTGGAATAATATTTCGCATGAAGGACTTTTGTAAATACAAATTCGGAATTCTCTGCAGTCTCCATTTAGAGTTGTTTTGCTTGAATAAAAGAAAAAACTCATGTTTTCATTAAAATAACGAGTATTTCGACTTGACAATTTTTAGTAAGAAATAGAAGTCTGGATACGACTGTGATTTTTTTGGGTCTTGGTCTCGGTCTTGGTCTTGAGGTTCAAGGTCTTGGTCTCGAGGTTCAAGGTCTTGGTCTTGGTGTTCAAGGTCTTGGTCTTGGTGTTCAAGGTCTTGGTCTTGAGGTTCAAGGTCTTGACAACAAGACTGGATACTGGACGCATATAGGCATTCTATCCATGATTTTAATGCATGCTTCCATTGCATCTGTTCAGTATCGAATGTCATTTCAGTCTCAGGTTAATATAATTGACTATTACAGTTGTCTTATCCAAAATCGACAGTCTATTTCATTGGCACAACTCTCTGGAATTGACCTGACTACGGCTTGGTTTTGGTGCGCCATAAGCAGAGCCGCGTTTACAGAAAATGGGGCCCTACGCGCAAACATTTTTGGGACTCTTCTGAATGTGTAGAGTAGAGAGTCTGAAACTCGATCTGGTGGTGTTTAGCCAATCATGTGCAAAAACCCAACAAAGTTCAACTTGAAGCCGTTTTGTTAGTGTTATTGACTCTGTAATTATGATTACTTATGGAAGCTATTTAAAGGAATGTGAAATTGTTTCGTTTAACGTTACATTTTATAATTGAAAAAAATATTTTCATTCGTTTGGGGCCCTACGAGATTTGGGGACCCTAAGCGCGCGCCTAGTGCGCCTACGTGTAAACGCGCCTCTGGCCATAAGGCATCATCCGCACTCGACATTTCCGTGAAAATATCCTTAAAATGAGACAGACGGACAATGTGAGCTGATTGTTAAAAATTATGATTTTCTTCAACATCGTTACAGTAGTTGTGTAGAACATCATTAATCAGTAATAATAACTCGCGCGATTAGGTTGGCACAGAGGTTATTTTAAAAAGCGGCTATACCCAAATTCAAAACAATATAAATGCAGATTCAGTAAACTTACGCTGACGTTGAACGTTAATGACTTCTTTGTCAACTTGATTTTCGAGAAATAACTACGAAGCACTGGTATCTGAACACGTCAACCTCCAAATAAAAACGAAACCCAAACCAACAACAAAATATGTCATCAATCGCACTTTGGATTTCGCATTTTCGCATTCTACAGAAGATTACGTCACTAAATAGGTTAGTCATAGCAAGTAACGACATCATGCGAGTGACTTGGAAGTTGGCTTCAGCTAAGGAAAATAGTTTTTGCATTTTCGAAATAAATGTTGTTTGCTGACAAATTTCATAAACTTGCGTAAACTTGAATTATCATTATGTTGAATGATTGCGCATTAAACTGTGCCATTTTCATTCGCTTATTGACTGGTGTGTATTGCACAAGTGATCCTCTAGCCTTCTTACTGAGCAACAAGTTGAAGAACAACCGCATTCCTGCTTCAGAAGAGTGTTAGATAGGGCCTAGAGGAACATGAGGAGGAGGATGAAGGACAAGTTGCAATGATGATGGCGAAAGGGAGAATCTGCGGAATTCAGGAGGGAGATCATTCCAGAGGCATGGTGCTGTGCTTAAGAAAAAAGACATTCTTCATTGATGCTGTTACTTTTCTGTTTATTTTAATGGTTGCAGGAATAAATTTCATTTGATTTTGGATATGGCTCGGTTGGAGAACTTGAGGTGAGTAGTGACTGGGGGTCGAGAAAGACTTAGATAGGTCGATGATCGGATGGAGCGGTTTGTCTGAATGGTGAAGATATCATGAAGTTACTTGGGCTAGGATTATTGTAGGGAGTTGTAGCACAGTATAAATAATTACACAGTACGTCGACTCTCATTGCTGGCTGTTGACAAGTTTTTCTGGTCACGTGATTACGACATCTGGTCACGTGATTACGACGCCATTTTGAATCTGAGCTCCTGAATTATAGATTTAAGCTGAAATTAACGTTAAAAATAATATTGTTAATTCTAATGAAGTCCTCAATGTTGTTGTAACGTTTAAAAAATATTTTATTTGATGGATTCCGGTGTATCGGCGTGTAGTCCTCAATGTTGTTTTAACGTTTAAAAAAATATTTGATGTGATTGTTTCCGGTGTATCGGCATGGTAAACGACAGTGGGCGGGGCTTAGGTACTTATAATGTCGTCACAGTGGGCGGGGCTTAGTTATTTATAATGTCACACATTCTGACTGCAGCAGCGGCGAGGAGTCGACGTACTGTGTAATTATTTATACTGTGGTTGTAGGTTAGTGATAGTGCTTTGTAGTGGATTCGCTCTGTGATTTTTAACCAATGGAGTGATTTGAGGATGGGAGTGATATGATGATGTTTGGGCGTTCTAGTGACAGCTCTGGCTGGTTAGTTTTGGATAGGCTGTAGACGCTTGATTTGAGTGGATTTTCTTTGATCAGCGTCAGTCCCGGGCTTTCCACTCAAAACTGAAGTAGGCCTATCACCTTTTCAAATACTCCTACCCTGACTCATCTGATCCTCCGCCTTCCAATTACTCTCGTCGTAAACGACACCCGCCTTGACAGCTGCTCTGTCTCTCCTTATCTGGTACCCTGGAAATAGGACTTGGACCTCTTTTGGACTACTCTATGGAAACCCCTTTGATTTGATTTGGCCTCCTGGAAATCGGACTTGGACCTCTTTTGGACCACTCTCTGGAAACCCCCTCTGATTTGGTTTGGCCTTCTGGATACCGGACTCGGACCTCTTTTGGACTGCTCTCTGGAAACCCCCTCTGATCTGACGTAGCGCTCGTGAATAGGCTGGTGTCCTCTTTGCCTTCGAGTGGCGCTTAAGAAGTTTGGAGATTACGATTACGATTGACAAATCAATTACATATTTTAAATGACTTCTTCGGAAGTAACAAAGTAACGTCATCTCCCATATATATAATTATACACGTCTCTTGCAAATGACGTCATCGCCTTTGTCTTGCTCTGCTTCCGTTTTGATTTTACTGCTTAGCGCGTAGTTTATCTCGAGTTTCTGAGCGAACGTTTTTCTCGATTATTTCGAATAGAAATCGTTACTGTAGGCTGTCTACTGTTCGAGAAAGAAGGAGGAGTTGATGGATGCCGAAGCGAGTTCCAGGAGAGAGGAGGAAATGGAGGAGCTGCCTGCGCCATTGTCCGTCAAGGAGACAGGAGTCGAAAGTCCGGAGACGTCAGAGATCGACCAGGAGGACGACTCGACATTGGATGCCACTTTTCTGTTCGCTAGAAGGAGTTGATGTTGCGTCCACTGAGTTGGCAGACGCTCTGTTGATTCGACCAGCAGCTATCTCGATTCATATGCAAGCGCATTTCGCATCGCTGGCCATGTTTTGTCCAGTCCGTCTTTCCACCGTTTCTTCGTTGTGATCAGTGAACCGGAGTCTGACGACGAACCGCCAGTTGCTTTACGGAAGGCACGACTTACACTGGTCTAGCACAGACGCGTTCGTCGGAAGATCGGTGAGATCATGAGAGACGACAGAAATGCTTCTGGTTCTTCCTCTGCCTCTTCCGAAGAGAAGTAGCATGAAGTCGACTGTCATGTCCGATGCTGTAGGTGTTTGGCTGAGCGCCCCTGATGGACCCCTGAAGAGGTTCCGCTGGTCAGACGAACTTATAAGTTCCAGGGAGTTAGCTTTTTTCTGTGACATTTTCGGGTCCCCCTAAGTTGCGTGCCCCGTGCAACCGTACGGTTCGCACGTCCCTAAGGCCGGCACTGCGTCCATCCTCATAATCCTCTTGCCTCTCAAAGTTTTCCTCACTTATTTAAGTATCAGAGGATTGTTGCATAGCAAATGACTAGTTTCACTAAACAGCAACCCACTCAGTTTACCCTCTACGTACCAATGCTTTCGCTCGGTTTGTCCCTCTTTGACGCCGCTACAGCCATCGTCTTGCAATACGTTTGTGGGTTAGGATGTACTGATCTGCGAAAGCCAGGTAGAAAGCATATAGATCTCCGAAGTACAGAAGTCATATAGGCTTTCATATGGCATTTGGCCTATCTGTTATCGTTCGCATAATCTCCGCTTCAGTTGCAGGTCGTTAGGAAGGTTATCGGTATAGCTCATCTCATGATAAACATGTTGGCTTTGTCATCGATCTTAGGTGATACCGCCAACATTAACAGGTCGGCAGCGTATTTGCCAAAAAGAAACGCCACCTGAGATACATCTAACCAAGTTATTTTGCACGATATACCACTGCAGAGCAGCATGAAAACCAATGTTATATAGGTTTTTATGCCGCTCTGCAGTGGTATATCGTGTCTTCACGTGTATACCGGAGCCCAGGTCTATTTACTACAACTGTCATGATCTGTTATGATAGCTTCATTCTGTTACCTTAGACAAACTTATAAACTGCCAGATTTATTGCAATTTTCATTTTTACTGTAAGGTGTTAAACATCCAAAGGTCATGCAAGATCAATTCCGAAAGAAAATGCATGGACGACTTTTTATTATTAAATATAAAGAAACATAGGCCTACGTAAAAAATTACAGGCGGCTATAATTAAGCAGTCATAATTAGACTCAACAGGTATATATATATATATATATATATATATATATATATATATATATATATATATATATATATATATATATATATATATATATCTGCATGATTAGGCCTATATGCATGATTATATATATATATATATATATATATATATATATATATATATATATATATATATATATATATAATCATGCATATAATCATGGAGATATTCGGGAAATACTCTGACTTTCAAATTAAGGGATGCACTAGACTGTTTTCCATCTTTAAGTCAAAATTTCTAATTAAAAGTGAAACGCTGTTTGTTATCTTTTAGTAGCAATGGCTAATTAGGAGGTGCATGGCTGTTTGCCATCTTGAAGTAACAATGGCCAATTAAGAAGTGCAAGGCTGTTTTGAGGTGCAAGGCTGTTTGCCATCTTGAAGTAACAATGGCGAATTTAAGAAGTGCAAGGCTGTTTGCCATACTGCATAGCGTTGGCTTCAGATAGTGCTTTATGGCTAACGCTGTAGCTATTTGTGTAAATATCAACACAAAGGTCTGTGGATCGGGGGCTTCATTTGGTTACAAATAGCAGACAATATTCGCCCATCAATGTTTCTCCTAATAGGACGGCCAAAACAAATCACATCGAACGGATTAGATCTAATTCGAAACCTGATCCCTCTCTCTCTCAACAAGAGTGCGAAAAGCTCAGCACAGCGAGTCAGCCTATACTATAGGCAGCCTGTTGGCCCATCGCCTATGACGTAGGTCTGCTCGATCCTGCTTTAGTACCAAACAGCCGTTTGGTCTTCAACGCTGGCCTTTGGCCTCTGCTTGTTTTTGGCCTTTTCGCTCTCCCTCTGGTTGTCCTCCATTTGCTTTCTCATTCCCGTTCACCAGTATCCGATTCATCATGACACATTTGTCGTGACACACGAGAAGCTAGTCAGGACAAATGAGATCGAGATAACACTCGATCGTGACACACATTACTCCACTGGACAATAACATGAGGAAAAATTTCATTGGGAGAATGCTATATTCATATTGATTGTGATACTGTTGGTTTTTTGTTTTGTTTTTTAATTGTTGTATTCTGTGTTGTATTATTTGATGCATGTACACTGGAGTGCTAATCTCTTGCAACCGGTTAAATAAAGAAAATACTTACTTACTTACTTACTTACTTACTTACTTACTTACTTACTTACTTACTTACTTACTTACTTACTTACTTACTTACTTACTTACTTACTTACTTACTTACTTACTTACTTACTTACTTACTTACTTACCAGAGGTAGCGGTGGTGACGGATCTCACCCGATCAATTAATTGAAAAATGAGCAGGGTCGCGGCCACACGGTCGCTATTTAAAAAGTGTACATTTACATTTACATTTATACAACTTTTAATCTAATCTAATCTGGAGACGTCATTACCGATTCACTACAAGTTAAAGACCAGATTCCCTCTCAGAATCCAGTTGAAATTCGACAGATCAATGTCTTCAAATGCTCTTTCATAGTATGCTCTCCTTTTATTTTCTCCCTCTTTGTCTCCTCATCTTCCCATTTGTGATTCTCTTTTTCTTCTTATTCTTATATTCCCATTCATAGTTTAATTTTCCCTTATTTTCCTCATCTTCCCATTCAAATTTGTCCTTTTCTTCTTAATTTCTTCATATTCCCATTCATAATTTCATCATTATTCTCTTCGTTTTCCTATTCATAATTCTCTTTTTCTTCTTATTCTCCTCATCTTCCATCCATTATTCTCCTGTTCTTATTCTCCTCATCTTCCCCTCTATAATTCTCCTCTTATCCTCTTTATTCTCCTCATAGTCAAATTCGTAATTATTCTAGTAGGCCTAGTTCTCCATTCTCGTTTTCCTCTGCGAGATCACACCCGGCTTTTTACTTGCAGAGAGTTTTATCTTTGCAAGAGCTGCCATATGTTAGGTATGCTAAATATACCATATGACATCTTAGAGATGCATCAAACAAGAAATTTGCGTCCAATTTACAAGCCATACGCTCACACGAATACCAGGTTATTCTCCATACGACACATTGGGGCCTCCATATGGAATAAAATACCACCATTAATTCAGCATCTACCCAGCCTACGATCGTTCAAGCAAGAATTACGGTCTTCCATGTTCGAGGAACCCTAATTATCAATCCGCAGTTTAATCAACTAAATTTCAATGAGCACACACAGGTACAGCCTCAAGATCGCTCTCGAGTCCTTAGTTAAATATATGTAACTATTACATACTTAATTATTTGCTAACGAGTCTTTAGTTAAGTTTGTTGTTACCAATTCATATATATTGTGTCCTTAGTGAAGTATAATGTCACAATTGCTTATCTAATGATGATCAATCAAGTTGTTTAGTTAAGGATAATGTTACAATTGCATATCTAATGATGAACTATTGAGTCTTTAGTTAAGAATAATGTTATAGTTGCTTATCTAATGATGAACTATCGAGTCTTTAGTTAAGTACTGTATAATGTTACAATTGCATATCTAATGATGGACTCTCGAATCTTTAGTTAAGTTGGCTTATAATATTACCACTGCATATCGAATGATGTTATATCGACTGCTTTCAACAAATTGTATTACTATCCAGGTGGCCCTGGTAGCGGGGTCTACGACCCCTTTTGGGTCTCCTGTGGATAGCCAGATTATGTTAAATGATCATATGCATTATATGTTTTTGTAACCTTGCAATGTTTGGTTACCGAAATAAAATACAATACAATACAATACATCTCTGTAACCAGAGGCGGCGAATCCCGGGGAGACGAGTGGGACAAGTCCACTCCACCTTTAACAGTGAGGGGGCACAGTATACAGTTGTTCCCCCTGGCAATTTTTAAAGTAACTTTTGATTGATATCTTTGTTAAATAATTGCCAAGTGGTAACTTGACCACTGAGACCAGCTGACAAGTCAACACGTGCTACCAACAACTAACAAAACCTCATGTGTTTTGTTTGTTATTATTGTTTATATTGTTATTTTCTCAAATCATTTTAGCCACACTCTCTATGATGTTATTTTCTTGTTCAGGTTTCATAGGCGGACTTTGTGTTAATGTAGGCTAATGTGTTTGCAATCTGTTAAAAGTTCGTGTTTTATTGTTGATAAAAGTAAAATAACTTTAGATTTACTTAGTTTGCTTGTGATTATACAATTTTATGAAAATAGATATCTAAATGCCGTTACAAAGTGGCAGCCGCTTACTTTTTTAACGTATTTTTCGTGCACAAAAATAGAGGTCACAAATTTTAGCCCAGTTCTAAAGTGTCCCTCACTTGTCAAACAAGATCGCCGCTTCTGTCTGTAACTGCTACTCTGACAACGCGTTGTGGAAATGGCAACGTTCCAGACAGGTAACGCCACGGCTGGTGGTGATGATGAAGATGATGATGACGACAATAATAATGATGCAGTGTGGCTCCAAATTTGTGATTCAGCGTTAAATTAAGCCTATGCTAACATAAGTATGTTGTACAATGTACAGGTTCAATAACGTTTAGGCTCTTTGAATGTGTGAGTGTAAAAACCAACTCGACATTTAGTTGTTTTCAAATCCCTGCTATATATTAACGCCATCTTCATACAGGACAAATGCACATAAAAAAAACAAACGATTGCACAATGAGGTTAAAAAATCTGCAGAACCAATCCCGTCTCTAAAATGTCATTTTCAAAGCAGTCCACTTTAAATTACTCAAACACTGTACATGAAATCTCAAGTGACGTTTCTGTATCGTAAACAAGCAGTACCAAAAATTGAAAGACCTCATGATCGAGTTCATTACTTCACGTGCAACAGCAGTGCGCAGACAAAAGGCCTGGGAATTTTATACAGTATGTTCCCAAGATCAGAGTTATCTGGGATTTATCTCCAATTCTACAGAAAAAGCCCTGTCATCGAGTTCTACATTCTCCTTCGTGGCGCATCCAGGAATTGAAGTTGGGGTAAAATAACTTGAATCACGGTATAATGGGAAACTATATAATTACGAACAGTCCACCAAATTTTGGGCCTCCTCGCTTTCGCTCTTCTATGAGTTTCCTCGTGTACAACTTTAAAGTGACAGTAAAACAAATTAGGCCTAGTTGATTGCGACAGGCCCTGAGTCATTTACAGATTTCAAGCAACTGGGTTTAATCTTATCTAATGAAATCTGATGACTCCTATAGCAGCTGTAGGTCCAGAGCTTTACGTTGACCTGACTATGACATCGAGGGCCGTTGTCGACACTACTGAGGCGCCGCTATTCTCATATATACATATATAATCAGTCGATGGCCAGTTCAAGTGAAGCCGCAGTGAAAATGCGTTGGATAGGCAAGGGCGAATTCCGATATGACGATTTAAATTGGTTTTATCAATTTCTTGGTAATCAAATTCAGAGATATACTAGTGAAACTCGGCTGGGAAAGATCCAATTTACGACATATATAGGTTCTTGAGAGATTTCATCAATGTATGTGCATCATCGAAATCAGATATACAGGCCTACTGCAACACTTGGGAAATATCATCCAATTTAGAGTAGAGCAGAGGTTCCCAACCTTTTTAATGCCCTGCACCCCTAGGAAATGTTTGATTAATGTTTGCACCCTACAAAACTATTCACATATAGTTTCTACATACATACATACAGTACAATATTAACATACTTTCACCATTTGTCGCACCCCTGAAATGCCATCTCGCACCCCCTGGGGGTGCGGGCACCCAGGTTGGGCACCCCTGGAGTAGAGGTTCGTGAACAGTTGGGATACGCAGAGAACGTAAGCTGCAAGAGTTATCACATCAGAAATGACACATTCTGAGATTCTCTGACTTTAGGCCAGGCATCAAAGAAGAATCTCAATGAAAGTTCAAGAGAAACCTTTCAAAATCAAACATTTAGCCTACGCATGCAATGGCAGTATGAAAATACTATTTCAAGTGAACTGCATTGCACAAGTCTGCAGGAAAGCTTTGGCACATCTAATAAAGAGAGGAGAAAAATGTTCATTATTCGGCGATTGGGATTTGGGACCATGGCACAGATAGTTAACGGTCTTTACCACTAGATATGAAAATGTGTTTTTATTATCTTACACGCAGGTTTATCATTTTCGCACCTCTAACAAGATATCTTCTAACCTTATCATAATATAACATAGCATAACAAGGGTTTTAAAGGATTCCAAAGACGTGTAATCTGTGTTACAACCACTACAACCACTTAGAACTATAGGCCTAGGGCCAACTTATCATCATAGAGCCATTGTGTCATTATTTAAGTTGGCGTCGATTAGGCTAACCTCAACGTTTAAAAGTTCCAGAAAAATAATACTGTAACACAGTAAAACATCGAACAATGCCCGGTTGAATTTTATTCAGAACAAAACCGCACCACACGCCACTTTTACAAGAAATTGCGCGCTATATGTGAAACCCAAATCGAAAAAAGTTACAGCAATGCGGACGGATTGCTGCATGACAAACAGACCTATTACTTATCCGGTGACGGTGAGATTAATGGCATTTCTCGCTAAATATAAACGCTACAGCTACCAGCTCACGGACTGCACTCTCATTGGCAGGTGGCAGTTTGGAGACGGCGCCTGGTATAGCCTAGCCTACATGGCGTCAGAGATCTCGAGAGGCCGCCCAGTTGTCAAATCCTGTTACATATGTACATCAGCATCGCTTCAGATGAAAGATCTCACTGGCCAATAGCCAGATGCCTTCCGACAGTTTATGAGCAGCAGAAATAACAAATACTGCATAAACAAGATGGTCGATAGTTCTCTACGTGTCTGCGAGAGATGCCGGTGGAGACCCCCTCTAGTGCTAATGGAGCATCATTCGAGTGCAGTTGGTCTTGACGTCAGGCCCGCATTAAGGGGCTGCTACGGGTGCTGCATCGTCCGGGCCCACAGTTTTGAGGGGCCCAGATTTTCGGAAATACATAAAAAATTCTTATTGTACTTGTAATTGGGCCCCGTGCCGATGGCTATACAGGTAATCACAGCACCCGGGCCCGCACTAGTCTTAATGCGGCCCTGCTTCCCGTTCTTGCATAACATATCAGCATCGGTAACTTAGGCTAGTCATGAGAGCCTCTGGCAGTATCAGAAAAGGCGCTATATAATAATACCAGTCTTGTTGTCAAGACCTAAATCCTCAAGACCAAGACCAAGACCAAGACCTTGAACCTCAAGACCAAGACCAAGACCAAGACTTTGAACCTCAAGACCAAGACCTTGAACCTCAGGACCAAGACCAAGACCAAGACTTTGAAACTCAAGACCAAAACCGAGAAAAATACTCAAAAATCACAACCATATTCAGACTTCTATTCCTTACTAAAAAATTGTCAAGTCGGACTACTCGCTAGTTTAAGTAAAACATGAATCTTTTATTTTTATTCAAACAAAACAACTCCAGATGCAGACTGCAGAGAATTTTGAATTCGTATTTACAAAAGTCCTTCATACGAAATGTTATTCCAAATGCCTGCTGCATTTTATAAAAAACCAATTCGCTCAGAATTTTCTAACCAAGACGTATTTTTCACATGGCAGAATTTTATGAGGCCCCACAGGTCACCTGTGGGGCCTCATAAAATTCTGCCATGTGAAAAATACGTTCTAATGTAACAGTGCTGAATTCAGTGGCACACAGGGCAGCTTTTCAAGTACCGGATGTATATGTACAAATTGTGAGTTGTTTTGAAATTCCATGGTAAATAACCGGAAGTCAAATAAATGTCCAAAACAACAGTAAAGCCTCACTCACACCGTGTAAATACTGAAGCAATTGTGTTAGTAATTATTCGATAAATTTTTAAAATCCTTGCGTTTTGTTAAATGACTGTTCATATTGTCAAAAGTCTTGGTCTTGGTCTTGCTAAACCAAGACCAAGACTTTGAGCCTCAAGACCAAGACCTTGAACCTCAAGACCAAGACCAAGACCAAGACCTTGAACCTCAAGACCAAGACCAAGACTTTTAAAAACGAACTCGAGTGCACTCGAGACCAAGACCTTGGTCTCGAGAACAACAAGACTGAATAATACTAATGAAATGGTCACATACATTAAATTCAATGTTCATGCTCTGTTACCAACCTCGCAGATCTTCAAACCTTCAAATACGCGTACTTAGAAACGGACGGTGAAATCAGAGGACCCAGAGGACGGGTTTTGGTCTGCCATCGGCTGATGCCTTGCGCGTCAGAAACCGACAAGAAAGAAGTTATTAATCAATAGCAATAAATAAAATTCAATAACAGTAACAATGAAAATAACATTACCAGTTTCATTAACAATAACAATTTCAATGACAATAAGAATTATAATAGTAATAATGACTCAGAATGAAGTGCGACTGAAGAAATATTTTAGGTCTACTCATATGTGGGGCGTGCTCGACAGTCTAGTGGTTAGCGCGTTGGACTGTCAATCGAGAGGTCGGGGGTTAAAATTGCCGCCAGGGCAGAAATTTGGTTCGAGTTTTCTGCTCCATTTGCGCCCCTAGGCAGCTTGGCTATAGTGAGTACACTGACCATACACTGTCGGTGGGAAGATGAGACAGCGAGGGAGAGGACTGGCCACCTGGCCTCATATGCTAAGAAAATGAAGTCGCTTACACTTCATACCCATGGCTGTTCCAGGATTAGCTTAAGGGACTGCTCTTCATTATGTTGCACGAGAGAGAGAGAGAGAGAGAGAGAGAGAGAGAGAGAGAGAGAGAGAGAGAGAGAGAGAGAGAGAGAGTGTGTGTGTGTGTGTGTGTGTGTGAGTGAGTGAGTGAGTGAGTGAGTGAGTGAGTGAGTGAGTGAGTGAGTGAGTGAGTGAGTGAGTGAGTGAGGCAGGCAGAATTAGGGACAAAGGCAGAAACAGAGACAGACAGAGGTATAGACAGAGACAGGGGCATAGACACAGACTGATAAACAGAGAAAGAGAGAGAGAGAGAGAGAGAGAGAGAGAGAGAGAGAGAGAGAGAGAGAGAGAGAGAGAGAGAGAGAGAGAGAGAAAGAGAGACAGAGTAAGATGCTAATGAGGGGAAAAGACTGTCATTTATTTCTTCGACACATTCCTGGAAGTTCACCGCAGAAGAATTGACGGGGAAGGATTCAGATGGGGCCAATTAAGGAGTAATAGCTCGAGTAAAGTCTTACTCAGAGTAGACTAGACTGCATTACACCCAGAGAATATAAACGATACTGTATCACAACAATTGAAAGCCCAATAAGAAAATAATGTATCTACAACCATTATGGATAATATATAATATATATATATATATATATATATATATATATATATATATATACCACACAGATGAATTTTATAGGTAGATATAGGTTTATATGCGTTAATGCAAGACATAATATGCTAAATAATAATTACAGTTATTGACGTGATAGAAGAGCCAACCAAGTTCTGAATTGGATTTGTGAACGGAAAAGCAACAGAGGAAGACCAAGAAAGTAATGGCCGGAAATTAAACGAGATGACCTTAAACGTATTGATATGTTGTCGTGCAATGAATCAAGGAGATTGGCGATGGACAGAGATGGAGTTGGAGATGATGTGCTGCCCGACGTGCAGACCTGCACATGACTGATCACGTAGCCTACTAAGTACCTATCGATGTTAGTCCTCTGCACAAGAAGGACCAAGTAGCCTACTAAGTATCTATCGACTATAGTCCTCTGCCCGTGAAACCAAGTACTAAGAAAGTACCCATCGACGTTAGTGTTTTGCAGCGGCGTGGAACAGCATTTTAAGGCTAACAAAGGATAATTCACTGCAGTAAAACGGTATAATCTGTCTTTTCAACAAAGAACGGTCGGTCGACATCACACGACACACCGGGTTTCGAACCGTGCACATACGATTTCACAGTCTATAGTTACATACTCATGAGTATATACACCAGAACATCCTTATAACACACTTCACTATAACACGAAATTCTGATATAAGACGGTCGGGTACACGTACATGGATCACAGACTTCAGTCATCCTTAGAAACAACCGCATTATAAAACAACCCCAGCATAAGTCCGTCCTTGGTATCCATGGCCCCAAAGACATTGTCATCAGAAGCATGCATTGGGTATATAAACTGTGTCGCCGATTTTGGGATTTATATGGCGCAGGCATATCGCTGATTACAAAGAAACGAATACATGCAAAATATTAATTTTACGTTGCGCATAACTGAGGAAATCAGACACTGACATCTTTGAAACCGACTCCTCCTCCTTGTAGATATATCCATCACGAAATACATGTCGAAAATGCCTTCGAAACTGAGCAATTATATGAATTCCAATATTTGTCGTAACAGGTGACTAGCTGACACGTGTGCGTAACGGTGACCTGTGTAGCAAGACTTTGGATGCTTGGACTACTGTCGCAGGTGGTTCCCTCTCACCTGGGTGAGTCCTCGCGCCCGAATCCGCCGCATTTACGAATCAGTGGTATTGATCGGCGTCGTTCTGCTGTTCGACAGAAAGGCTGTTGACCATTGCGGAATTGGACTGAGTTTCATTTTCCAGCTCGAACGCCACAATCGCACCCGCGACTCTGGTGCTAGTCCTCGACTCACTGCTGCTCCTGCTACTGCTTCTGCTGCCGGTGTGCGCTGTCGCTGATGCCGGGGCCTTCGCAGTCCGATCCATCCTTCTTCTACTCGGCCTCCTCGTTGGGGGCTCTTCGTCCGCGCCATGGGAGTCTTCGTGCGCCTCCTCCGCCGCCGCCGTTGCATCGTCGCTGCTTTCTCCTTGCTTGCCTAGTCGGGCAGCCTCGGCTGTTGCGGCGCGGTCCTTGCCGCTGGCCGGCGACAACTCTACGGGGAAGGCGCGGTTGAAGCTGGAATAGTCGATCAGGTACTGGCCATCGTCTCGGTGGTAGGTGACGAGGCGCTCGAAGCGGTAACCCCAGAGGATCTCGTTCGGCAGATAGGACGTCCTTGCCTGAGTCGTCATCCCGGTTGACTCGACGATTCCTTCGAGGATGACGAGGATCTCAAAGTGGCGCCGAGTCAGATCCTCAGCAGACAGGTCCCACAGAGGACTGTCCGGCGTGATGCGGTGCTCGACGATAACTGGCCAGACGAGGAAGAGCCTACCCTCCGAATCCTCCTCGCCCAGGTGGAGGTCGCGCTGGGAGAGGGCTAGCACCTCGCCCTCCCGCGTTACGCGTTTGCTGATCATGATGCCGCGCACCTGCGCTTCGACGATGTGCGACTTGCGCATGTCACCGACCCGAAAGAGGAAGCAGAGTTCATCGTCGCGTTGACAGATGAGCGCGTTTTTGCTGAACATTAGGGTCTGTGCTCGCTTCTTCGGCCGGGAGATCTTGGCGAAGACGAGACCCGTCATGAGAGCCTGGATGATGATTCCGAAGCAGGACTGGACCATCATGACGACAATTGCGACTGGACACTCTGGACTCGTGCACCGGAAGCCGTAGCCGATCGTCTGCTGTGTCTCGATGGAGAAGAGCAGGGCCGTCGGAAAGTCGTAGACCTCGGCGACACACGGTTTCCAGTCTGGGTCGTCGCGATGGGCCATGTCACCGTGCACGAAGCAGATCAGCCACCAGACGAACGCGAAGAAGACCCAGCTGAGGGTGAAGGCGAGGGCGAAGATGAGCAGGTTCCAGCGCCACTTGATGTCGACGAGGGTCGTGAAGATGTCGGCCAGGTAGCGACGTCCGCGCTTGTCGATGTTCACGCGCGAGATGTTGCAGTCGCCGCTCTTGTGGACGAGTCGACGGGGCGTCTGCGGGGCCCGGGGCAGCAACCAGCGAAAGCTGCTCTTTCGAAACGCATTCATCGAGATCGCTGCACCTTCCGTACAGCCGCCACCGTCACGCTTGACCGTATCAGGCGCACGCTTTCCGTCGAACGCCCCTGCCTTCTTCGCCGTCGGCCCCCTCGCGACGAGGCCACGCTTCGCTGATTTCCCGCTTTGGAACTCCGCCTTCTTCTGGAACCCGGCACTAGCTATCCTGTTACTATTGCTACTGTTATTACTGTTGACGCTATTGTTGTTGTTATTGCTTACGGTGATTAAGGCCAGTTTGGCGTCGTCCAGATGGGAGCAGTGACGCGTAACTATCGAGCGACGGCACGTGAACGGGTCGGCAGAGCGTGACTGCAAGCCCGCGTACTTCGGTAGGTTCATTAGCGACAGCATGCATCGCTTGAGGCTGCCATCCATTTGGCTCGACTGATCATCGTCTTTCCTCAACCGACTGAGTTCTCAACGCACGCAATTACATCAGCCCAACTTCCAAGTCCTCGCCTGCTCCCGGCAGAAGCCAGAGAAATCTACGCATCAACAACGTCCAACCCGCCGACAGATAGAAGACGCAACGAATATCCGCCCAGACTAACGACATTCTCCAACGGACAACGTATCCGTTCAAAACGATTCGCTTACCTCGCAACCGTTTACGGAAAAGCTTCGTGTCCGATCGCGCTAATATCGAACAGTTCAAGCACAGTCCGTTCGTCTCCTCCTCCTCAAGCACTTTGGCCCTGAACGCACAGACGCCTCACGAACGCAGCCCGGCCGTCAGAGGCCATCAAAGAACCGTTACGGTGGTTCCCGAAGCGTTCCACTTATCAGCTCTTGGAACAATCACTCAGCAGATGGGATAATACGTGTAACTTCAGTAAGCGTAGGCTATGCCTCTGCGTGTATACGTCCTAGAGATTCTCGAAGCCCAAATCGACCCAACGACCGCACGATGGGCGTATGTCCTGCAACTTACGCAATCTATCGGCTCTGAGCTTTCGTTTGTCGGTAAGGTTCACCGCCATAGCGTGCACCTTTATAAGCCTCTGCCAGTTTTAACGCGGTACGCCGAAGAGGTATGGGGCGCCGTCGGCGTCTATATATAGTACACCTGCAATACCACCACTGTCGGATCAGCGGTATGGGGCGCCTCTTTGAGCCACTTGTGTTGCTGAGGTTGCTGCAGTTAAAGTTGGTGGCCGTTGAAATGACGATCGGCGTAGCTTGATGCAGAATCGGTTCGGGCAAGTTAATGCCGACCTTAGCGGAAAAGTTACAGTATGGATGCGAAAGACGAGCGTACCTGGTTCGAAATCTACAGTCAGAAGAAGCACTCTGTTTGAATGCGCGGTGTCGTTGGTGAGGCGACACACAGAATTTCAGATCTCTGAATTGTTAGTGTCTTGAAACGGCAGAAACTAATTTGGCTTCGTGCGCTGTGATAAGCAACGAATATAATTAGCAAATATTTATGTTTTCTTGAAAACGTATCGTTAGGCAAATGTAGCCTAGGCCTATACGTTCTTTAGCGACAGTATGAGCCCGATCTTCTATGTTCTATCCTCTGCCTTACTAGCTTTCCATCCTCTGCCTTCCAGGCTTTCTCGTCCTCAACGAAACCCGCCGTACAGTTCTGCCTCTCTCTCTGGTCTCTCTGGCAACCGGAGTAAGACCTCCGATAGACATCGATTTCTGGACAACCCCTCTGATACGACGTAGCGCTCGTGAATAAGCTGGTGCCTTGCGCTTGGCTTTAGAGTAGCGCTTTAGTAATTTGAAGTTTACGATTGCGATGCTCCTCATATTTCAGTGTTTGTATGCTTAACAGTGCATGTATGTATGTATGTATGTATGTATGTATGTATGTATGTATGTATGTGTGCACAGTTTTTAAGTATGTAGGCTACTTATGTCATATGTAGGCCGACTTTTTAAGTGCATGTATTTATGTTAAATGCATAGTGTATGTATGTGTCTATATATTAATGAATATATGTATGAAGACATACAGTGTTTGTTTCTAGAAAAAAGGGTTCAGGAACTGAACAATTATGGAAGGGCTAAATCGAGGGCAAAGTCCGAGAAAAAACGGGGGTGGGGTGTTGGATTTGGGGATGGGTCTCGGTGAGCATAGTATTAGTATTAATGCCATACGCAATTTTATAAAATAATGTTTTAATGCGTAATATTAAATTAATTATTTTATATATATCAATATATACAGAAAACACGGAAGTTAAATTAAAATAACTAAATTATTTTACTAGCTGAAAAAGGTGCTACGGGAGAAAAAAGCACTGAAGACATATAATATAGCGCCTTTTAAGCAGGCTTGACACTCGCGAATTATGCGTGAAATACACAAAATTGGCCTTTTTTGAAAGATTATCTACATGTTTATTCTTTAATTTAGCTTAATCGAGTTTTTTAATCGAGTTTTTTCTTTAGTTAAGTTTAATCGAGTCTATTCTTTAACTGAGTTTATTTTATAGACTGTAACTTCCTCACACATACATACTTACATGTATGCATGTTGGTCATAAGTATGTATAGCACACTTTCTAAGCACTGAAGCACTTGAGTATACACTCTCAATCAAATTGACATATGTATAATGTATGCATAGATACACCCACTTGAGACACCCACTTGAGAC
Organism: Allolobophora icterica; assembly: GCA_963556255.1. Classification (NCBI taxonomy): domain Eukaryota; kingdom Metazoa; phylum Annelida; class Clitellata; order Crassiclitellata; family Lumbricidae; genus Allolobophora; species Allolobophora icterica. The sequence continues at coordinate 39,463,541 of OY744610.1, read as the reverse complement.
ATGAAGCAAAGTTGTTCAACGTGACGAGAAGAGATGCATAACTGCGATGATAAGTGCGCTATGCAAACATACCTACTTACGTACATGCATACATACATACATACATAAATACATAATACATGCATACACAAATACATACATACAATACATACAAACATATACACATGCATAGGCCTACATACATACGTATACACGCGAATCTACATTACTACATACAGCTATGCATATATATATATATATACATACATAGATACATGCATGCATACATACATACATACATGCATACGTGCATACATACATACATACACACATACACTCATACATGCATACATGAAGTCATGCAGGAATGAGGAGAGTTGAGGGGGTTGAAGGTGGCATTATACGCGTGAATTACCCGTGAAAACTTCTCATTTGATCTACATAGAGTTTCTGCATCTAGGTTCTTGACGTCTTTACTGCACGATAAACAGAAGAGCGAGAGCTGCTGTTTGTGGAGTACGAAATGTATGAGTGTACAGACGCGTAATTCTAACAGCATGTCGGCACGCAGGCTGGCGGTGCCAAAATCCTCAAGTGTTTCAGTAATCTGGACACGTTTTCATCATTCACGGACTTCTGGATCCTGACAGTCGACTGGTGATGGATGTGAAGAGACTATGATTGATGCCTTCAGTGCTTAGATAAGTGCGCTATATAAATCTCCAGATTAGATTAGATTATGAAAGGAGAGTGAGTCAAAGAAGGAAGAAACGATGGAATTAGCCATAAATTAAGCCATAATTGAAGGTGCGTCGCCTGCTCCAGTGATGCTAAATCAACATTTGCAAGGAAATGCAATCATTTAATTCTGTTTACTATATTTGTGTGAAGTCTGAAGACTTCTTCTGTCGACTTTAACACCTTCGCTGGCGACGTTCTGACGGTCAGAGTAAGCTTGTTATTGTTAGGATACTCGATAATGGCCATGCCCATGAAATGCGTGTTAGTATCTGCACTTTGCATGTCATGAGGTCAAGTGAGACGCAGGCCTATGTCATGAACTGTTGCTACTAGAGAACTCAGTTGTAAAACCAGTACACTGACCATACACTATCCATGGGAAGATCAAACGGTGGAGAGACAGACAGACAGACAGACGGAGACGGAGACAGACGGAGACACAGAGGGAGGGAGAGAGAAAGAAAGAGGACTGCGCCACCCGTCATCGTATGCCGAGGCTAAGAAAACTGCTAACAATCCATACATAACGGTGCTCGCAGTATTAACACTGGACAGCTCTTCGGTTACTTCAACATCAGTTCGTGTGATCAGCGAGCGATAATAAAAGAAAAAATGAAATCCGTGGCGTTCCATTGTTTCCCCCGAACGGCATCTGACGCTTTCGGCCACTTCAAATGCCGTCAGAAATAAGCGCAAGTCATCAATAACTTCTAAATTAACACACCTGTGCAGCTGCTGTGAGATGTCTGTCTGTCTACCTCAGCATCAGCAACAGCAGAAGCATCAGCAGCCTGCTGCCCGTCGAACTTCGCCGTATTCCGAGTCTCTCGCTGATTGGGTTACAGGGAGATGCGGGGAAATGTCAGCGCCGGTTGCTGAGGATGCTGGAGGAGCAAAGGATGCTCTGCTGCATACATACGGTCCGGGGATGCGCTGATCTGCCCCATTCGCATCGAGTGAACGTTTCCGTAAAACTCTATAGTTACTTCATGAGTGTATCCGTTACTCTTGCACCAAGACTGGCCTCGACAACCCGATGAACTCGATTTGATAGAGCGTCGTCAGAGGCTGGTCTTCCTGACTCAGACTTTTTGCGGCGCACGGATCATATTTTGCAGATTCACATTTACGCGTACCCTATCCTGTGCGGCTAATTCGAATTCCGAGACACAAAAAGTGCACCTAGAGTTGTTCTGTGAACCTCGTAATCATAATCTCCAAAACGCTAAGTCGTTGGAATCAGCTCAATCATCGTCGCTCAAAACAAAAGCAGTGAGGTCAAGTTCAGTTTCAGACCTCTACCGTTAGTTACTTCGTACAGTAAACTTACCCTATCCAGTGCGGTTAAGGCGATTTGCGAAACGCAACATTGACATTGGACCTAGGTCTACTTGTTCGGTAAACCTCAACCTTCAGTAAAGTCAGGTGTGAAACGCCTACTTTAACCGGTGCGGTTTAGCCGATTTCCGCTTTGCTTCCCAGCGTCTCCCCCATCAGCCACCTTGCAAGTAGTGTCCGCCGCGGCTGCCTCCTCGGCCGACGATATAATCCTGTGTGCCTGCCTCGTCGACAATAGATCCGCTCTTCGGGTCACACAGGTTCCTCTCGATCCTTCGACATCTACGTTCGAAGCTCTCTGTCTCAGCATCGCCACTCCTCGCGGCCCAGTGACCGTCCTCACCGTATACAGACCTGGTTCTGCTCCTGCTACTGGTCAGTTTTTTGAAGAATTCTCCTCCGTTCTCGAGAATCTCATCACCCGCAATAGCCAACTCGTCATTCTTGGCGACTTCAATCTACACCTGGAAGACCCTGCCATTTCCACCTCCTCCCGATTCCTCGAACTGCTTTCTCAGTTTGCCCTCCGTCAGCATGTGAGTGAGCCCACGCATATCTTGGGCGGCTGGCTTGATCTCATCATCACCTCTGACGATGATCAGGTTGAGGATCTCCGGATCCTCCCACCGACGCTCTCCGACCACTCATTCATCCACTTCACCCTTCCTTCCGTTCATCTGCAACCAGTCTACTCCATTCGAATGCTGCGAGGTTGGAAATCCTTCGACTCTCTGGCCTTCAGCGTCGCCATCCGCAACTCACAACTCTCCGCGACATCTGCCTCTCTCGACGGTCTTACAGTTACCCAACTGTTTGATCTCTACACTTCAACCACGACGTCGCTCCTAGATGAGGTACTTCCGCGTCGTAGCGTCAAGAGCCGCATTCGTCCTCTGGCTTCCTGGTTTGACGCCGAATGCCATCAGATGCGACGCCGTGCCCGCTGTTTCGAGAGACGTTTTCGTCGATCCAAGGATCCCTGCGACCGGTTGGCCTGGGTCTCTCAACTACGTGCCCTCCATCGCCTTTTCCACCATAAGGAGGCTGCCTACTGGGAAAATCTAGTCTCTCGGAATGCCAAGAATCCGAAGCGTCTCTGGTCCTCCATCTCTGGTCTCCTTGGCCGATCATCTCGCTCCTCCGAGACTCCTGCCTTCTCCGCCAACGACTTTCTCGACATGCTTACTGCCAGGACCGACCGTCTTCGTGCTACCACCGCCGATGCTCCTCCTCCGACGTTCACCTCGACGACAGCTGTCTTCGATGGATTTCGACCTGTTACTGACTCTGTTCTTCGTTCAGTTTTTTCATCTGTGAATTTAAAATCATGTGAATTAGACCCACTTCCCCCTTTCATTGTTACCGATATTCTGGATGACCTTGCTCCGTTCTTTCTGTACCTCTTCAATAGGTCTCTCTCTGAGGGCTATATCCCGGCCTCACAAAAACGGGCTGTCGTCTTTCCCTCACTTAAAAAGCCAAATCTTGACACTAACCTCTGTCAGAACTATCGACCTATTTCTAACCTCTCTTTTCTTTCTAAAACCCTTGAACGGCTGGTTTCTATGCAGCTTCTTCCCTACTTGGAACAATCTGGACTTCTCCCACCTTTCCAATCTGGTTTTAGAGCTAATCACTCTACAGAAACTGCCCTCCTCTCCCTGCTATCAGAGATCTATTCTGCTGTTGATAAGTCTCAACTTACTCTTCTGGCTCTTTATGACGTTTCTTCAGCCTTTGACATGGTCGACCATGAAATCCTCCTCCAGCGCCTTGAGATTTCTTTTGGTCTAAAGGGCACTCCTCTCCTTTGGTTTCGGTCTTACCTGTCTGAACGCTCTCAACTGATCATCTCCGGTGATTCTAGAACTCGGTGGGTCTCGGTAAAACTTGGTGTTCCTCAGGGTTCGGTTCTTGGCCCGCTTCTCTTCATTCTCTATACAGCTGACATTCCTTCCCTACTCTCTAAACACGGGGCGGCTGGTCACCTTTTCGCTGATGATGTTCAGGCTTTTGTCCATGGGCCTCCATCTGCTCAACTGCTTCTCACTGGGTCCATTGAGGCTCTCTCTCAAGATCTTCATTGCTGGATGTCTTCAAACCGCCTTTCTCTAAACTCTTCCAAAACTCAATTCATCTGGTTTGGCACCCCTCAGCAACTCAAAAAGCTTGATTTCGTGCTCCTGTCTGATAGGTTTCCTCACTTCACTTTCTCGTCCAGTGTTCGTGACTTAGGTGTCATTCTGGACAGCGCGCTCACTTTTGCTGATCACATTTCCAACCTCACCCGCTCCTCTTACTTCCACTTAAGGCGTCTCCGGGCTATTCGGCGGTCTGTCTCATCTTCGACCTTCACCTCAATTGTTCATGCATTCGTGTGCTCTCGGATTGACTACTGTAATTCTCTCCTTATTGGCCTTCCCAAGATCCGTCTTTCTCCTCTCCAGTCCGTACTCAATGCTGCTGCTAGACTCATTGCCCGCCTTCCTCGGTTCTCTCATATCTCCACCTTCATGGTTGAACACCTCCATTGGCTCCCTCTCTCTGCCCGTATACAATTCAAAGTGCTTATTCTTGTGCTTAAATCTCAGCTGGGTTTTGCTCCACAGTACTTACGTGATCTGTTTCAACGGCCTCATTCTGCTGCTTCGTTGCGTCGTCTCCGATCTTTTGAGCGTCTTGACCTCTTAGTTCCTCGTGTCAGGACAACTATGGCTCAGTCCAGGTCCTTTGCCTGCATAGGTCCCTCACTTTGGAACCGACTTCCTCCTTCTGTCCGCACCACCATTCTCTCTGGTAGCGTTGCTTCTTCCTTTTCTCACCTTAAATCCTGCTTTTTCTCTCGGGGTCTCGCGCACTGGGAGCGCCTCTGAATGGTATATACCGCGAGAGGCGCTTTATAAATGCCCATATACAATACAATACAATAGATGCATAGATCATCATTAAACAGAGGAGGTCCGATCAGCGACGAAAAAGTCCCGTCGCTCAACTTCGCCGCAACAGACGCTGCACAAGGCACCGACTGCGTCGCTCTTAAATGCCCTCTCGATTTATTACTGTACGTAGGCCTATACGACGTATACGTGTATATACTTAGTCATATATATATATATATATATATATATATATATATATATATATATATATATATATACATATATATATATATACATATATATATATATATATATATACACGCATACACTCACACACACTCGCGAACTTACAGACACACATATACACACACAAACACACACACAGTGGTCTTTGATTCGATCATTCAATATAGTCAGCTTTCACCTTTCCTACCGTTCTCTTTAAATACGGAAACGACCACTGCTACTATGCACAAAAGCAACGCAATGAACCTGTAGGCCTATATACTGTTTATCCATAAAAATCATATGCATGCCTTTCGGTGACGCAACTACCTATAGATTGTCAGGCATGCGCAGTAAGACACACTCTACATCTCTATATTTAGCGAGACGGGCGACAGAAATAAAATCCAAAAACGTGCTAATCTCTTTCGCAGTAGATCACAAGCAGCTGTTGCTAATCATCGTCCGTATAGAGTTTATAGACGAATCAAAAACCGCCTACCTGGCTGCAGGTGTTGTTCGTAGAGCTCTATAGAACTAACCGAATGACACATCGTCGCCTGAGAATTATAGTGTTCTATCTGCATTTTTGTTTACTTTTGACTTAAGCACACATTCCGACCCAGGGTAATTGGTTCTATCTTCGTACAAAATCGCGTTTGTTGAAATGGTGCCTTTGCTGGGAAAAGAACAGAATTATTTTATTCTATTTGCATATTCTTACTAATCGATTGGGATTACAATATTCTATGTGAACCACCCAATTATATTTCAAAGATTTAATCACGTGAATATTATAGAACAAATTGTGTCCATGTTTATAGCCCAGGATTATTTTGTTCTATATTGGTCACATGGTCTGAACGGCAAATTGTGATTGGCTTATGATTGCATATAGAACATTATTATAGTAAGCGCATTCCGTTACAGGCGGATATTATTAGGCTACATAAACAGACAAAATGGAAGGATCAAATCGACAAATAAAAATTAACTCAAGATAGGAAGCAGATTTTCACTAAAGTTTATAACAGGAAGTAAATTAGAGCACTTTTCTGCCGGTGAATGAAATTAGAAGTGATAGCGTATATATATAGAATTTTTAAATAACAATTATTCCTGTCGTCGGACTAACAGGCCTCGTGGTATTATGATTTGGCCTTATAATTAGACATTTAGACATCGATATAGTGTATATAGCAGTTGATTTTTCCAGAATTTCTTCAGATGTGCCGTGACACTTCAAACCATAATACTTTCCGTGCTATTAATGAAATTAAGACATTTTTAAAGATCGGAGTTTACTGAAAATGTGGACTCTCTAACAGTTATAATGTTCCATATGATGATGAATCATAATAACAATTACTATTACATAGCTGTTTCAGTAATATTTTGTTCTATTTGAACAGATTCCACAAATCGCCTTCAAATTATGCTTTCTTATGCTAGAATCTTCAATCGTTGTGATTATTAAAAGTTGCATATGGCCACATAAATATTTTCTAAACATTCTTTCTCTATTTTGTCCCACCAAAGAGTTTTCAGTATTAAATTCTAAGGCACCAAACTTTCTTTTTCGATTTTCTCGATTACGCGAAAATTGCGCATAGAACAGTCTAATTCTGAGGCGACGACATGCTGCCAACCTCCGTTAACTTAATTCATACACGTGCAGTGACGTGCATGCAGTTATGCTTGCCTACATTATTTTTGTTGTTTGACCATAGCTCATGGAACATGCATACAAAGTAGAGCCAGGAACGGAAGCGTGTTACTTTACTTTACAGTTATAAAATGTTAACAACTTTATTTCTTATTGTGATTGTTTTTTCATTATTTTTATTAGACCTATTGTCACCATGCAGCATGGACGTAACTGCCCCATAAAATGGTGGTGACTATAATCCCCTGCTCCGTCCTTCCCCTTCTCTCTTTCCCCCTGTCTCTCTACCCTCCCTCCTTCCCTTTCCCTATACAAGAATTGAATATGCTTTGTGCGCCACTTTTTAATTCACTCATAGATAACAAGTACATGCGTATACGATCTGTTTCACAACTAGGGCCTATTAGTACGTTGACGAAACTGATAGTCAATCATGCAACAATACAATCGTCGTTGCTTGAAATTGATTCAAGCCAAAATAACTCCGTCATATCCAAAAAATATTTCAGCATAGGGTCAAAAGTGGTGATCGATCGGTATTGAAATGATATCTGTAATTGTAATTTTATCATCTATCGCGACGGTGTCTAATGCACAAAGCATCAACCGATGACGCACCCTGCAGAAACAATCCGTAATAAGGTCAATATCCACAAAATGAGTCAGATTTACGGAAAGAACGAACGAAAGAATTATCGAATGCATAAATAAACGAACGAACTAGTAAACTAACGAATGAAAAAATGAACGAACGACTTAACTAACGAATGAATGAACGAACAAGTGAATGAACAAATTAACTAACGAATGAAAGAACGAACAAATAAAAATGAACGAACCAACGAGTTAACTAACGAATGAATGAACGAACGAATAAATGAACGAACGAGTTAGCTAATGAATGAATGAACGAACACATGAATAAATGAACGAACGAGTTAATTAACGAATGAATGAACGAACGAATGAATAAATGAACGAACGAGTTAATTAAAGAATGAATGAACGAACGAATGAATAAATGAACGAACGAGTTAATTAACGAATAAATGAACGAACGAGTTAGCTAATGAATGAATGAACGAACACATGAATAAATGAACGAACGAGTTAATTAACGAATGAATGAACGAACGAATGAATAAATGAACGAACGAGTTAATTAACGAATGAATGAACGAACGAATGAATAAATGAACGAACGAGTTAACTAACGAATGAATGAACGACCGAATGAATAAATGAACGAAAGAGTTAGTTAATGAATGAACGAACAAATGAATAAATGAAGGAACGGCTTGTCTAACGAATGAATGAACGAAGGAATTAATGAACGAACGAATAAATGAACGAACGAATGAATAAATGAACGAACAAATTAATGCAAGAATGAATGAATAAGGGAACGAAGGAGTCAACTAACAAATGAACGAACGAACGAGTTAACTAACCAATGAATGATCGAACAAATGAATGAACGAAAGAACGAGTTAACTAACGAATGAATGAACGAGTGAATAGATAAACGAACAAACGAGTTAACTAACAAATAATTGAACGAACGAATGAATAAATGAACGAACGAACGAGTTAAATAACGAAAGAACGAACGAACCAGAGTAAATGAACGAACGAGTTAACTAACGAATGAATGAACGAACAAATCAGTAAATGAACGAAAGAGATAACTAACAAATAAATGAAGGAATGAATAAATGAACGAACGAACCAGTTAACTAACGATTGAACGAATGAATGAATAAATGAAGGAGTTAATTAACCAATGAATGAACGAACGAATGAATAAATGAACGACTTAACTAACGAATGAATGAACGAACGAATGAATAAATGAACGACTTAACTAACGAATGAATGAACGAACGAATGAATAAATGAACGAACGAACGAGTTAACTAACGAATGAATGAACGAATAAATGAACGAACGAACGACTTAACTGAAGAATAAATGAACGAGCGAAAGAATAAATGAACTAACAAACGGTTTGACTATCGAATGAATGAACGAACAAATGAATGAACGAACGAATTAACTAACTAGTGAATGAACGAAATAATAGATCAACGAACGAACGATTTAACTAACTAGTGAATGAACGAAATAATAGATCAACGAACGAACGATTTAACTAAGGAATGAAAAAACGAACGAAAGAATTAATGAAAGAACGAACGAGTTGACTAGCGAATGAATGAACGAACAAATGAATGAACAAACGAATTAACTAACGAGTGAATGAACGAAAGAACAAATGAACGAAAGATTCAACTAACGAATAAATGAACGAAAGAATGAATAAATGAACGAACGAACGAGTTAACTAACGAATGAATGAACGAACAAATGAGTGAACGAACGAGTTAACTGACGAATGAATGACCGAACGAATAAATGAACGAACGAACGACTTAACTAAAGAATAAGTGAACGAACGAAAGAATAAATGAACGAACGAACGAGTTGACTAGCGAATGAACGAACAAATGAATGAACAAACAAATTAACTAACGAGTGAATGAACGAACGAATGAATAAATAAACGAACGAACGAGTTAAATAACGAATGAATGAATGAACAAATGAGTGAACGAATAAGTTAACTAACGAATGAAGGAACGAACGAATAAATGAATGAACGAAAGTTAACTAACGAATGAATGATCAAATGAGTGAACGAACGACTTAACTAACGAATGAATGAACGAACGAACGACTTAACTAATAAATGAACGAGCGAGTTAACTAACAAATGAATAAATGAACGAGCGAGTTAACTAACAAATGAATGAACGAATGATTAAATGAACGAATGAATAAATGGACGAACTAGTTAAGTAACGAATGAATGAACGAACACATGAGTAAATGAACGAAGGAGTTAACTAACGAATGAATAAAAAAATGAGTTGACTAGCGAATGAATGAACGAACAAATGAATTAACGAACGAATTAACTAACGAATGAACGAACGAACGAATAAATGAACAAACGAACGAGTTAACTAATGAATGAATGAACGAATGAATAAATTAACGAACGAGTTAAATAACGAATGAATGAACAAATGAGTTGACTAGCGAATGAATGAACGAACAAATGAATTAACGAACGGATTAACTAACGAATGAACGAACGAACAAATAAATGAACATACGAACGAGTTAACGAATGAACGAACGAATGAATAAATGAGCGAACGAACGAGTTAACTAACGAATAAATGAACGAACAAATGAACGAACGAGTAAACTAACGAATGAATGAGCGAATGAATAAATGAACGAACGAATTAATGCACGAACGAATGAATAAGTGAACGAACGAATGAATAAATGAACGAGCGAGTTAACTAACGAATAAACGAACGTAAGAATTGATAAATGAACGAACGAGTTAACTAACGAATGAATGAACTTACGAATGAATAAATGAACATGCGAACGAGTTAGCTATACCAACGAATGAACGAGCAAATGAATGAACGAACGAACGAGTTAACTTAATGGGCCTATTTAAATTTCAATATATGATCGCTAGCACTAACGTTGTTATATTATTTTATTTAGGCCTATTCCAATCGATAGCGTATAGCTTATCTGTTACTTGACAATTATTATTATTGTAATTATTATTATTATTGTTACTATTATTATTATTGTTATTATTATTTTTTTATGCCCCGAGGTATACAGGATCCTTCAGGGACTTAAATATTAATTAATGTAACATATAAAATGTCCGGAATGGCCCTATTCATCTAACTCCTGGCTGGGGAAAGTGCCTCTGAAAGCTATCGCATTACAACGTTGTATTGTTAGCGAGAGGCGTTGGAAAAGGAACGTAGTTTCCCGTGGGTCTCCGGTGACGGAACAGAGCTTTTGTCCCAGGTGCGAAAGGAAAGCTAAGCCTTCATTGTTGATCGGACCACGGGTTTCGAAAGCCACGGGTATGAAAAAGTAGGCTATGTCGAAGCTATTTCTATGTATTTTTCGATTTGACGGGCCGGTGCCATCTCGGCTGCTGCGCCAGCAGTTTGGGAGGTGTCTGGTAGATAGGAAGCGGCTAGGGTGTCTGTGACCGTCGCGTCCCAAACAAGGCATCGCCCGACGCGCCAAGGGACGAGGGTTAGGCCGTCCGGTCTCTTGCCGTCCGTCCTCACGAGGCCCGGAGGCTCCTTTGTGGACGGATAACCGGCCTGAATCAAGCTCCGGAAGATCAGATCGTTCAAGGATGCGTGTCTAGGTAATCGGCCCGGGCCCAGCGCGCAGGAGAGCCCATGATGGCCATATGTTAGCACCGGGGCGCCGCAAGGGCATCCATGTGGTTCACAGAGGGGAACCCCCAGTCTCAAACCCACCGCCACCCTGACCGACTCGTCATCAAGCCTGAGCCCACAGTTGGTGATAGGGAGGGCTAGCAGCCAGTCCCCCGCATGCGGGCTTATATCGTCTGATTTACCCGATCCTGGAGCTTGGCATATAGGTCATAAACTTCTTGGTCGATCATGGGTCTATCCCAAGCTGATTGTTTAAGGGCAAGACCACCCTCCTGGCACCGCACCGCGCCTGACCCGCGCCATCTAGTCAGTAACGCCTCGCGTTGTTGGTCGGCTATAGCTGTATTTCCCAGCATGGTTGACTGGAGGAGATCGGTGCTCGCAGCTGATGCCAGAAAGGCGGGTAGTGCCAGCGAGGTCACCGATCGGATCCCCAGTCCGCCCCTTTTGATGGGAAGCGAGGCCTGGTGCCACGCGTCGTCTGATAGTGGAAGGTTAAGAACTCCGCCCAGGCCGGATCGCAAGGCCGCGTTATAATGCTTCAGCCCCGGGTGGTCCACACAAGGGCAGCAGCGCAGGGTGTGGAGCAGCTTCGTAGCGCCCAGAGAGTACCTCAACAGAATGAGGGCGTCGTGCATTTTAATGTTTGCTAGGTTTTCCAGCATCCCGCCCCAGTTCAGCAGTGCAGTGCGACCCTCCAGCGCTCCTCGGGTAGAGAGGGGGCCCCCAAGAGCATAGCATCCTTATTATTATTATTTACCCGAGGTATCATTGATCCCTCAGGATTTGGCAAAATTATTATTATTATAAACATATTAATTAAACTTATTGTTTAGCCTACTTAAAACCGTCATTTAGTCCTGGTATCTGTCTCCGGTAATCTGCCTAGGTTCTTCACTTGATATCTGTGACAAGGCACAGCTGGAACATAGAAAAGTGACTGACGTCGTTGGATTTCTGGAGTTAGGCCTAGGAAGGGGCTGATTCTAGCAGTGAGTTACTTATTAGGACTAATTTTAGGCCAGAATTAGGCCTAATATTAGACCAGAATTTTTGTGGCGATATACAGACATGTATTCACATTCTTGTGTTCCGTGACGACTGCACAGGCGACAGCATTTACAAGCATTTTTAAAACGGATTTAGTCATAGGCGTAGACTCGGGGGGAGGGGGCAGCCGGGGCACGTGCCCCCCAATAATTGAGATGGATTGTACACCCAACGCAACAAGTGTAGAATGAATAACCAAATGCCCCCCCCGATATTTTGGACAAGTTTACGCCCGTGGTTTTAGTGACACCGATATAGAGTAAAGGGAGTTATGATTATTATTGCACTAGCTGTACCTGTAACCCGTGAAAAATTACGGTAGGCCTATGTAAATTTAAAGTTTAGAAACTTTAATGTGTTTGAGAGTAAAACTGTAAAAAATATTCAGCGCATATGCCAAAATGATGGGAAACTGACGTCTTCGCATTGTAAATGGCAGGCGGGAATCACTGGGTTCCAAGTTGAGTCGTGGAATGAAAAGTCTTTCTTCTGTCTTACTTCCAGTGATAATCTGTATAATTGTCAACGTATGTATACAGGCGCAATGATGCATGGCTGGCTTAGCGGGAGTGACTGAGGGAGGACGCGGCTCCTCCCTCCCTCACTAAAGTTAACCTAGCCGTTGGCTGGCTGGTATGAGGCGAGACTTGGGTTGGCGATAACAAGGCCCATATAGTCCAAGTTACACGACCGACCGACAGACGGGACATTGTAAATTATATTGTTAGATTAGGCCCTAATCTGAACACAATGCTGTCAACTCTGGATGGGACTCCGTAGGTTTGTCTGTGCGTTTTTGGGCCCGCCACTTGTGACCTGTCTTTTTTCTGGGCACGGTTTTACCCACTCATGTTATTTATTTTTATTTCTGTTCTTAGCATCGCTCATGGTTACACAGAGAACGCCTCCGACTATTATTGGAGTAGCACTATATAATTACCTTAATAAATAAATTATTGGATGCAACAACAATAATACAATAGGGCCTATTAGTTTTGCCTGGCTCAGATCCCTTAGGAATTAAAAATTATATGGAGAATATAATAATACTAATTATTATATTTGTATTATATTTTACCCAAGGTAGCCTAGAAAAGATCCCGCTTCCTTGAAAAGATCTCATTAAGCATTGTTCTTTAATGGCCATTCTTTGTTTTGTCCAACTCTGTGAAATATTATCACGCGAATTACTCAGTAAATTACTATTAACTATTATTATTACCATCATAGTTCGAGAATTCGCATTTTACGAATTCAAAAAATTCTAATATTTAACGAATTTTAAAACTTGCAATGAATTTTATGATCTATTTACTTGTCAACTTTTTAAGCAAGTAAATGTCAATGTCACAGGCAGTCAATGAACAGTGTTTAATCTAGACGTCTTTTTGGGGGGTGGGAAGTTCCCCCCCAGAGCTCAGCAATATTGTAAGGTAGCGACCTTTTTGGGGAAATTCCCCCCGAGAAACCTTGTTTCACCCCCCCCAGAACAGGGGGCTAGATTAAACACTGATCAATGAATCAGCCGTAAAAATATAACTGTAACAACTTACAGTAACTGAATACCAGTTAGTCTTGAACTTCGAATTCTGGTTTCTGTATAGGCGACAGGCGAAATCTTTTCCAGAAGCCTCTACTTCTAGCGGTTCCTCCATTCTGTTCTTCTTCACTTTGGACTAGCCCTTTTCTTGGACCAAAAAACCCTCGCATCTCCTGAACGACTCTTTCCGGAACTTTAGTACAAGGTTTGATGAACGAATTATTTTCGCCATGTAAATGCTCCTGAATTCGGGCAGAGCCATCAGCAAATTCCTTGTCACACAAACACTTCATTTTCGAAATCACTATGTACATACTTTCACTCGGGTCCACGTTCTTTCATCTGTGAGAAATTAGGTTTTAACTAAATTAACTCGTTCAATTTATTTTCTTAATTGAAATAGATATTTGAAATTGAAATTTGAAGCTTCAAGAAGCTTAACGAAACAAATCATGACGTCATCACAATTGTGGTTGCTTACGCTGCTTTCTGCAAAACGCCACTGTCAATGTAAAAACAGTCCCAACAATAGCCCACTGAATTTTTTTACTAATTTCTACGAATTTAAAAATAGGCCAAAAATTCACGCATTTCCCGAATTTTAAAACCGAAGGTCACAAATTCTCGAACTATGATTACCATAATTATTACTGGTAGAGTAGGTCTAATGTTATTATGCCATTACACTGCTTTTCAATGCTGATGCTGTAAGAATAGTTAAAGCTCTGTTGAGAATTCTTTATGTTACTGTTGTCTATAATGGTTTTACATATGTAAAATGAGAATAATACCATTGGCGGAGTTTGGGAAAGCACATAGCATAGCATAGGTATATGTACATTATAATGGTTTTAAACATGTACAATGAGCTCAGTCCTGGAGATGGATTTTCGCAAACCTGATAAACTGTGCTCAAAAGAAACATGTAATAATCTTAATCAAAATAAACAAGCAACAATCAACAAACTGACATGTTGAAAGTTAATTTATATCCTAAATACTGTTCTGAACAATGGCCTATGCTGTGATTGATGCCCTACATTTATAAACATCAACAACTCTGTTTTCTTGCAAACAGTCTGCAAATATCTTGCGCACAAATCTATAAGAAATGATTTGTGACACAAACTGAAAACCTACCTGTTTGCGATTTTGTCCTAAATACCGTTCAGATCAATGACCTAGTTCCATCCAAATTACAAGTTGTATAAACTTCAGCTTTTTCTGGTCGAATACATAGACCATAATTATTTTAAATAACAAAATACTCTGACCAATGTTTTACAATAATAGTTGCTTGGGGTGGTTTAAAACCACAACAACAAAAAGTCTGTGATCGGGATGGAAATCAGCTTAGATTAACTTAAACAAAAATTTTTTAATTATACCACATCGAAAATATATGCACATCCTCAAAATTGAAGCAGATAAAGAAACAACTCAGAACGCCACTCCTATCTGAAATGGATGCACTCCATAAGCACAGAGTTTTTTAACTGGAGATCAAAATAACTATCTTCCTAGTGTCTTACGGACTGATCTTCTGGATGTTGACTTGATTATGGCTTGGTTTTGGTGTGCCATCGGTTGATACTTAGTGCATTAGACACCGGCGCAATAGAAGTTACTAATTACAATTACTTGATTACAATTAATTCTTCCTAATTGGAGTTCATAATAAATTATCTCCCAACCGGTAAATCTTTCCTAACTGTACAATAAATGCTGTTAATTAGAATTCATGATGAATTATCTACAAACCAGTAATATTTTTTACCTCCACAACAACTTTCTGCAGATTAAGGAAACGTGTGTCTAAAGCTTTACCACAGTTAGAAAGAAATACTGTACTTAAACATGCAGGTCACCTACTTCGGACGCAGTTCTGACCACGTGAGCTCTGTTAACATTATACAAACTTGCACTTGCACAAGAGGGAAGGACGAACTAAATAGTGCCATACTAGTCTAATGCCATTGGCAAGTTCTTGCAATGAGTGGCATCAACAAAATTAATATTGCACATATGAGGATGCAGGGATAATATCACCGACATGAAGATCAATAGCAAAATATTCTGACAAAAGTTCAAACGGAAACGAGATCCTCACCTCTCGGTGACCCCGCCGCTACAGGTCACAGAAGCATTTTATATATGTATGTGGCAGAACAATACCCACCGGGACTTTTGCAAAGGGTTCATCGGGTTTGAGTATCACTGCCACCTATTAACCAACGCTGCCTGCTGCTGAATCAGCAATAGCATCCTTGCTGTTAGATACGTTGTTAGGAGTCGGCGTTTTTGATCGAGATGACATCGCATCTGATGAACAGTCCACAGTTAAAATCTGACAATGGCCAGAATGTTCAGGTAAATGTTTCCTGCTTGCATTGCAGAATGCATCACCTGTGTGCACCTGGATTGCGTCGTTCTCGACATCAACTCCTACCAAGGGTTCCCTAGATGTACTCATTACATTACCCCCATCAACTTCTGGTATATGGGCCACCGGGATTTGATCATCACGGGGGTCCATACAATTTTCCGAGCCGATGTCATGTCGAAGCTCCCCTGGCTGCTCGCGGACGTCAGCGAGTAGTTCTTCGGATAATGGTTGCAGGGCGATTCGTTGAAGTTTCGGAAGCTGGCCTAAACTACCTGTGCCACTTGAAACGAGCAACTGCTGATGATCCAGAGATCTGTCATTATTATACAGTTCTGCCTCCAAGTACCTGTCGTTGTATCGAGTTGGAAGAGGATGAGCCTTGAGGTGGTTCTGGGTAACATCTGGAAAGCTACTATAGAGCCTCTGCCTCGCATTCGTAAGTAACGTCCGCAGCCTGCAGCTGTTCGGATAAACAGAGCTATGACCGGGACCAAGCTGTCGATTCTCACCGACAGGAGGAGTTCTTGCACCGTCTTGCGTGCTGATATTGCACGAATCTGCTCGCGCATCATCCAAACTATGCACTCTGTCTTGGAGGCTGTAGACACGATTCTCTGGGTGATGAATGATAATATCTGTACACGAGTGATAGGCAGGGGAGGGCGTTATCTGAAGATGGAAAGGGGCTACGACACACTGCTGTGACTGACAACCCCGTAGGTTCCTCCAGAGTGAATAGCTGTTCGCAGTTCTATCACAACCATTGTCAAAGGGCGTGGACATTGTCTGGGAAACACCGAGGGGCCACGGCCATGGAGGACCTGGTTTCGGCGAGTACGCCCTATGCTGGGGTAGGTTTGGTATCTGCGAAACAGATAAGTGAAAGCTTCGAGCAAATGGAGTCGCTGTTTCTGTTCGGTTTGAAGAGCACAGAACAGGGAAACTAGCTCCACGACCAAGACGATGGCAGTCGCCATCGTCCAGAAATGTCTGCTGATGTAGTTGGATTTCAGAATCGTTTTCTCCATGCAACAGAATCACTTTGCCATTCTGTTGATCCAGAGGTTCATCTGAAAGCAGTTAAAAATCGCATTCAAATGCAGGATTGTTATTATTATTATTACTAATTATTATTATTATTAACTTTAGTCAGAATCAGGCCCGTAGCCAGAGGCAAAATCAAGACGAGGCAAACCCCCTCCCATCCACGTCCCGTCCCTCCCCTTCCGTCCTCCGCTTCCCTATCCTTACCTCCCCTCTCTTTTTGCCCATTCCCTCACCTTAATAAAGGATATACTTACTTACTTACTTTACCTTCCCATCCCCTGCCTTCCCGTTCCGCCCCGTCCCCACCCTTTCCCTGCCTCCCCTTCTAAAACCCTTCCCACCCCTCCCCAGCCCCTTCGATTTAAGTTAGAACTGTGAGGGTTCGGGAGTATTACCCAACGAAAAAATGTTTATATTGTAGATGCTCGTACTTGAGTTGTAGAACATTTAAAGCCAACAAAAGCAGCATATTTTTCATGCCTAAATATGTTTTGGAATGGCGTGTAAAAAAGTCTGTCTGCAATTATAATCATACCTGAAGCCGAAGTAAATTTTTGAAGTGAACATTACATTTTTGTGGTTTTTTGTAGGAATCTAATTGTGTTGTTCAACTTGTTCTAACTTGTATAAGCTGATATTATATAACTCTTGTTATAGAGTCAACTGAAATGTGTTAATACATTGTATTAACACATTTCAGTTTACTCTATAACAAACACTATAAGGCCTACAAGTTATGTTACACAAGAGGATGTAATGTAATAGAATGAAAAGTTAGTTCTTAATATTCGACAACAACAAAACAGAAAAGTAGTCGTTTTACAGGTTCTCGACTCATCATGATCTTGTTCTGTAGCCGACTAAGTCTTCTAATCCAAGTTTATTTGAAGTTATTTCTTAAACTTAACTCGTAATAATTATGATAAAAAAACAAATAGGTAATTTTTAAAGGGCTGCTGCTCTGAGTGACGCTACAAAAGTGTTCGGTTATAATTACAATTACTTACGATTACTGGAACTTACGAAAGATGGCAAAATCACGATTTGAAATTGTATAGACGGGTCCATACGTGTAGTTGCCTAGATTGCCTTCGGCCCTTCGTACACATAAAGGTCAGCAGGGATAGCTAAATAATATTATTTAGGCCAGACGCGGTCGTAAACAATTTTAACCATTGTAGGCCTATACGTACATCAGGCTGTTCAATTATCTCTACTTTTAAACTATTAAATTCCAAATTGCTAATATTCTGTCTAATGTATAATATGAAGATAATTAAGATTTTACGGCACACTTTATAGGATGGTCAGTGCCAGTGGTCATTTTATTGGCAATACTAAACTTCGGTACCATTCGTAAATAATTAGGCCTGCGTACAGGGAGACTAATATTGTAGAGCTAAACTGATCATTTGTTACGAACGCGCGCGGTACGCGTATAGAAGACTATAGTTATATTGAGGTTCTTTGGGAATGATCAAATAAACTTGTGGCATTTATAACGTACGCCTACGGTACCCGTACGTGTACCGTATATGTTATTTTTTTAAACGTAGGCCTACTTACGGTACGCGTACGTTATTCCGGTAAGTAACGTACAGTCGCACTTTGATTCAAGTCACAATGTGGCGCTTTACTCACAATGACATCAAGCGCCACAAACTACAGATATACCGGTAGGCCTACAACAGTTATTTTTTCGATATTGTAAAGAACATTCTTTGAAATCTCAAGCACAATAATAATGTAACAATTGTCGAAGCTTGTGAGGTTGTCAAATAGAAGGAAGTCGCACTGAAATGCAATATATGCAGCAGATCCTCGGGAAATCATGAACTTCGAGTAAGACAAGCGAGTGGGTTTTGAAGACCACTGGAGTAGAAATAAGTCTCCTTAGACTAATCCTGCAGAAGAAGCTTCATATTTCGGGCATGTGTTGGAGAAGAGTGGAGATTGTCGGGAGGAGATAATCTAAGCCATCTAAGGCACAATCCCTGGATTAAGAGCTCATATCAGGGAAGATCTAAAATGGGATGGATTGATAACTTAAAGTCTAGGACTGGATCATCATTCGCCCAATTATC
The DNA here is from genome assembly GCA_963556255.1 of Allolobophora icterica. Lineage (NCBI taxonomy): Eukaryota > Metazoa > Annelida > Clitellata > Crassiclitellata > Lumbricidae > Allolobophora > Allolobophora icterica. The sequence continues at coordinate 39,444,305 of OY744610.1, read as the reverse complement.
GAAAGAAACAGGAAACAAAAGTGGGTGGAATAAAATTGTTCATGCTGTGGCCAATCGTCGGATTGACGACGATTAAAGACAAGAAACAAAAGCACTGACCATACAAACCCAACTTCATTCCATTCCCACGTCCTTCCTCCAACCCTCCTTTCCCTCTCTTCCTCCGACCCTCCATTTCCTCTCTTCCTCCAACCCTCCATTTCCTCTCTTCCTCCAACCCTCCATTTCCTCTCTTCCTCCAACCCTCCATTCCCTCTCTTCCTCCAACCCTCCATTTCCTCTCTTCCTCCAACCCTCCTTTCCCTCTCTTCCTCCAACCCTCCATTTCCTCTCTTCCTCCAACCCTCCATTTCCTCTCTTCCTCCAACCCTCCATTCCCTCTCTTCCTCCAACCCTCCATTTCCTCTCTTCCTCCAACCCTCCATTTCCTCTCTTCCTCCAACCCTCCATTTCCTCTCTTCCTCCAACCCTCCATTCCCTCTCTTCCTCCAACCCTCCATTTCCTCTCTTCCTCCAACCCTCCATTTCCTCTCTTCCTCCAACCCTCCATTTCCTCTCTTCCTCCAACCCTCCATTCCCTCTCTTCCTCCAACCCTCCTTTCCCTCTCTTCCTCCAACCCTCCATTCCCTCTCTTCCTCCAACCCTCCATTTCCTCTCTTCCTCCAACCCTCCATTTCCTCTCTTCCTCCAACCCTCCATTTCCTCTCTTCCTCCAACCCTCCATTTCCTCTCTTCCTCCAACCCTCCTTTCCCTCTCTTCCTCCAACCCTCCATTTCCTCTCTTTCTCCAACCCTCCATTCCCTCTCTTCCTCCGATCCTCCATTCCCTCTCTTCCTCCAACCCTCCATTTCCTCTCTTCCTCCAACCCTCCATTTCCTCTCTTCCTTCAACCCTCCATTCCCTCTCTTCCTCCTACCCTCCGTTCCCTCTCTTCCTCCAACCCTCCATTTCCTCTCTTCCTCCAACCCTCCATTTCCTCTCTTTCTCCAACCCTCCATTCCCTCTCTTCCTCCGACCCTCCATTTCCTCTCTTTCTCCAACCCTCCATTCCCTCTCTTCCTCCGACCTTCCATTCCCTCTCTTCCTCCAACCCTCCATTTCCTCTCTTCCTCCAACCCTCCATTTCCTCTCTTCCTCCAACCCTCCATTTCCTCTCTTCCTCCAACCTTCCATTCCCTCTCTTCCTCCAACCCTCCTTTCCCTCTCTTCCTCCAACCCTCCATTTCCTCTCTTCCTCCAACCCTCCATTTCCTCTCTTTCTCCAACCCTCCATTCCCTCTCTTCCTCCGACCCTCCATTTCCTCTCTTTCTCCAACCCTCCATTCCCTCTCTTCCTCCGACCCTCCATTTCCTCTCTTCCTCCAACCCTCCATTTCCTCTCTTTCTCCAACCCTCCGTTCCCTCTCTTCCTCCAACCCTCCATTTCCTCTCTTCCTCCAACCCTCCATTTCCTCTCTTCCTTCAACCCTCCATTCCCTCTCTTCCTCCTACCCTCCGTTCCCTCTCTTCCTCCAACCCTCCATTTCCTCTCTTCCTCCAACCCTCCATTTCCTCTCTTTCTCCAACCCTCCATTCCCTCTCTTCCTCCGACCCTCCATTTCCTCTCTTTCTCCAACCCTCCATTCCCTCTCTTCCTCCGACCTTCCATTCCCTCTCTTCCTCCAACCCTCCATTTCCTCTCTTCCTCCAACCCTCCATTTCCTCTCTTCCTCCAACCCTCCATTTCCTCTCTTCCTCCAACCTTCCATTCCCTCTCTTCCTCCAACCCTCCTTTCCCTCTCTTCCTCCAACCCTCCATTTCCTCTCTTCCTCCAACCCTCCATTTCCTCTCTTTCTCCAACCCTCCATTCCCTCTCTTCCTCCGACCCTCCATTTCCTCTCTTTCTCCAACCCTCCATTCCCTCTCTTCCTCCGACCCTCCATTTCCTCTCTTCCTCCAACCCTCCATTTCCTCTCTTTCTCCAACCCTCCGTTCCCTCTCTTCCTCCAACCCTCCATTTCCTCTCTTCCTCCAACCCTCCATTTCCTCTCTTTCTCCAACCCTCCATTCCCTCTCTTCCTCCGACCCTCCATTTCCTCTCTTTCTCCAACCCTCCATTCCCTCCGACCTTCCATTCCCTCTCTTCCTCCAACCCTCCATTTCCTCTCTTCCTCCAACCCTCCATTTCCTCTCTTCCTCCAACCCTCCATTTCCTCTCTTCCTCCAACCTTCCATTCCCTCTCTTCCTCCAACCCTCCTTTCCCTCTCTTCCTCCAACCCTCCTTTCCCTCTCTTCCTCCAACCCTCCATTTCCTCTCTTCCTCCAACCCTCCATTTCCTCTCTTCCTCCAACCCTCCATTTCCTCTCTTCCTCCAACCTTCCATTCCCTCTCTTCCTCCAACCCTCCTTTCCCTCTCTTCCTCCAACCCTCCATTTCCTCTCTTCCTCCAATCCTCCATTTCCTCTCTTTCTCCAACCCTCCATTCCCTTTTTTCCTCCGACCCTCCATTCCCTCTCTTCCTCCAACCCTCCATTTCCTCTCTTCCTCCAACCCTCCATTTCCTCTCTTCCTCCAACCCTCCATTCCCTCTCTTCCTCCGACCCTCCATTTCCTCTCTTCCTCCAACCCTCCATTTCCTCTCTTCCTCCAACCCTCCATTTCCTCTCTTCCTCCAACCCTCCATTTCCTCTCTTCCTCCAACCCTCCATTTCCTCTCTTCCTCCAACCTTCCATTCCCTCTCTTCCTCCAACCCTCCTTTCTCTCTCTTCCTCCAACCCTGCATTTCCTCTCTTCCTCCAACCCTCCTTTCCCTCTCTTCCTCCAACCCTCCATTTCCTCTCTTCCTCCAATCCTCCATTTCCTCTCTTTCTCCAACCCTCCATTCCCTATCTTCCTCCGACCCTCCATTCCCTCTCTTCCTCCAACCCTCCATTTCCTCTCTTCCTCCAACCCTCCATTTCCTCTCTTCCTCCAACCCTCCATTTCCTCTCTTCCTCCAACCCTCCATTTCCTCTCTTCCTCCAACCCTCCATTCCCTCTCTTCCTCCAACCCTCCGTTCCCTCTCTTCCTCCAACCCTCCATTCCCTCTCTTCCTTTAACCCTCCATTCCCTCTTTTCCTCCTACCCTCCATTCCCTCTCTTCCTCCTACTCTCCATTTCCTCTCTTCCTCCTACCCTCCATGCCCTCTCTTCCTCCTACCCTCCATTCGCTCTCTTCCTCCTCTTAAATTTCAAATTACTAATAATCTGTCTAATGTATAATATGAAGAATTAGGATTTTACGGCACACTTTATAGTATGGTCAGTGCCAGTGGTAATTTTACTGGCAATACTAAACTTTGGTACCGTTCGTAAATAATTAGGCCTGCGTAGGGGAAGACTAATATTGTAGAGCTAAACTGATCATTTTTTACGTACGCGTACGGTACGCGTATAGAAGACTATAGTTATATTGAGGTTCTTTGGGAATGATCAAATAAACTTGTGACATTTTTAAGTACGCGTAGGCCTACGTTATTTTTTTGATAACGTACGTACGGTACGCGTACGTTATTCTGGTTAGTAACGTACGGTCGCATTTTCATTAGGAGCAGGGATGATACAAGGGGGTGAGTCAGTGCTGGAGGAGGCAAATGTGTCTGTAGAAGAGAGTACAATACTCTATTATTCTTCACACGATATCTTAATTATCGTGTTGAAGTAAGACGAGGCAGAGAGGGAGAGGTTGCCTCATCTTGCCTCGTCTTCAGAATTATGACGAGGCACTCGCCTCGTCTTGCCTCATACTGGCTACGGGCCTGGTCAGAATGCATCACTAATATAAAATTATTCTTATGTTATGGCTTTCAGAGTGCAAATATCAAACGTTTTAATCTAGCTGAACTACTCCATGGCAATAAAGGCATGTTTTAAAAGCAACTGATAGACACTACAAAACAGGCTAACTTATGAGTATGCTGACTGGTATCTACTGTCATTCAACACATAAAGTATCTATATAATTGTTAGTCCTTTGTAGTATTTTGTGTAATTAAATGCATGTAGTAGTTTTTATCATTTCACACATACAGTAATTTTTGTAATTCAGTGAAAATAGTACATTTTGTCATTCAAAGCGTACTGTATCTCTTGTTCTTCAATGTATATAACTAGTAACTAGGAGTTGTAAGGCGCCTTGTAGCGGCATGGCCATGTTACGGCGCCGTATAAATTGTCGTTATTATTATTATTATTATTATTATTATTAGTAATAAAGACTGTCATACAAAAAATCACTTAATGGATTTAATATATTATTGCAGATGCATTATCTTTCACTTGGATAGGATGCTGTGAAAATGAACATAAATTCTTTAATTTAAATGAAATATTTTCTGTATTCAGTTTGGCCAATTACTGTGATTTTCAGACCTGAGCAGACGTCAACAGCAGTGTTGTCACACGATGACGACGACGACGTTTTGCTGAAAGTGAAGTTTGCTGGCAATGACAACCGTTGTCTTGGATGTTTGCACCCGAGAAACCTTGACTTCAGAAGAGTCCTAACATCCAGGTTGAACCTCTCACCATTTCTCAAGTCTCGCTCTCCCGATGTCATGACAGGCATGCGACCATCGTGTGCCCCGCCTATGCACTTTGTCTCGTCCTATAAGGCAGAGTATAATCACATAATATGGACCAAATCAAAGTAATTCCGGAATTTGAACTGTTCATCTACTACATTTTAAATGGCATGTGACCATTGTGTACCTCATCAATAGTATGTTGTCACGTTGAATAAAGTAGAATTTATTCATGCCAGCATATCCACACGGAGCCTATATTCCCATATGGGACACACACAGAGCCCATATGGGTCCCATCTAATGCCCATGGAAATGCTGGCATACACACTAATCAAAATGATTCTGTTCAGCTTTGAATTTCAACTGTGAAATATTCTTTATAATAAATGCTGCCAGATTCGCTGTTAAACTCTCCATCTCATATTCAAGTTTACACATTGTTTATGTACTAAGTGTATCAAATAAATAAATGAATCAATCAATCAATCAATAGAAAAAGATGCACTATCTAAGAAAACTGTAAATTTGCAACTGTAAGTTACGAGCTCATCATATTTATCATCACCATTGTCATCAAATAAAATACTGTGAATAGATGGTTTATATGCCTGAAGGTCTATGTTGGCTTTACGACTATGATTAGAACCATATCTTTTCCAGATTGCATTGACCAAAACATTGTTTCCTTGTTCCTCTAGTTATCCAGCTCAAGTTCAACCATAATTTACCGACTTTCCCAGCCTACACCATTTGGTCCCATAATGTAATGATCATCACTGATGCCTTTTTAACAATGATTTTACAAAAATTACCACATTAGTTCACATTACCATTCTTAAAGATCACATTACCATTCTTCAAGCTTCTGTCAGGCATTGTTTCTAAGGAAATTCTCACATTACATTATTTTTCATTACTCTGAAGGACATTGATTTGATCCACACTGAAAACTCAGTTGAAGTCATCATAATTGTAATCTTGAAATTTCTACAGCACCCAAAACAGAGAAGTCACAGGAACCAGCTAATTCACAGGCGCTCAGTCAAAACAAACTCGATAGGCAGGTATGGTCAAAATCGTTCCAAGTCTGAACTCGGTTCTAGTGTTGTTACATAAGCACCATAAAGCTTTCCAGATTAGATTAGATTAGATTAGATTAGATTAGACAAGACATTGTCTCCGATCCACAAATTTCCGTTATATCTGACTGCAAAAGTAATATCCTGTAAACAATAAATAACGGTCATAAACAACGGCTCTCAAATCAACCAACAGACACGCATTGTTTGGCCTGTCAGTCAAGTGATCAATCTTCCACAGGCTACCTTGATATTCTATAATACTCTACCCGGGCCAATAGGTTGGGGCACCTGTTTCATCTAGGCAGCACATCAACTGCTGTAAATTACGAAATCAGATTTCGTTACCTGACAAACGTGATATATTTCTCTTTCAGGGAAAACAAAAACAACAATAAATAACAAAACTCCGTCAAATTAATCTTGCAAGATAGCCTTGAGTTAGATAAAGTACATGGCAAGTCTTCGCATTTGTCTGGCATCTCAAATGTACTTCGAAAGCAATTGCATTGAACTGTAGGAATATTATTATCACTACCATCACCACCACCGCCGCCGCCGCCACCACCACCACTACCACCACCACCACCACCATAGTACATAATTATTATGATAGTAATAATAATAACAAAAATCCTGCATTTGAATGTGATTTATTATTATTATTATTGTTGTTGTTGTAGTTGTTGTTGTTGCTATTACAATCATTATTTTATGTAAATTTTTACTAAGCACAATGTCACATAGAAATGCGAATCAGAAGCTGGACATGTGAATCCTAGGTGTGGAGAGGACAGTAATTTTGCAAAAAGGCTGTAACGTAATGTAACTTGCCTGAAAGTGTTGCTGACACTGCACTTTCCTGGCATTCCTCAGCCTCTCCTCCTCTTCAAACTCGCGTTGGATTTCCGTCTCCAAATCCACTTCATCGTCCAGGTGCTTGTGTGATTCCTGTAAATGTAACATAAATAATCAGTTCATCATGTTAACAAAGCCTTTGTGAAGTTCTCAAAATGTGCTACAAAAATGCAGCTACATTCATATATATAATTATATAATTAAGCATTTATTAACCGCCACTATCTGATGGCCAAGCATGGCGTCGAGCAAATTGTAACTTGTTAAGGACTTGCTAAAGGTCCCTTACACAGAAATCGTCTCAGAGGTGTACAAACCCATTACACATTTACATACTGTATTTTTACACAGAAGGCTGATAAAGTCAGTGGCCCTAGTTGCCATAAAATGTCAGTAAACATTGGATTACTACTACTGACAATGGGACCTTTAGCCTCTGTGCCTGGGTTCAAAACCTGGGGCAAAACTGATGACTCAAGGTTGAATAATGAATATTATTAAGCGTTAATTAAAAGGTTAACTGCAATACAGCTGAGGCATCTTTAAACATCAGGAACCCTGCCTTCGAAGACATCTAGCTGCTGTTAGAGGTATATAATGAAAGAGCAAATTACCCTTTATGGTTAACCAAACCCTTTATGGTTAACAACCAACCAAAAACATTGCAGCTTAAGCAATTAGAAGAGATAAAAAGATATTGGCTGTGAATTTTTCTTTGAAGGCCAGCCATTCAGGATCTAATATCTAGCTGTCTTATACTTTAATCATTGCCCATTGTTCTAAAGAAATCTCTCATTCTTCTAAAAGCAGCTAGAAATTTTTTTTATGACTATGACTATCACACTACTTTATCAAAATAATAATAATAATAATAATAATAATAATAATAATAATAATAATAATAATAATAATAATAATAGTACAATGGACAATTTATAGAGCGCCGTAACGCGACCATGCCGCTACAAGGGCGCTGTACAGACACCACCTACAGCCTAAAATAACTTTAGCTATTTCTGAAACGTGTGTCGGCAAAAAATCAAAAACTCTACATCTGCATATTATTAGATCTATGCTATCCTACATTAGCTTCTGAAAGACAACATCTACAAAGAAAATAAACACAACTAAAAACTAACATCCACTGCTCACACTACACTTATTCCTTAAAATAATCATGCAGCCTGTTTCTTCTTACCACATTACTTCCAGTATTGGAAGCAAGCAAGGATATGGAGTCATGGAAAAGGACTTGGAAGAACACAGACATTTACACACATATTATACAATACCCATAAAGGTAAACCAATTTAAATATGAGATTTATGAGCACAGGGTCAAATACAATAAAATACAACCGTAATTTGACAATGTCCTCCTTACAAAGTCAGAAGTGTATATCGAAGCCGGGTAAACATTAAGAACCACAAACAGACTGGAAGCTCTAGGTAACTTTTCAGTTTTATGCGGTAGGAGGGAGAGTTGTGAACATGAGGTACAGAGTTCCAGATGATCGAGGGACCAGCAACAGCTGTGAACGAATGTCGGCCAAAACGTGTACCAGGAACGACACATATACAGGAACTAAGACTCATTTTCGAACTAAAGATTCGGGATTTTGACTCAAAGTGCAACAAAATCTCTAAGTAGAGGCATGCACACTGAAAAATAATATTCTCACACTAACACCGAAACAAAACAGATTTATTTCATTGAATTGTGTAAGTTTACATTGCACTAGTACTTACTTTGACAAAGCAACTAACAATGACACTAAGCAGTACGTGTGCATTAAGGACTCGCTCTACGACCCAAAGCATAGTATCTCTTAGGAGAGGCTCACGTACTGTGCAGTATATGTTACAAGGTGCGAGCCATTACAAAACTGTGTCACAAGAAATCACACACCGTCTCGCACTTCATCTGCCGAAGAGCTACATAGTGCTCTGGAAAGGGATTAAAACTTTCTAAAAAATTCAGTTAATTTATCGTTTCCTCAATTCAAAGTTTCGGAATAAAATTTATCTTTTCCTCAATTAAGAGTTTCGGAATTTTCACATTCTAGAAGCATATTTCATTCAGATACTAGGTTGCAAACCGTCATGCAAAACCCTGTTAGGCTTAGCTCTTCTAAACTTATTGAGCAACATGCAGACAAGGCTTTCTCTAAGCTACTGGTAACACCACTCCACCACTGACAGTTTGGAGCAAATCTTGTACCACAAGCTCTGCATGATCGAATTCACATCACATTTCACAAATGAGTTCACTGTCAAATATGTTATATCACATGTTCATAACATAATTACCATTGAGGCTTTGAGGATCAAATAAAATAGTCTCTTCTTAAAGCCTTAGGAGCAAGACAGTATTTGTCACAATACTGTACTCCCCCATGGTTCTCTTAAATCAGTCAAGTTAAAATTTTGTCCCCATTTCTTGCAAACAGCAGTCAAACATCATTTTTAAATCTGCATGCTTATTTATTTTATCAGCTGATGAACATTTGATTCCTTGTGGTCAATTATTTGTACATAATATTCATTTCTGCTAAATAATATTTGTCAGTTTTGGTCAAAGAGAACTTTTTCAATCATGCAAGAGCCACGTGGAGTGAGCCATTTTTATTTATTCATGAGTGTCTAACTATGGAAGCCATTCCATTCTAGAAAGATCTCGTCCATGCTAACAACCTGCAGACAAATCACTTCATTGCAGACCAGCAAAACTTTATCGTGGTCCTTGTCAGCAAAATTTTCTAAAGCGAAGTTGTCTGAAGCGGGCTTCGGTCCCTTTCCCTCCGTCTCCCCTTCTTGTTCCCGTTCTTCACCAAATTCGCCCTGCATGTTCTCCTCTACCATATACCGTCTTCCATCCTTAGGAAACGGCAAATCAGGTTAAATGTTCAACCTCTGGCCACAACAGAATTTTGAATTAGAAAACAAAGGTCAGGCCTATTACCAGCTGCTCTATAGACTTTACACAGAGCTAATCTAATCTCCCTAATCTAATCTGAGACTTCTATAGCCCATAAGTATCAATGGACTTAGGGTTTGAACCCGTGATCTCTTGATCAGAAGCTCAACTGTTCATCACACTAACCAGCTGAGTGGTCTAGTTAGCAATTAAAAATGAACCACGCATTTACATTGCTTTTGACTACAGCTGAATGTTTCCCACGATCCTGCCATGGACATCATATACACCCAACAAAGTTTCTGTATGGTACCTAACTAAATACCAGTAAATGGGTCAGACCAATTCTCATGGGTCATACCAAGTCTCATGGGTCAGACCAAGTCTCATGGGTCAGACAAAGTCTCATCAATAAGTTTGCATTAGATTACTTGTATGGTTCCAATTATTTATCTACAAATTAAACACATGATAAACACAACATTTCAAACGGCAACTAAAACGCATACCAAAATTATCATTGCAACATCAGAATTTTGAGTTACCAAAATTCAAATTATTAAACCAATAATTGTTTACATACTGAAAATTACAAAAATAACACTGTAAACAGAAACGGAACTACTCCGAAAAACTTCCAAATGAAAATGTTTAGTAAACATAGAAGTTTTACTAATTATCTATTTACTTAAAACTGCTAAGTGAAACAAAGTGTTGATTACAAATAAAGATACAGGTGTTGGAAATGGCTCTGAAAAGTATTTCCACTTTATAATTTGGTAGCAAAGCATGGCTTGTTGTATATGATGAAAAATTGGAGCAAAGACACACTGCCACTTCCCATATAACAGATTCTAACCCTACTTATGCTGGTAAACATGTAAGGAATTCACTACCGCCAGCTTTGCAGGACACTTCTCTTTTTTGATTGCATTTTGTAAACAGTTGAAGACATCCCCAAAGGTCTTAACCCTAGCACTTCCAACAAAACACTGCATGCTGCTAGGAAGTCACTACTTTTTAAATACTTGTCCTGCTTGGACATTTTTAATGTTTGAGTCTTCATTTGTAAACAAAGAATTCTTATTATGTTCCACAGTTTGAATGGAATAATAAGAGTGTTGAAAGAAAACTAGAAGAGAAAATATTGTTACATAAGCTCAATTATGTAAGCTTAACACAATCTCAGAATGAAAATAAAGAATAAGTTCCAACACACTCAAAAAAGAAAACAGAAGAAATTGGAGAAAATCCCAAAAGAACGTTTACCTCGAGATGCTTCATAAGAACTGCCACGACTACGTTGACAAGCACAAACTGTGCCATAAGCACAAAGATGACAAAGAAGACTGGTGCAATGATTGTGCTGACACAACAGTTGCGAACGCAGTCATCGGATGAATCACAATCTTCACGCAGGGTATCCTAAAAAAGAGCGACACAATGTTACATTGTAACATATGTAATTGATATAATTTAAATCTTAATGTCAAGTGTGGGACAAGCATTACGACACTGTTTGGAGATCTTGGGATCAGTCACAGAAGTGAAACTATTATTGGCAACTTAGAGTTACTGAAGCTGTTAACCAGTGGACATGTCAATCTGTTTTCAAAACCATTTTCAAAAGTAAGGTTCCAGTATGCATGGAAAGAAGCAGTTTCAGATAAGAGGTCTTTCACTAGTGACAACAGAATCACAATCTACTTCTCCTTCGCTTGTCCTCTTGGTTTGACGTCTCTGGGACTGCTCTCCTCAGGATCTTGGCATTTATTACTAGTATCATTTTATTATCAATTATTAATGAATTTCATAACACTGTTGTCTAATGCACAAGTTATCAACCGATGGTACACCTAAACCAAACCATAATCAAGTCATTATTCAGAACATTAATCCACTAAGACAGAGATGGAACCTATGGTGAAACGTTAAGTCTTATGTTGAAACAAATCCTTTCCTGAAAAAGAAGCCGATGCAAAGATATAAGAACATGTTTGAAAATACTGTTTATTCCTCTAGCCAAAAAGTTCTGAAACTCTTTCGAATTTCAGCATGTGAGACTATGTGATACCAACAAAGAACGAGTTACAGTAATCTAGGTGACTGGAAACCAATACGTTGGCCAGAGATATCCTTAAAGACATGGCATGTAGCATTTAATTCTGTATAATATATGTCGATGGCCAAAAAGGTTCAACTGTGGGACATGGAAGCTTTAACATGCTATACACCCAAAAACAAATCCTTCTCCGGCACCTTGTAATGTGGAGAGTAAGTGATGGAGCCTCCCCTGAGACAGTTACTGTGTAGAGACCTGGGCAAATCCTTTGCTCACAATTGCTCAGCGCCATCGATTGATGCTTAGTCTTTAGATAGTGGTGCTTAATAATAACAATAATAATACCACCATTGAAGAAGTGCAAACTCACTTTACTTTCTGGTGTGCTGAGCATTTTACATAACAGTCAGTAAACATGCAATGTTTCGTGCTCGATTGTTATTATACAGACCTTCATGATGCCATTCCAGTTATCACCTGTAGCAACTCGGAAGAGGGTCAAGAATGCCATGCCAAAGTTACGGAAATGTGCGTGCTTGCTCAAACCCTCGCATGGATGTTGTTCGGAGCATTCTGAAAGATACAAAACTCACATTTAGAAAACTACCAGTACATTTATCACCGTATAGTCGTATACATGCATCGTATTTCATCAGTATGCGACTAGCTATTGTTTTATAGCTGAACAATATGAAAGACAATCGAAAGACAGATAATTAGGCAGAAGCTTCTAATTGCCAACAGATTACTAATTAATATAATATTCTTAGCATAACCCAAATCAAGGATGGCATTTCAGGTCAATCAGACCCACGCCAAGTGGATGAGAAAAACTTAAAGCAAGAGACAAAACTGTTTAGTATTAAAAAATATGTTAGAAATCACACACTAGATGGCAACAGAAGATCACAAATGTTGAGCTATTGGTTGCACAAGGAACAATCATGCAGCAAGTGATGGAAAGGAGACTGAATTTCTCTGCATGTAGCTGCAGGATGGATAACACCCGGATGGTCAAAATGTCGTGTTTGGAATCATGGACAGCATAAGAGCCAGGGAGTGGTATGGTGATATCAGGGACTAGTACGAGATGAAGAGCACATGTCAAACATCTTAGCACAGGACAGAACTGAAGGAAGAAACATGGTAAGGTAGGTTACTCGCACAAATAGCAGTCAGCCCATGAACTTAGAGAAAATTTTGTACTAGATGTTAACTGAAGAAGAAGAGCAGTCCCTCAAGCCAGTCCCAAGAGGCAGCCATTGGTATAAGTGCCACCAACTTCATTTTTTGTAGATTCAGCATATGAGAGTGGGTGGCCAATCCTCTCCCTCACTGTCTGATCTTCCATCTGACAGTGTACTCATTACGTCTGCGTTAGCCAGAGGGCAGAGATGAAGCAGAAATCTCAAAACAAACTTCTGCCTAGAGGGAATTTGAACTCCCAACCTCTTGGTTGTCAGTCCAGCACTTTAACCACTAGGCTATCACACAACCCTAGACGTTTACTGAGAGCAACTCAAACTTATTCATTGCTCGAAGCAACCAATATTCGCACATCTTTACTACTCACCGACTCGGCCAAAGAGCTCAACGCCAAGTGCTGCAAAAATGAAGAACAGAAGGAAGAAAAGAAGCCCCAGATTTCCAACTTCGGGCAAAGCCTGAACCACTGTATCCAGCAGAGCTCGGACTGATTTCGCCATCTTCAGCAGCTTCAGAACTGTGAGAACAGAAACGATGAGTAAACATCAGTGGCTAATAATCAGGTAATCTGCATAAATTCTGCTCCAAGGGAGCATTAGTTTCAGCTGGTGTTTTTGTATTTTGTGTTTTTGTAATTTTATATTTTTTTTCGTTTTTGTTTTGCTAATCTTACTGTTGCTTTGAGTGAAATAAAGTATATACAAAATCTGTGTAAAATTAAGACAGCATGTGAATTAATTTAATACTGTCAAGTATGTATTACTGATTTAGATAGGCATTTCAAGACTGTGATCACACGCTCAGCAGGTTGTTCTCCGCCACTGCATGTCCCTGTCCTAGTGCCAGGCAGTGCCAGTCCCAAGCCATATGAAGGAGGAGGCAACACTAATGATCTTTGTTATCACACAATGTAATTAAACTGAGTGAGATTCTTGTTCTAAACACAGCACGGACATATTTACACACTCCCAGTTTTTACATGGTATTCTGCTTAACGTGAAGCTATGTCCTCCAAAGCTGTTAACTTAAAAAGCCATACTAGTAAATATGCAATACATGAACTGCAGTGCAGTTACTATACATATTGACGTTTTAATATTATCCATCTTTACATGCAGCCTAGTTTAAAATGCTGTTTCTCCCGATGACTTCGCATCAGTGAGTCCACATTGTATGCATTGTATACTTTGATAAATGCAAAACATCACAATATACAATAGACCACAACACTGCAGTCAACGTAACCTCAGCCTTTTAGTTGTCAGGAGCCTGAGGCGGTTCAACTCCCTAGTTCTTCTTCTAACCCCTCAGTTAAGTAACTAAAAATACGTTGGGGTCGGTCTTGACCCCCTTACCTCGAGCTATCCGAAGGACTCTCATGACACGAATGATCGTTGGATTAATCGGAATGATTCCAGATTTCATCTCCTCCAGGATGATACCTGTGATCGAGAGAAAGACAATGGCAATATCCAGCTGGTTCCACCTGGAAAAGATTTCAGAACAAAGGTCACGAACAAAGGTCAACAAGGCAAACGCGATGCTACCAAGAAACTACACATCTCTTTACAAGGATTAAAAACAAAGCCAAATACCAAAGACATCGATCTATGTCTTTGGCATTGTGATAACGGCGCAATACAAGTTCGAAGAAAGAAGTCACTGTCATGAAATCTTTGTTTCTTCACATTTACGTAGGAACACAGTACACAGTCAATCATAAGCAATTGTAATTTAAGGTAGACGTAAGGTAAAACAGTGTAGAAAAGGTACACCTGTGGTCTGGGTTTGGACTACCTGTTGGTTAAGCACACAGCTTCTCAAGTTCCTATATAGGGACCATCTTTATGAGAACTGTGAACGAGTGCAGACTGGAGTGGATGGTCAGTGCTCAAACTATAGAGCACTGGAACACAATAACCAATTGGCTGAGTGCTCGCCCTGTAATGTGAAGAGTATGGGTTTGAACCTCCTCTGGGATTGTTACTGTGTAGGGAACCTGAGCAAGTCCTTCGCTCACAATTGCTTGGTGCCATCGACCGATACTTGGTCATTAGTGACACTTAAACAAATAGCATGTTTATTCCCACAAAATATCTGTTAAATAATGGAATTGCAATGTACGGATGATGGGTATTGTGATAAAACACAGAAGATATAGTGCACCTGTCTCGTAGATACCGTATCAGACCCAGAGCGATAATCTTTACAATGGCCTCCAAAATGAAGACTGATGTGAAAAAGAAGTTAAAGATTTTTAGGGCGAACTGCAGCTCCTAAAAATTAAACCAAAAATTCAGTTACTACTAAAGTGATATAAATTTCTTCACTTCCATTTACACTGAACTTGACCAAACACTTTAAAAAACTCAAGCCTCCCGTATTATTATTATTATTATTATTATTATTATTATTATTAGTCAGTTGCCAAGTGCAGAATAGTTAGACATCCAGAGGTTAGAAAGCTAGTGAGAAAGTTTAGCGGCATTTCTTGAAAGAAGAAAAAAGTTCGAGGATCTAAGAAACACTGGTAGTTGGTACCATTCCTTGGGGGCACAGCATGGAACGAACAACAGCCCATGACACTTCTTCATCATAGCTCAGCCAAAAAAAGAGCCATACCCAAATATTGCAGGCTGTGGGTAGGGATGTAAGGAGAGACTGATGGTTAAAGGCTGGTAGGTGTGCTTATAAGGGGTTCTAGGACAATTCGTCGCAGGACAATTCGGCGCGGACAATTCGGCGCGGACAATTCGTCGCAGGACAATTCGGCGCGGACAATTTGGCGCGGACAATTCGGCGCGGACATTTCGGCGCGGACAATTCGGCGCAGGACAATTCGGCTCGGTTAATCAAAATATAAAATGCTAACTGCTTCATGAAGCCACCATAGAAATAAACACCAATATTACAAGTGAAATATAATAGTAGATTATCAAGTTTATCAGAATATTTAAAATTCTAAAATGAAATTCAAAAGTAACTAATCTAATACAACTAAATGTTAATACAAAAAACAGTTTGGATAATCATGTCCGAAATTGTATGAATATAGACACTCTTATATGAAATCCAATAGTTACACTTAACTAAATCAAATGTGCGATATACCCCAATAAATCGCCGACAGCTATTCAAGCAGAACTGATTAATTTCATTAATTATATCATGTGTTTCAATTACTCCTACTTCAATTTTGAAATTAAATTTTCCGCGATAATATTTTATATTATATAAAATTCCCGCGACGAATTGTCCCGCGACGAATTGTCCCGCGACGAATTGTCCTGCGCCGAATTGTCCGCGCCGAATTGTCCTGCGAGAGAGACTTTCCAATTTTCCGCGACGAATTGTCCCGCGACGAATTGTCCACGCCGAATTGTCCGCGCCGAATTGTCCGCGCCGAATTGTCCGGCTCCGAATTGTCCGGTCACCCTTATAAGGAATTCATAGGTCGGATTTAATCGCATTAAAAAATAAATTAAGCACAGACTTTAACTCCTTACAATAAAACAGCAGCATAATTATTTTCAAATTTAATTTCACTTCCCAAACTGTTGAGCTTTGACCAAACATGAGAAGAGTTCAAAGAGAAAAGCCCCAGACTGAAGCTTTCATGGGAAACTGCAACGCTTAGAATTTTGCAGCAGTTCAAGAAGCACTTGCAACATTCAATTTATTTGACTTGGCATTAGCAGTGATCATGACCAAAGAAAAAAGCTCTGACTGAACCTTGAGACCACCAGTCAGTGAACCAGTCTCAAGATACACTCTGAACCTTTATGTATACACTGGATCCTCCTTATAAGACACTTCATTAAAACACAAATTCTGATAAAATAAGGATGGTCTCTCTCTGTCTCTGTCTCTCTGTCTCTGACTCTCTCCTAACTCTGTCTGTCTCTCTCTCTCTCTGTTCTTAAAAGGTGGTAAACAAATACCTAGATATATTAATATATTATACATCATTGTGCAAGAACATTATACCACAGTACAAAACACACAGGGAGATACATTAAACACACAAATACATTTAAAGATATGTTATAACACGGTACATACGGAGCTTTTAGAACATGCATCAGCATAACAAGACTTCTGATATAACACGGTCCCAGTTTTAACTAAGCTTTAGAAAATGATCTCATTAAGAAACTAACTGGTTCTTAATAAGACTACCAATTACATGTTACAGTGGTTTTTTGTTTCCTGCTTAAGGTTTGTTTTTTGCAGCAGTTGGTCTTTCCATCATCCATTTAACCCACAAAGATCACACTATAAACCCAGATTCACGAAATACCAGAACGTCACCCTTCGCTGAGTGTACACCTGTGAAAATCAATCAGTTGGGTCCGCTCTGAACTGCGCACTGACCACGGCGTCCTTGAGAAGGCAAATGCCTTGGGTCTTTCAAACAAACTGAGCCCTGCCCCTAGCATCAAAGGTGCAGAAATGATGTTTTTGCTCGGTTGGTGGTGATTTACTTGCACCTAAAGCAGTCTTGCTCACCTGTGGCATCATGTAGAACTCCAGGGCCATCGTAATGACGTTCAGACCTATCACACCGGCAATAGACAAGTCGAAGTACTTGCTGCAGACCACAGTGTGAAGCAGCAGGCGGGGCTTCGAATAGTGTGACCAGTATGGCAACTCACGCAGTCCTGTTCAGAGGCAACACAGAGCAACAACACTAGATTTACTGTAAATCGAAGTAACCCTGATCTGTCATTAACAATCAAATTCATCTGCAGCAATACTGGAAAAAATGACAAGCAAGAGAAAAGTGAAGAAGCCAATCGAAATTTACCACTGAAATGTATGCGGTAAATTAAACCAAATTAGTTATGTAAAACCTACAACATAAACTGTTATGTTGCAGTGGTTAATGAAACGTAATCAGTTATTTAAAATTTACAACTCAAACTGTTGTTAATTAAATTCAAATAATTAGTCATCATTAACTACTTACATTGATTAGTTTAGGTATGAACATTTATGCCACTAAATATGGACACAGAGAACCAGCATCTGCCAATCTAGCACCAGAGGATCAAAAGCCTCATGAAAAAACCTAAACTCATAATTTCTCAGGGCCCACATAACTTCGATAGAAAGGCTACAGTAATTTATTCTTAAATCAGTTTCACATGAATAAAAGCATTAATTTGAATGGAATAATAATTCAAAAACTGAAAATATCTCATGCACTCACACATAAGCTATCGTTGTTTTTAATTCTGTAAAAGCTGGTGCAGTATTCCACAGTTGCAAGCATAAGTGCTCAGTTTAGAACCTTTCTTTCATATATTATATATATATTATATATACATGTATATTATATACATATATATGGTAAGCATTTAAACTGGTACGCAGTTGAACTGGTAGTTTAAATGTGCAACATCGATAAACATTTGGCACAGAAATAGGGAAAAAATGAACACAGGTGCAAGAACATATTTTACTATATTTCGTACAAGAAAGACAATACAGATTTAGTTCAAAGAAAATCAACTAAGAAATGGAGCTTGAACATTTGTTATTTACAAAACATGTCTCACGAGGTAGAAGCACATAAATCACACAGAACCATAAAGAAACAATGAAAACAATACCAAAAGCCACTGGGGAGAAGAAGTAACAAATCAATCAAATAACAAAACAGAACATGTAAATAATTAGGACAAAACAAAGGGAGAAGATAACACAATTAGACAGAACACAACTGAACAGTGTAATTACAAAAGAACGGAGTGAATATCCAACAAAAAGCAAAATAAAATCTGACAAATACCAAGGCTTCTCTCTTAAAACTCTTACGTCTGGGAATTAACAGATTTTGATCAAACTGCATTCGATTCAATTGTTCCAAGTAATTTACTCACATTTACGGGCAATTTACAACAGCTTATCACGATGCTTTAGTCCCAAAGTTTAACATCAGTACTCTATGGGTTATGCCGAAAACTCTGATGGTGTCCAAAAAAACTATGTTCAGTTTTGTCTGAACAATATGAACAACTTATAAGCTATTCATACTGAGAGTCCACTGAGGGACTATATTCTAACATCATTCTCTAGATCGTTAAAAAATGGCAATACCTATTGAAAAGTATTGCCAAGAAGGGTGCATAGCGAATCCCCAAAATCCGAAATCCAGAAAAAGAATTCAAACTTGATCCCCAAACTCTACTTTCAAAGTGAAAACAAAATGAGCTTTCGCAAACATAACATTCTAGGATATTTTCCACACACAAAGTTCAGTAGATTGGCCGAATAGTCCACAATAGTTTCGGGATTTCAACGCTTGGTATAAAAACTGTTTTCATGAATTCGGTCTATTATGTATTTTCACTACTCTCAGGGAATCGGGTTTCGGGGATTGGGTTGAATCTGCTGAGAAGCCTTGCCACTTGTCACAAAAATATCTACAGGACGAGTGTATGGGGACCGGGAACTAACTGTACGAACCAGAAACGCCTCTAGGATGCACAGATATTTGAGCCTGCTCGTCTGAGCACTTTATGGCTTCCATACTTCTCCGTTTCCTCTCCATCTTCTTCGCTCGGTTCGCCGCTCGCCTCGCCTTTTCCTCCTGCTCCTGACTCTCGCGACACTTGTGGAAGTTTTCGACTACGACTCCGACGAACATATTGAGGACGAAGAAGGCAACGAGCAGAAGGAAGGAAATGAAGTAGACGAGACGCCACTCGTTGTAGTTCACCTTCGGCTTAGCAGAGAAAAGCATTCGAAAAGTATGATTAATAAATTACTTGCCTATGTAAACCAGGCACGTAACTAGGATTTTTCGTTTGGGGGGCTTAAACCTTGAACATGGCAACATTTATACAGTGTTCATACGAATTTTAGCCGTAAGCATACAACGGCTTGACTTGTTTGGGGGGGGCTTTAACTTCGTTTGGGGGGGCTTAAGCCCCCCCAAGCCCAACGCTAGTTACGTCCCTGATGTAAACAGTCGGGTGCACGATAGTCTAGTGGTTAGCTTGCTGGACTGTCAACCCAGAGGCCGTGGTTCAAATCCTCACCAGGGCAGAAATTTGTGTCAAGATTTATCCTCCGTTTTCGACCCTATAATAAGTATTCTTACCATACACTGTTAGTGGGAAGATCAGATGGCAAGGACTGGACACTCGCCCTCATATGCCGAGGCTAAGAAAATTAAGTCGCTAACAGTTCTTACGCATGGCTGCTTCTCAAGGATAGCTTAAGGGACTGCTTTTTTCTAGCATGCTGGACAGTCTACCCAGAGATTGAGGTTTCAAAACCCACCAGAGCATACAGCTGTTTAAAGATCCCTACTACACTTGCACCTCATAATAAACTCTGCTACAAAATGGCTACATTGACCGCACACTGTCAATGTGAAGATCAGATTGCAAGGAGGAGGAGGATTGGCCACTTACCCTCTTTTGCTGAGGCTAAGAGAATAAAGTCATTAATGCTTCACAGCCATGGCTGCCTCTTGGAGCTAGCTTGACTCCTCATAGGAAAATCTTCTAGAAGTCCCACGGACTTCTATGAGGTTGGCAAATGTTCCTTTTCTGTTGCTGGACCCAATGCATGGAAACCAACCATGTGAAGAATGTGCAATCTCTGGGGAAATTTACATCACAGATCAAGACCTATCTTTATGAACTGTAGTATAACTGTTATTGATTTTTTTAACTCATGTACAGCACCCTTTTCTTCAGCCTCTGCTGTCTATGGCGCTATATAAATCGTTTCTTATTATTATTATTATTATTATTCTTATTCTTATTATTATTATTATTATTATTATTATTATCATTATCATTATCATTATCATTATCATTATCATTATCATTATCATTATCATTATCATTATCATTATCATTATCATTATTATTATTATTATTATCATTATCATTATCATTATCATTATCATTATCATTATTATTATTATTATTATTATTATTATTATTATTATTATTAAAGGACTGCTCTTTTTCAGTCAACAGTCAGAGGTGCGATATTCTGGAGAACTTTTGCATCATCCAATCAAACGCAACATTACTTGATACAATATGAAGAGATAACGAATACATAAGACAAAATAGCCCCACCTGTTGGTCGACCCCCACCGCATCCAGCCCAGTGTACATGATGTTCACCCATCCATCCTTCGAAGCCAAGACAAACAGAGCCATCAAAGCCTGCCGACAGAGCAAAACCCAGTCCAGTTATTATTTCAAAGAAGAACTCATTTGACTAAGACAAAGTCATAGTAATACTATGCAAAGGTCATTCAGTACAAACCTCTATTAACAACAGTACTCAAAGGCACAGGCCTAGGACTGAAAGACATTTCCACGTATTAGAACTCCTCAAATGTTAGGAAAACCTTTTCTTATGGGGGAGGGGTGAATACTAAATGCTTGAATCAAACTGTAAGTTTTACACAACACATCTGTACCACGACATTGATCCTGAAACGTTACAAGAAGAGGTACAGGACTAACATCTTAGGATTCGACAAAGCTACGAGTCAATAAGTAAGACTGTATGTAAGCATAGGAATTTGGAATAAGAGCAAACTAATTGCTAAAATTATTCTAGAGATGTGGAAACAGTGAATCAGGAGATTTTCTTCTTAAGCAAAGACCTAACACTCTGAGTTTCAGTTTTCATCAAACTTTATCTTCTATCTGTTAATAATTAATTAATTCCTCTGCATAGATATAGCAGGCAGTCCTGTTTTGACTATAAATTCAAGCTTTAGTATTAACCAATGTACTTGAAAATTTCAAATACTTTCTGTGCTGCATTGATTTACTCCTTGCCTCATTTGTCGATGAAATAATTGTCTTGGGATTTTGATTTAAAGCCATGCTGTAGCAAAACTGGTCACCCGCCCTCATATGCCGAGGCTAAGAAAATGAAGTCTCCAACACCTCATACCCATGGCTGCATCTCAGGCTAGCTCAATAAACTGCTCTTCTTCTATAGGAAGACACTACAAAACCTGTTTCTGACTACTGGCTCTGTGGAACCCAGTTGGAATGTGTCAGTGGGTGAACACACCCCATGAGATGAGAGCACAGCTCCTCATTCTACATAAATAAGTCAACGTGGAGAAAACAAAATTGCATCTCAGCTGGCATAAACGGCTGAACATATTTAGCTCGTATTAACTAAACCCATGACATCGTCTGTGAAAGACGTGGTTAGAGTGCTTGCCTTAAAATGCGAAGGATACAGGTACAAGCTTCCTTTGCGATGGTTACTGTGTACAGACCTTGAGACAGCCCGTCACTTTTTCACAGCATCATTAATTGATGTTCAGTCCTTAGGTAGTGGCATTTAATAAAAGTGTAATAATAATAATAATAATAATGATAATGTGTTATATGTTGGTAAGCATACCTGTCCTAGATTATCAAAATTGTACTTTCGATTAACCCATCGATAAGGCGGTCCCTTATTGTGGCAGTCCGTCTTGTTGGTGATGTCGCTGACGTCAGTACCTTCGCAGTAGTAGAATGTACCTTTGAACAACTTCAACAAAAGAACTAAATTCTCTATTTTGTTCATCTCTAGCTAGCACGAAAAACAAAAACTGCCTTTAGTATCGTCTCGTAATTCAAAATAATGGAGAGCCATGTTTTAAGAACCTTTGAGCAGTTAAAAATACACAGTATAAATGTTCAGGTAAAAAATACTGTATGCATTCATACATCACTGAGACAACATTATCGGTAGATTCGGTACTCATGTACGTGTATCTTTTTCGACTTGCATATTCCGTGTAGCCTGGCTTCTGGTTCCCCTGATCTACCGGATTTCCACCCGACATTTTTTCCAATGGATTCTGATTTTTGGACAGCGATTTCACTTTCCATCAATCAAGGTCTCAGGCACTATGATAAGGGCACTATGGAATTCCGTCAGACTAAATCAGACTAGGTATATACGTATCTTGGAGGTTTAGGTCGGTGACAGTAAGGCACCAACCCCATCCAGCCAATGTACTGAGTAGTATCTGGTGTTGTGAGATTTATTATCAAGGTAACATACAGTGATATTTTACGTCAGGAAATAATTTTCGTTTTACTTCTGCTTCAGTTCATTATGTCCTCAATTTCAGTTCTATTTCAGTTTTCGTTCTTAAAATAATTTCAGTTATCGTTACAGTTATACTTAAAGGAAATCAAGATTTTCCATTCTAATTTTACTTAACGTTAATGAAAATATCTCTGGTATAAAACATGATAACAGAAGCTAATTACCTAGTAATATTAGAAGGTAATTAACCATTAAAAGCATTTTAATTTAGCCTGTCATTGTATTGAATTCAAGTGTACAGAACCACATAGTGCAGAGGATAATCAGTAACACATGAACCAAAGAAGCAGTAAAGTAAGCCTTACATAGTCACAAACATCTGTAATTGTAATTGCAAATTTATATAGCACCACTTCAAGACTCACTACAGGCGCTCCTGATCTAACACAAAGAAACTACAATCGAACATGATGGTCTTCAAGCACTTGCGGAAGCGAGACCTAACAAAATGCTGCAAACCTCCAGAATGCAAAGCTCGAGGGTACGCATACCCTAAAATAGAATACGTTAAAACACGTACGTACCTTTCAAAAAATACAATACGCGTATGGTACGTATCAGACACGAAAATGTTATTTATGGTTTACTCGGCGACCCATAGCCTACGTATTATCTGACGTCAACAGTATGCGTCATTGAAACCGGTACATTAGTGCATTAAGTGCAATGTATGCTGGAATGCTGGATAAACATAGACCTACATTTGCAACAATTTACTACGCTGTGTACTGGGTTGTGATTGTTTGCTTAAATTAAATTGAACATTCTTATAGTGAGGCTAAATGAGCAATGGCGTGGTTAACGTATTTTTGTATTGTTTACGTACCCTATAATAGGGTACGTTAAAAAACGTACGTACCTTTAAAAAAATAGAAAACGTATGGTACGTACCCTCGAGCTTTGCCAGAATGTAATGTAGTACGTTTGATCTTCCATGGAAATGGAGTCATGGTTTACATTACTTTGTAGTACTAGGCTCAAGAGATCAACAAGTACGAGTCCAATGACAAAATGTAACTCAAAGAACAGAAACCTTAAAAACAGTCTGCTGAATACCATGAACATTTCTCGTTAACGCAACGTAAACTACTCTATTCTACTCTAAATATTTTTATCATTCTCTGGCTTTACGAAGCTAATTTAACTAGTATGTTCTGTGGACCTCACCTGAACTCCAAGGATCCCAAAGATGATGAAGAACGTGCAACAGATAAGAACGATGTTTCCAATCGGTCGGAGAGACGACAACAGAGTCTGAACAACCAGCTTCAGTCCAGGGGCGCGGCTAATCACCCTGTACATCATAAAAAGATCGGCGTTTTTGTTACGTACTTAAAATGCACCGTAATAAGTGTGCTGATGCCGACATACATACATACAAGATGGTTAATCTGAAAAATGAAACCGCAGGGGAAGATGCAAAAGTGGGTTGAGTTCAACTTTAAATCTTTACGTCCGTCTTTGAGTCAGTACTTAGCCACGAAAATGAACAAAAAACAAACAGATGTTAAAGAGTAGATTTCACAATCTATGTTCTTTAGCCTATTCTAATTATTTTGATGAGGTGACTTGGAAAGGAAACTAGTTCTTATGTTCTTATGGTACACCACCCTCCAGCATCACCATCAACTTGATGGCAGTACCTTCACCCTTAAAAATGCAGAAGTTCGACCAGATACTATCTGCAACCTAGGAGTCCACTTCGACAACTGTATGACCCCCATGTGAGTCAACTTGTTCAAGGCTCTTTAAATTACTAACTGCTAAAGAACAATATGACTGTCATTGACTTTTGTAACTCGTCTACAGCGCCCTTTTCTTTGGCCTCAGTGCAGCACTATATAAATCGTATTGAGATTATTAGTATTATTATTATTAGAAAAAGAAGAAAGACTACCTGCAGAAATCCGAATGGCTAACTCCGGCACCTAGCATAGTTTCGTATACTAATGCTTCCTTTCAATGACCGTAATATCGATTATTATTGATGTTCAATAAACTGATTCATCGATTGGTATCTACCAATTTTGTGCAAATGTGAACTGAGGCTAACCTGAGAGGTCGCAAGGTTCTTAGGAGACGGAAGACACGCAGAATTCCAAAGATCTTCGGACTGTGTGATGCGGTGAGTGAGACGACGATGTCAATCAGTGAGATGACAACCAGTCCCCCGTCCATCACGTTCCAACCACTCTTGAGGTACGTGTGCCTACCAAGCATCAAACCTTTTGCAGCTACCTGTGAAGAACAAACAGAGGCTCAGCTCAGATGGTTCATATTTCAGACGGCAGCTTTGAATATTTAATTTCTACATTTATGTAGCACCAGTGTAAATGCTGAACATCAGAGACCGGCACAAACCAACGAGGTCCTTTCCAAGTCACCATATCCTAGAATGCTTGAACCAATCAATGTATGTATGTATTGTAATTATGTATGTATTGTATATATGTATGCATGTATGTATGTGCAATGCATGCATACATATGTATGATTTTATGTTTATAAGTATGTAAGTATTTATATGTGCTTGCATATATGTATATTTGTATGTGTATATGTATAATATGCATGAATGTAGGTATGTATGTATGAATGTATGTATACATGCATGTTTGTTTGTGTGTACGTAAGTATATGTGCATATGTATGTATGTTTGTAGAAATATATGTATCTATGTGTATGCATTACAATCAACAAGATATATACATAGCAGGATACAAGATCAGATATACAGGATATGTAATAGATACCAGTTAAATATCATAGATACAAGAGACACATCCTTGTATGTCCTATTAAAATATCATCGATACAAGAGGCAACAGGTAGAAATCTGACATTTGTTGGTAATCATAACCCAAATCTTCTTCTTAATAAAATAAATAATTTTTTATCAATGTTTTAAAGCACTGCAATTTACCTTGAGTATCATCTCAATAGCAAACAAGACTGTAAAGGCGTAATTTGATATGGTCAGGAAATGTCGTTCCTACAAGACAAACCAGATTGGAATTTCATTGTAATTTAATGCAGCTGAACACTACAATGAAATAACAAGGACGATAAAGAACGAGAACAAGAAGACAGAGAAGCACGAGGAGAAGGTTACGAATAAGAGGGAGATGAAGACTGAGGAGAAGGGGAGAAAAAGAGAAAAAGGATGTGGAGAGGAAGAAGATGAAAATACGATGAAAGCAAAGAAGGAAATGGAGGAGGATATGGAGGAAAAGAAGAAGGTAAAGGTGCAGAAGCAGGAGGAGAAGACAGAGAAGGAAAAGGAGAAAGCTGAGAAGGAGGACAAGAAGAAAAGAACAGTCCTTTAACGTAACCTGAGAGACAGCCATGGGTACGCAATTCTAGCGAGTCTTTCTCAGTCTCAACTTGCAAGTGGGTTGCCAGTCCTCTCCCTCACTTTCTGATCTTTCAAATGACACAGTATAATCAGTGTATTCGTTCGACAGCTGAATTCGCTAGCTTCATTTACCATGGATACGTATGCAGATCTCTTCACTTCGCAACAGAAGGTAACCTGATAGTTCTTCTTCCAGTTCTTCCACAAGGCAACATGGAACCCTCGTCATGGTTGATCCTCATTCTCGAACTGGCTTCCATACAACCTACGACATCTCTTCCTACACCTCTTATCTATCTGACCATCGGTAAAAGACCCTTCTGTTTGATTGAGGTCTTGTGTAACAAGGTTAGGACACCTTTTATGAGTTTTCTTGAAGAGGAGCTATATAAATAAGCATTTGCATTTATGCAATGCAAACTATACAACATCACATTTCTAATGCACTGTTTACAACTGCGATCAACAGAGCACTTCATCAGTGATGACGGAAAGCGAATGCAAACAACCAGACCTAATCGCAAACAACTTCCTCTTAACTAGTCCTGAGTCTTGTAGGTCTTGTAGTTGGTAAGAGTTGCAGGCAGCCCCGCCTGCATCTGGTAACTGATGAACAAGCCTTACCACGCTGTCTGGAGGTATATCTGGTCTTTCCATTGCCAGTGTGATACAGTTGAGTGCTATCAGTATCAGAACCATGTAGTCGAACCAACGCCAGGCTATTATCGCTTGACAAAAACGGCGCACCCTGAGGCAGAACCAAAACACAACTAATTCAGCTCATTCCTGCACACACATTTCTCTGCAACAGTTAAAGCGCATAATTCGACAATAAGTGTGCATTCAAACAAGCATACAGTTTGCACCTATGGTGTATACGCACTATACTGGACGACTGCAGACCTCAAAAGTTAACTATATCTTGAAGGAGATGAATACAGGAAATGAATAAAACTGAATAAACTGAATGAATGAATGAAAGCATGAATGAACGAATCAGAAAGGAGTCGGTTGGCCTAACTCAGTTTGCCATCCCTCTGGTTGGTTTTCAAAAGTTGGAAAGTTATATTAGGTGCTCTGTTGTTTGATAATGGTGGTTGTCTTTGCACTTGAGCCAATTAGTCCTTGCACTCTAGGACCATGCTTCTGAGCAGTTTCCACAGAAACGTTTAAACAAAAGTGCTATCTTTATCTCTTTCTTTTGTACCTTCAATCATCAAAGGTTTTATATAAAAGTAGACAGAACATTACACCAATGCAACTGGCAACGAAATTATAATGGCAGAATTAAGAATTATGAATAAAATAATACTTAAAATAAATAAATCTCTAGGCAATAGATATATGTATATATCTGGAAGTTTACACAGCCCAATTCAAACCAGCCAGCCAATAATAAAACCAACTGACATATACTGGAAAATGAAGGCATCTGGTGAGAATTCAGAATGCTACCACAGCTGCCTCCAACGCAACCATCACAGTTGCCTCCTACGCAACTCCCAAATAACCACTCCAAGATCCACTATCTGCAGATGGGTACATCCCTGCATCATAAATAATTCACGGCAACCAAAAAGGCAAGCCCAGGGGAGGAACCAACCTGTTTGAAGGATGGAAAACATACAGCGAATAGTCGGCACGTGTTCGAAAACAGCCCTGCGGTTTCGGACACCAGGTGTATGTCCACCACTGAAAAAAAGACATAAAAAAGCTGATCCAGCACGTGGAATACATTAGAGTCAACAAATCAACTGCTCCACTTTTTACTCACAAAAACAACGACAGGGTTGGAGATGAACAAATCAATAATTATCAAGCATGGCAAATTGCAGTAGGGTATTAGCTATGGAACAAAAACACAAGCGCACATACACAGTTACAAACACACAAACTGGCAAGACCACTGACAACGCACGAGTAATAAATGCACCGACAACGGAAATTCAGGTACACATCCCGGAAAAAGGAATTTGGATCCATTTCCATCTCCATTTCCCTCAGATTTACCCAGTAAACTGGAAAACACGATAATAAGACATTAATGGCTTATTATCTCCACAAACATATAACATTCCAATAAGCTGCCTACAGACATTTTCAAAATCTGCCTAACAGTTCACAAGGTACTTTAACCAACATGCTCAGCCCCCACAAATATATGTTACAATGGATGCTGTGACTCTTGCCGTGCCTGGCCATTGTCAGTATCTAGAAGGCAATGGCCTGGCACATGAAGGGTATTGGGCTCTTGGGCTTTCTCAGTTACTGGTCAAAAGCTTTTAAATTTGCTGCCTATTTCAGGACTAGATTAGATTAAATCATCTAATATTTTGCCTTGCACCCAGAATGTTCGGGAGGGGTCATTTCTTTTTCGAAGTAGCGATCCTAAAAATGGACAAGTACCAAAGAACTTAACTTGAGGCAGTGCTCTGCCAAATTCACCATTTACTTTTTATTGTTGTTTCGACAGAAACTTCCTAGCCAAACAACCCAGAAGGAACTAATAGGCCTATCATCATAGTATCATGGGTACCTGTTCGAAAATACAGGTAAACTAACTAAAAAACAGCTTATGCTATACACTGTAGTTTTCTCCTGGAAGAGTTCATATTTAAAGTAATTTAAGAAAGGCTGCAACAACAATTCTTAAACCTGAAAAGACCTCTTCCAATTTCTGAAAAGACGAAAAGCCTGGAATTGTTCAGAAGCACATTGTACGAGCAACAATAAGAAAACACTTCTAATGAAATGCAAATAAAATAAACTGGTCAACGAACTCACTCCATCAATTCTATTGTCCGAGTCTTTTCCCTGGTCATCGCTCGCTTCGAAGTTGGACTCCTTGTCGTCCGAAGCGGCCGACAGGTTGTTATGCATGTACTCTTCCCTAGGAGTGGCAGTATGGGATGATCGGCTCCTACAGGATCCAGACAGCATCTGGCTGTTGACCGAGCTCTGTCGACTGAGTGGGGTGTTACCACCCGCATTGTGGCTGCAGATGGAGTTCTGCCGACTCAGCATGATCCGGTTGCCACCAAGGGCGCTGCTACGGCGACCGAACCTCGACTGCAGCGAATTCTGGGGACTGAACGGGGTTCGCTGGTTGTTAAGCGGTTCACAGCACTTCTGATCGCTACAAGCAAATACCAAATTCCAATCACAGTAAGAATTCTGATTACTATGAACACAGAAGCAGGTTCCAGTTTAATACTTTGACAACCAGTGCTTTTTCAGCCGGAATGTGCCGGAACGGCATTCCGGCACCTTTTTCAGCTACTAAAAAATTATTTATTTATTTTAATAATAAAAACAATAATTTAGTTGTCTTAATTTAATTTCAGTGTTGTGAACTGTTTTCAGTGTTTATTGAGACCCTTGCCAAACCTCAATTTCATTTTTCTCGGGATTTGAGTCCTTCCGTAACTGTTCCAGAACCTATTGTTCAGTTCCGGAACCTTTTTTCCTAGAAAAAAGCACTGTTGACAACTATAAACTACTATCCAAATACTGAGCTTTACTTCTGGCCTTAGATACTGAAAAATTCCAGTTCAGAAATTTTCTTTTCTTATTTGGTGGTTTTTGTGGCACAAATACTTCACTCCCACTGTGACTTAAGTTGTCAAAAGCAGAAACAAATAGGAAACGCAACACAAAATACAGCATATTAAATAAATGCACTGTGGAAAATCAAAGCATGGATATTCTGCCCAGGCTGTATTTGCGCAATTCAACATCACTCAACGATGTTCAACAAAAAATTAAATTAAACAAATGCATAGCGGAATTCTGAACTCTACAGGGAGTATAAAGTCAATAAAAAATTTAAACAGAGAGAACAGAATCATTCGTAAGAGAAAAACAATCTACAAAGTACTTTGCATTATTTTTGGAATTGGAATTTGGTGGAAGTTGGGTCGTTGATTCATCCGTTTCCTCATTGCTGCTGTCCGACTCCTGTTCATCGTCTACATTTTTGCCATTTTCATCTCTGCTCTTCGAGCGGTTCAGTCGCAGATTCGATCCGTGCCTTGTCTCTGGACACTGTAGACGAGATCCATTCTGCAATGATATGTTTAGAACTGGAAATATCAAGAACAACTAATTATTTTACTGTGATATCAAAGAAGAGTAGTCCCTTGAGTTAACCATGAGAGGAAGCCGTGGCCGGTTTGGTGCCTTCATTTTCTTAACCTCACCATATGAGTCTGTTGCACATAGTTTCAATGAAGCCTTTGAACTTCCGCTTATTTATTACGAACATTTTTAATGCGCACAAAGTCAGACATAAATGCAAATCTGAAGCGTGGAAAAATCAATAACTGATGATTAGGTGTACAGCGGCATTCCGAACATATTGTCACCATTTTAAATGTAATGTGGCAAAGTCAGACAGAACAATAGATAATAGACAACTCGTGATAAAGGCATGGCGGGATTTATGTGTATGTCGAATTGTATGCAGATGAGATGGATGGTAGAAGCAGCAGGCAAATGGTTAACTAATGTGCGGTATGAATGTCAGTTCACAATTCAGTAGAACTTGGAGACAAATAGCTTTCTCTGAGAACATGATGACTGAACCATCGAGTTCAATCTCGCTAAGTGGAAGCTTGTGAAGCTATTGGGATGTACCAGACCACATAACTGGATCTTATCAGCTTTTGATGATTTGAAATCATCCAGCTTATTGTAATTGTAATTGTAATCTGACATTTATAAGGCACTTCAAGAAAATCTCATCAGTAGCTCCCGACCCAAACCAGTGAAATACAGACTTCAGGCGCTTGTGAAACTGTAGAAGGGACAAACTGAGGAGCTCGAGCCACAGCTCTCGAGAAAGGCGATTCCAGCTGGTGATCCCAACATAGGCAAAGCTTCAGGACTTAGCTGTAGCAATATGCATATGAAGGATAGTCAGGAGTCCATGGGCAGCCAATTGAAGGGTGCCATGACCCGGGACCAAGGAGACTGACATGCAGAAGTTCAAGGGTGCTGGGAGCGGTTATTACCTTACCATACCTTGATTTATGTTACCTTACCTATCCAGCTTCAGTTCAGTCCAGTGAGAGGAAAACAGAAATCTAACCCGAGTGTCTGAGGCATCAATCATGAGATTCTTCTTAACGTCTTTACTGGCACTCATCACTTCTCCTGGTGAGCTCTGAGGAGTGGCCATAGGAGTAGCCGCAGTGCGTGTTATGATTGGAGGATTCAGTGGACCACTGGATCCATCAAACTGGACTATCACATTATCATCTTTCGTCACTGACAGCAATGGTGGAAGATCGTGAAAGACGTCAAGACCTTGGAACATTAGTTTTTCTAAAAGGACACATTTGACACATACATTATAAAAATAAATAATATATTCATGCTTATTGACAAGCTCATTGACAAACCACAGTAAGCTACATTGAAACATGATGGTACAATTATCAAGATCTTATTGAACACAAGTCTTGGCAGCCTGTTATAAGTCCCGCTCATTTTACTGTGCCCATATGGAGTAGAAAGCTGAGGTGACCTAGAGGGGTCTTGTGGGTATCGAACCACGTCTTTCACGATCTTATGTTCTTTGTGCAAGAGTATTACCATTCATCTATTCCCCTATATTGCTACTCAGTGTTTAAGCAACATTTTAATGTTAACTTATCTATGTATTAGGTCAGAAAAAAGGGTGTTTTCTGACACACTCTGCAGTTGACATTGCTGAGTGTGCAGCTGACTAGACTGGAGTTTGCAGTGTGTAGTATGAATTTTTGAGAGATCAGTTTAAGTAAATTACACACAGTTTCATTGTAATACCTGAAATTTTAGTTACCAGTTCAAAACAGTTTGACAGGGAGACTGCGCAGTTGACATTTCTGACTATTTTAGGCACTGTAAATAAACAGTACTTTCAAGAGTTTAACGACATGCATATTATTATTATTAAAGCAGTTTTACATAGCACCCCTTCAAGATTGCCTACTCAAGAGCACTCCCACAGTCGAACAACGCAGTTTTGAGCACAGTAAGAAATAAGGTGAAATGACCAGTCGGTATTTGGCAGAGCGTGATATGGAGCCCGTTCCAGGTTGGGGCCAGCCACATAAATATTATGTGTACGAATTTAGCAAATTTTAACAAACGGTGAGCATTTTTAATAAGAAAACTCATTTCATAAGAAAACTTAACTACCAGTATGGAAACCTGGAGCTGCTGGAAAACAAACAAAATGAATCGCAGCAAACTCTTAAATGAGAGACTTGCTAACTAAGGCTTGTTTTAATGACTGGTCTAAAAATCCATTACATTACATCAATGTAATGTTTTCAAGCATACTGTAATTTCTTAGCCTTGGCATACACAACAGATGGCCAGTCCTCTCCCTTGATGTCTGATCATGCAACAGTGTCTGGTCAGTCTACTCATTTCACAGCTCAGTTCACTAGGTGGCAGACGTGAAGTAAATACGTCAAAACACTTTTCTGCCTTGAGAGGGATTTGAAACATGACCTCTGGGTTGACAGTCCAACACACTAACCACTAGACCCCTTAAATATAATAAATTCAGTTTAATTCGTATTGTTTCATTCTTCCAACAAAAGAAATCA
The DNA here is from genome assembly GCA_963556255.1 of Allolobophora icterica. Taxonomy (NCBI): domain Eukaryota; kingdom Metazoa; phylum Annelida; class Clitellata; order Crassiclitellata; family Lumbricidae; genus Allolobophora; species Allolobophora icterica. The sequence continues at coordinate 39,411,574 of OY744610.1, read as the reverse complement.
AGATTTTTGGCTGCGAACCTTTCTCCTGATTGTTTTTAATGTCGTCCTTGTTCGGCTCTTTGTTCTGAAGAACGTGGCAGATGGCCGACGGGTACAACTTGATCTCGTTCTTCTGGTTCTCCAGTTTATTTATGTCCTTGACCTTCTTGACCTGCTGCTTCGATGCCTCCAACTCCTTGGCTGCCATCTCCTGTTCCATTTCCAGCTCATCGCCCTGTGGAAGGCAACCGGCATTACCAGTCTCGTTAGATATGAAAGCAAATCAGCAAAAGTTGTCAAGACAGATTGGAGTTCAATTTCTCAGTCACTCACTGATCAATACAGTCTCTACCGAATATGAATACCAAAACTGTTGTAAATTCTATTTGACAACTTCGGTTGCCCCAATGCTTCAGTGCAAGAGCTCCGAGCTCGTGCTGTTGATTAAGGAAATTTCTAAGTTAAAGAAAGTTATTATAATCATGTCGCTTATGATAATAATCACGGTAACAAGGTGTGTCAGGAGGAGAGTCGCTATTTTGTACTTTTGACATTCAATTAAGGAAGAAATATTCTAGTTTCACACAATGAAATCATTAAACAAATATCATATAACAATTGCTAAACTAAACGTAATCTCTAAAATAATTTCAGCACCACTACACAAACGTTCATAATCATGATCTCCAAACTTCTAAAGCACCACTTGAACGCCAAGCACAGGGCACCAGCCTATTCACGAGCGCTGAATCAGGCACAATTTATTCGCTAGCATTGCTTCGAATCAAGTATGCAGGAACCATGTTGTTGGGTTAGTTTCAGTGCCAGATCAGAACCCAGGGTCAAGCTAGTGTAACAGCGTGGCTCTTCTTCAGTTGCTGGACCTAAACTTTGGAAATCTCTCCCTGCAAGAGGTCATTCTTTTCAGTATATGTCATTTCAGTTTAAACCTTAAGACTCACCTTCTTAATAGACGTATAAATCACACGTTATCTCTTTATCTCAGTGGACTGACCTTCTGGGTATTAACTTAATAACACCTAATTGTGGGGCGTGGTGGCTCAGTGGTAAGTTCGGCGCCTTGTGACCGGAGGGTTGCAGGTTCGAATCCCACTCTAGCCGCTGCGTACGGACCTTGGGCAAGTCCTTCACTCGCAATTGCTCGTGGCGCTTCGGCGTGAAAATTCCGGCACCGTATCAAATGCTGTAGTCGGGAGCGCCTCTGAGTAGTAGTTGACTTCAAGAGGCGCTATAGAAATATCCGGAATAAATAAATAAATAATTAATTATTTAATAAATAATAATAATAATAATAATAATAATAACCTTGATTTAGGTGTGCCATCAGTTGATGTCTCTTGCATTAGACACTGGCGTTACGATGTTGCTAATTAATAATAATAATAATAATAATAATAATAATAATAATAATAATAATAATAATAATTGATAATTAACGATAATGCTGACAATGATGGAAATGGTGATAAGAGTCTAGAGCTTTGTAGTCAAACTAGGTTCTGACTAGTCGTTCATGGTAGCTTTCTGAGAGGTACTATTACCTCGGCTGAGAAGCCTTCGACCAAAATGGCAACGAGAAGATTGAAGAGGACATAGTTTCCAAAAGTCATAAGGAAGATGAAGTAGAGAGCTGCCCAAGAGGAAGTCTTTGCCATTCCATTGTACAGAACTTCATTCCAATCTTCTTGTGTTAGGATCTGCAGACAGAGAAACATATAAAAACAGATGCAATAACAGAGTACTACTTCCAGCTTATGCACTGTACTTAATACCGCTCTGCTGACACCAGAGTCTGATGTTGGTAACTAATTAAGTAATTAATTAACTAATTAAGATAGCCGATTGGTTAGAGTGCTTGCCTTGTAACGTGGAGAGTACGGGTTCGATCCTCCTCCTCCTCCTCTGAGACAGATACTGTGCAGGGACCTATAGCAAATCCTTCACTCACAATTGCTCAGTGCCATCGATTGATTCTTCATCATTAGATAGTGGTGTTTAATAAATGCATAATTATGCGAGAGACAATGGGTTCGAGCTTCTTCCCTTGAAACGATCACCACATAGAGTAGCAAGTCTTTCACTGTTTTTGTAACATAAAGCCTTAGCAGCAGTATGCAGTGTTGGGCATGGCATGTTCTCATATCAAATCACAGTTGTAATCTCGAGATTTCCATAGTGCTCACACAAAGTAAGTCTTGGAAACCACCCTGTTCATACGTGCACAGTCAAAACAAAATCGATAGGCAGGTAAGGTCAGAATCGGTTCCAGGTCAAGATCCCAGGCTCAGGCAGGCAGACAGTCAGACTGTGGTGTTTAGAGTGTTTAGAATTGGAGCGGTGAGAGAAGTATAGGGAAGAGGAGCAATCAGGACAGGATTTGTGGAATGGGAGTGAAAGACTCCTGGAGAGATAAAAAGTTCCTTATTCAGAAATTGTTAGATGAAATAAAATTGTAAAAAAATTACAGCAATCCTTTTTTTAGTAAATAACTTAAAGACTTACTTGGAATGCTTTCTTGGAATGTTTACTTGGAATGCTCACTTGGAATGCTTGCTTGGAACGCTTAATTGGAATACTTACCTGGAAAACTTACTTGGAATACTTACATGGAATACTTACTTGGAATGCTCACCTGGAATACTCACTTGGAATGCTAACCTGGAATACTTACTTGGAGTACTTACCTGGAATACAGTGACGATGGCCCACAGCAACGAGTCAAAGTTCTTTCGGTCGCACTTGCACAGACCTTCGGTAACCTCTCGACATGAACACTGGCGCTTCTCTCGAATGTGCATACACAGCTTGCCACCAAAAAGATTCATGCCTAGTATACTAGTGAAGAAAAGAGAGAAAAAATTAATCGTCAAAACATATTGTATTTATATTACATGACAAAATATATACGTGGAAAACCAATAAGCAGCAAAATTCATAAGAAAGAATTAGCATTTGCAAAAGCAATATACAAGATGTACAGAATAAATATAAAAATAGTAATAAGTGAAATTTAATAGCAGAATGGAGGAAATACAAGTAAGCTATAATAAGTGAAGAACAGAATTAATTAAAATAATCAAATGTATTCCATGAACGCAACAAAGCCTCATTATCTGCAAAAAGACTGATTTGAGTACATTTGGTTTCTCAGATGTGGTTACGCTATCTCCTGACCAGTCAGTCACACAAACTAGTCATCTCTGGCCAACCCCTTTGAACTGTGCTCAGCTTTCTAGTAGCGCTTTTGAAATTTGGAGTTTATGATTATGATTACGAACCGACCACCAACCTAAATATGAATATGAACAAAACAAGTAGAGCGAAGAAAGTCGCCACGTTATCCATCGTCTTGAGCATGATCACCAGCTGGTAGCGCAGCGCTGGCAGGAACCGCACCAGTTTCAGTATTCGCAGGAGTCGGAATGTTCGCAGAACTGACAAACCGGCAGTTCCACCTTGTAACAGCTCAACTAAACTGCAAAAAGATACAATAACACAAGAAACATGAAGAAACACAAAGAAACGTGAAGACACATGAAGAAAAATGAAGAAATACAATGAAACATGAAGAAACACGAATAAACATAAAGAAACATGAGGGAACATGAAGTTCATGTCTTATCAACAATTCTGTATCATCTTGGACCTCAGGCAAAATAGATCTTCAACAAATTCATAGAAAATTAAGATAAGATAATTAATTATACCTATCAACAGATAATTGTCAGCCATCAGTCAGCCTGATGCCTGCTGATAGACATAATACTTTATAAATACCATTCATAAAAAAAATTTAATACTTTTATATCCATATACTCGCCTGAATGAACAAAGACAGCTGTAATTATTTAATCAGAATATACTATGCTTCTTGATTTATAAAAAAATGAACTTTTACACAGATCAGTCAGTCAGTCAGTCAGTCAGTCAGTCAGTCAGTCAGTCAGTCAGTCAGTCAGTCAGTCAGTGTCAGTCAGTGTCAGTCAGTCAGTGTCAGTCACTCAGTCAGTCAGTGTCAGTCAGTCCAGTCAGTGTCAGTCAGTCAGTCAGTCAGTCAGTGTCAGTCAGTCAGTCAGTCAGTCAGTCAGTCAGTCAGTCAGTCAGTCAGTCAGTCAGTCAGTCAGTCAGTGTCAGTCAGTCAATGTCAGTCAGTCAGTCAGTCAGTGTCAGTCAGTCAGTCAGTCAGTCAGTCAGTCAGTCAGTCAGTGTCAGTCAGTCAGTCACTCAGTCAGTCAATGTCAGTCAGTCAGTCAGTTGCTTACCTTAATATCACAATGAATCCATCGAAGACGTTGAATCCGTTTCTGATGTACTTGAAAGGACCTTCGGACAAGACCTTGAGCAGCATTTCGACGGCAAACAGAGCACTGAAGAAGAGGTTGCTGTACTCCAAGACGAGAGTCAACGTCGCTGGCTAATAAAATAAACAACAACTTTTCTGTAGGACACCCGTTAGAAGACTATCAACTCACCAATGCGCACACAAACTTTTACTATTGACTTCTAATATCAGTCACTTACAATTGTAATTTTAATTACATATATATATACACATATATATATTATATACTATATTACATATTGTATATATATACAAACTGGGATTACAGGAATGGGGTTCTCAAGACATTCCTTGAGCCAGACCTGTAGATGCGGAACCTCGCAAGAGCATCATCAGTCAAGACGACTCGTTGTCGTAAAATAATCCCATATAGATCAGAATTGCGTGTCCAATCCCAAAGCTCATCCATGTTTCAGGAGAATCAGGAGATTCTGGACATCCATCCATTGACATTCATCACTCAGCCGAAGGAAATAAATCTTGTCTGTCTCATTTGCCAACGCATCGACTCACGTGCTACCTCAGGCCAACGAAAGACACCAGTCCGTCTCTGAGTGTCCTTCCGTCCATCTTTCTATCCGTCCGTCTTTCAGTCCGTTTTTCTGTCAGTCTTTCTGCCCGTCAGTCTTTCTATCCGTCCGCCTTCTTTTAGTCCGTCTTTCTATCTTTTCTTCTTTATATCCGTCCGTTTTCAATCCGTCCGTCTTTCTGTCCGTCCGTCTTTCTGTCCGTCCGTCTTTCTATCTATCCTTTCTATCTGTCGTCCGTCTTTCTATCTGTCGTCCGTCTTTCTATCTGTCCGTCCGTCTTTCAGTCAGTCTGTCTTTCCGTTCGTTCGTACGTCTTTCTATCTGTTCTTCTTACTATCCGTTCCTCTTTCAGTCCGTTTTTCTATTCGTCCGTCTTTCTATTCGTCCGTCTTTCTATCCGTCCGTCTTTCTATCCGTCCGTCCGTCTTTCTATTCGTCCGTCTTTCTGTCTGTCTTTCTGTCTGTCCTTCTGTCCGTCCGTTCGAGTTCTTTTGGACATGACTGGTTTTCCTCATGAAACATTTACTACTTAGCCAATGCGAGCAGGTGAAAGGCGAAATTAATAACCAGATGGGAGACAGCATACGTCACACTCCGCCTCCTATACTACGATCGAGGAAGGCAGAGGGAGAACACAGGGACCATGTGCTTGGACGACGGTCCCTCAGACATGACATAGGGCAACGGATCAAGCGTCGGATTAGCTGAACGTGATGTCCCTATAGCCCTACTCGCTCATTTACTATCCTATCCTACTAATATCTATAGTAACCCACTATCCACGATTCCACGAGTTCACTACATCGCTTTGGTATCACGAGATCACTGTAACCGCTAAACTACTAAATAATTGACTCATATTAGGGCCTACTAACCTACTAAAATGACTTTAATCAAACAAAGTAAATGTCCATAGTTCAATTTGGATGTTCCAGTGCACGAACTGGCAACAAAACCCCTAGCTATCAAGTATCTTTCTCCAACAGCAGGTCACTGGACATTTTATTATGCATTCCCTAAAACTCTCCATCATCATCATCATCATCATCATCATCATCATCATCATCATCATCATCATCATCATCATCATCATCACCATCACCATCACCATCATCATCATCATCATCATCATCATCATCATCATCATCATCATCATCATCATCATCATCATCATCATCATCATCATCATCATCATCATCACATCATCATCACCATCACATCGTCATCGCCATCACATCATCATCATCATAATCATCATAATCATCATAATCATCATAATCATCATCATCATCATCATCATCATCATCATCATCACCACCACCATCATCATCATCATCATCATCGTCAGTTCCTAACGCCAGCCATTTGGCAACGATGGGTACGAATAGTAGATGACCTCCACTGTGCTCAGTCATTTGTCCATTGCTCCTCTTCGTCCTAGTCCAGGTGATGTAACTAACTGTCCAATAAAACGAAAGCTAGATTAAACTCGTTCAGCTCCCACAAATAAGTCCCTGAAAAGCCACGAACGGACGCCAACATCACGAATCTCCCACGGCCGAATTTTTTTCTCAACGACGGCATTTGTGAAGGGCAATTTTAGCAGTTTTTCCTTGGTCTTCTCTTCACAATCTGGAGATTAAGTAGAGATCTTTCAGGACCCTTTAAATACTTGATGAATGAATACCAGAGAAATGCAGCTGGATTATACCTTCCTCTCACTCATCTTCTGTCTTATCTTTTGCTGGTTTCTTTATATCACCTAATCGCATCTTGTTTATGCACGAGCGCTAGTATGCAATATCATGTGCACGTATTGACAAAATGACCATAAAACCACACTTGATGCATTCCACTCGCGAATAGATCTTCGTTTTCAGTAACTGATAAAGTTTCATTACGATACAAATGGCTACAGAGATATATGACAAATTTCTGCACTGGCATCTAACTTATGTACATGAAAACCCCTTCAATGGGATGCACATGAAGTACAGCGTTATCACGGATTGCTCTCTAAAGCCGTCCACACCAGTTTCGTAAGGGGGAATTGCACTATAATAACAATGTGCTTTACTAATTTCCAGTGTACCATAATAATAATATTATTATTATTTTTTTAAATTTGTAATGTGCACTCTGTCTCACCGAAATTGTATTGCATTGTATTGTATTCGGACACTTATTTATAAAGCCCTTCTATTGGGACATCGGGAGAGCCATTTAGAAGCGCTCCCAGTGATGTTAAAACATGTGATTCTGAGTATGACCATAATGTGTTGAGATTTGGTACTGATCAGGTAAGGTTGATTAGCTTTTCGTTCTTAATGACTTTCACATCATTTAGTCTGACATAGGCAGCACTTTTCTGAGGTAGTTAAAAGGCGCTATAGGTAGTGGTGCATATATGCATACCTAGTTTTCCTATATCGTTTAAGCAGACTACGGGCAGATGGCTGGATCTCTTTACAACCAACAGAGTTGCACATTGAGCTGTTCTGACCATAATGTGTTGAGATTTGGTACTGATCAGGTAAGGTTGATTAGCTTTTCGTTCTTAATGACTTTCACATCATTTAGTCTGACATAGGCAGCACTTTTCTGAGGTAGTTAAAAGGCGCTATAGGTAGTGGTGCATATATGCATACCTAGTTTTCCTATATCGTTTAAGCAGACTACGGGCAGATGGCTGGATCTCTTTACAACCAACAGAGTTGCACATTGAGCTGTTCTGTTTGCATCCTGCTTTGGAGGGAAACCAAATCATTCACGTCGTCTACTATTGAAGCCAGTGAATATAAGAGTAAGCTGCACAGTGCACACCCACACATGATCTCTCTTCTAAATAGCCACTGCACGACCTGTAACGACCTACCCCCTCCCGCTCAGGGCCAAACTAACGACAAGCTTTCCCTCATCGGTCTCGCGTTCCCTTAAGGCATTTGTTTCCCCGCGGCTTCTGTGCTGAATAGTTATTCTGCGAGAGGAGCTTTACAAATTTCTAGGTACAATACAGTACAGTACAATCAAACCTCATAATCCATTGGAAAAGCCAGGCCTAAATCCACAGATCAAAGGATTAAAGGCTTAGACAGTATGCGCCTCTAAGCTCTCACACCTGCCTTTAGTTTGTCAATTGATGACATCATCGGGTTTGAATGCACGACTGAGGAGTTTCCCTGAAGTGGTTCTACATAAATGTTTGATAATGCTACAATGCACAATGGGAGAGGCAGCCATTGGTATGAAATGTTAGCGACTTCATTTTCTTAGCCTCGGCATACGAGGGTAGCCAATCTTCTATATCACCACCCGATCTTCTCACCAACGGTGTACAGTCAGTAAGTATGTAAGTAAGTAAGTATATCCTTTAATTGTACCAACTGCTAACCGTACTTTGGTTTACATGTAAGTTACAGTTATGTATTAGGAAAACCTAATTGTCCATAACAAAGAATTATAAAACAAGGTAGTAATAATAATAATAATAGTAATAACAGTGTATCCATTATAGCTAAGTTGGCTACAGGGCGCAAGTGTATTCGAAATCTTGAAACAAATTCTGCCTTGGTGGGATTTGAGACGATTGTAGTTCGTTAGCAACTGAGCACTGTGTACTGATTTAAAGGTGAACTGATTCAAAGGTGTACTGATTTAAAGGTGTGCTGATTTTAAACTGTAATGATTTAAAAGTGTACTGACTTAAAGATGTACTGATTTAAAGGTGTACTGATTTAAAGGCATACTGATTCAAATGTGTACTGATCTAAAGGTGTACTGATTTAAAGGTGTACTGATTTAAAGGTGTAGGCCTACTGATTTAAAAGCATACTGATTTAAAGGTGTCTTCTTACCTGGTTGTGGTATTCGATGCCCATGCTCAGCGTATTGACCAAGATGGCAAGAAGAATTCCCCGTTGAAAGTACTTGTGATCGACAAATCGCGTTATGTGCCTACGAAACAACGTCCAGTAATCTGTTGAGAAAAGAAAAGGAAATTTTTCACTGTATCTGTGATAAACAACAGTGGGCCAAATATTGTAATGGATCATCATCATTGTCGTCGTCATCATGGTCTTCACCATCACCACCACCATTATCACTGATAGAATAACACTTATCACCACTCTCAACGTAATCACAACTAGAGCCACATCGGTAGTCACCTATCACCCTAGGGACACCATAACCATGATCACGACCACGACCAAAACCACAACCAAGACAACCATCACCATGACCTACCACCATTATGACCATCACCATCACAACCACCACCACCCTACGTCGACGACGACTGTCACCACCACAACCACTATGACCGTCACCATGACCCGAACTATAACCACCACCATCACTACCACCACTATGACTGTCACCATGACCCCAACCAATACCACCACCACCATCACCACCACAACCAGAGACGGGCAGTAATTTAATTGCTGTAATTGAAATTATGTATTCTGAATTGCAATTGTAATTGGTAATTTCTACTTTGTCATTCTGCATCAAAGTAATTTGTAATTTTTAACTGAATTACATTTTGCAAGTAATTTTTAATGTCAAAATGCACATCGTAAATAAACTTACTAGAACTATTTAAAATTATTTTGGTCAAAATTCCAAAAGACCAACAAATGCAGGTCACATACTCAGTTTAGTTGCAACCACTGAAGCCAACCCTGCATTGAAGATTGCCTCTTTTTCAAGACTTAATTATTCTGCAATGAAAAAAATTCACCTTCCTCCAAACGACCTGAAAGGGATTAGAAACCACTGGTGTAAACTTGTCCAAAATATTGGGGAGGCATATGGGGTCTGGAGCAGAGGTGCCAAAAAACCAAGCTTTTTCAAGATGAAAAGTGGTCTTTTGTTGTTGTTTTTTTTCGTTTTTTCATTTTTATGGTTTTTGTTGTTTTGGTTGTTTTTAAGATTTTCGGATTATAAAAATCATGAAAAATGGCACGAACAAGAGCTCAAACTCAGTTTAATTCAGTTGCAATTTCCGAAAATTAAAAATCATTAAATCAATGTTACTAAAATAACTTCTAAAAAATAAGAAATTTATTTTACTTTTTTTAAATTTTGTGGTTTTCTTTTGTTTTTGTTTAAAATCAAAAACCGAAAAAACTTTTTCACCCCTAGTCTGGACAGTCAGCAGAGGCTTCCGGTGTTACATTAATGCGCATGAACTGGGGTTTTTGTTTACATGTAAATTTGTTTCATATTGAAGATACTGAAGATAAAAATAAATATTTCTTTTCATTATGAATTTCTGATAGTATTTAAGTTCTGTATCTGTTTTTCTGTTTCTGAAGAAATTTGTCTGTATTGAAACATAATATTTTAATATTTGAAGAAATTCTCCTCTCGATTTTGGGGGGCATTGCCCCGGCGGCTCCTCAATTATTGGGGGGGGGGCACGTGCCCCGGCTGCCCCCCAGAGTCTACACCTATGTTAGAAACTGTTGCAGTCTGCCACCACCAACTAACAACTCTGTGTTTCACAAGATGAATGGAATTCTCTGTGAGAGTTTGAAAAAGTTTTGAAATTCAGAAGAAGCTGTCACTGCTGATGAACACTTTAGAACTGTCATGTTTCAAGGATACTGAGTTGGGCTTCATGGTTGAGTATTCCCAGATCCTGAAGCCAATTGCTAATGGTTTAGATACGCTGCAAGGTCAAGATAACTATTATCTTGTACAGCCTAACAGACGCCTGTTCAAAAGGCTGCTGCTTCTAAAAGAAATTAAATAAACCATTTCAAAGAGTGCAATTGAAACAAAAAGGTGGATATAAAAAATTATGCGTTTTCTGCCTCAGTTTCTTGATCCCAATAATGTAAGTAACTTATAATTGATGTAATTGAATTACATAATTTGTAACTTGCAAAATTCTAAAGTAATGCATAATCTGTAATTTAATTACATTTTCCCAAGTAATTTGTAATGTTTACTGTGTAATTTGCTCATCCCTGACCATGAGCCACCACCACCACCAATACCAGAATATCCACCACCTCCACTACCAGAATCTCCACCACCACCACTACCAGAATCACCAGCACACCACTGATCGACGACCATCAACATCATAGATTCGAGCAACTATGAAAGCCAGGAGTCTAGTCCGTTTCCAGGGGGAGGCAGTGAATTCACCTCAGTCCAAGGTCACCATCCAGTCATCAAATGTCAAAGGTCATTCACACTGGTTCCACGTATTGCAGATTTCCAGTCCGTTCCAGTACAAACCTAACACCGTTTTTCGGCAAACACGTCAATTTCGTTTAGACGTAAAGTCAATTCAGTCCTTCTTCAGTAATACCAAATGGCAGATTCGACTTGACTAGGTGACATCAAGACATTTATATAGCCCCTTCAGCTTCATTTCAAGCGAGCTGCATACATTGTTAAGTGACAGTTCGACTTTAGCTGACCATGTATCATAAATGTTCTAGTGTACATTCATATGTATGCATGTATATTTGCACATATGCATGGATATAGCATGCATATGTAATTATGTATGCACATATGTATATTTATGTATACATTCATATATGTAGCCATATATTACACATACATTTGTATGCATATATATATACATGTATGTATGTATATACATACATATGTATGCATATATCTATATATGCATGTATATGCATACATAAGTAGGCATATATATTATATATGCATGTATGCATATGTATACAAACACATGTATGCATAATATATATAAATATATATGTATATATGTACATATGTATGGAAATATATGTATTTACATACATATGTATGCTGATATATATATATATATATTATATATATGTAGGCATGTATGTATGTATACATATATGCCTATAAATAGGTACCGGCATCAAAAGATTTAATTAGGTGCACCTTTAATCTGCCTCAACAAACACCGCAATTACAAATTACAACTACAATACTCTAAGAGATAATCGTAATTTAAGTAGTAATTACTGTCTCCTCTCCTTCTCCGTGGCTGTTCGTCCTCTTCAAAGCTGGAGCTTGATGAGTCGCTGTTACTCCCATCATCATCATCATCGTCGTCGCCGTCGTCATCATCATAAACTTCGTCTTCCTCCTGGAAACGGAGTCCCACGGTGCGGTCTTTAGTGGCACCAGTTGGATTCAGAGGAGAACAGGTGGTAGAAGATTGCTTCTCGTCATGACCTGTTGACATTTACAACATACATAGTTCAAGATAGCATCAGTAGGGTCAAATACTGTAAGAACTTTATTCCTATGGTACTATTCACAGGCACGTAACTAGCCTTTCTCGTTTGGGGGGGGGCTTAAGCCTTGAACATGGCAACATTTATACAGTGTTCATACGAATTTTAGCCGTAAGCATACAACGGCTTGACTTGTTTGGGGGGATTCAACTTCGTTTGGGGGGGCTTAAGCCCCCCCCAAGCCCAACGCTAGATACGTCCCTGACTATTCAAGCGCACACCCTGAAAGCAAGGAAAGTCTCGGCATTAGTCTGTTCGCCTCGCCCGTGTCTGCGACCGACTTTAGTGGTCCATGGCAGTCTCTGTTTCCATAGATTTAGCTTATTTTCTTATTATTTCTGCTTGTACATGCATGCGATTTGCCATTCTTATATAATAAACATATATATATATATATATTATATACACATATATATGTATATATATGTATATATATATACATATATATATATAATAAACCCCACTGACGTTCACAGTCAAAGCTCAGGCAATGCAGGCTACAGCAGAAAATGGGAAGAAGAAGAAGGGCAGACCCTTAAGCTAGCCCTTTAAGCAGTTATAGCTCTTAAATATTTACAGTACCTACCTCTTGGTGAACAAGTGTATTGTGAATTCAATCAATTAATCAGAAATTATATAGCGCCCTTCAATGTCTCTACTCAGAGTCGCTCCCGACTCAGACCAAGCGGAAAAAACAGTCTTAATTAGCCCATAGAACAGTGAGGAGAGAACCCGAGGGAGGCAGCGCACCTCCCGAGGGAGGACATTCACAGTCAAAGGACTCAACAGTATAAATTTTTAAATATTTACTTCTGTAGTTGATATAATGATCTGACACTCTTGAGTCTTGACTATCGTAAATTCTTATCATCTAATAAAAAACCTGAACCCCACAGGGCCCACACATAGGTTGTTTCCCTTGCAAGCCCACAAAATTGAAAATTACCTCTTAGAACTGAATTTTCACAGTTACAAAACATGTCAATCACTTACATACAAATCGTTTCTGCAGTAAGGGAATAACTGTAACCTATCATGTAAGTATGTATGAATACAAAGGTTTTGGTGCCCTAATCTAGCGGGATACCCATCCCTTCTGGGTTTCCCTTTGATGCCCTCAGGGTTTAATTTCCATGTTATGTGTCATTGTTATGTTTTTCGTTCTGGGTTGCAATAAAATAATTTTTATTTGATTTGATTTGATGTAAATTCATGTACAGCACCCTTTTCTTCGGCTTGGCAATGCTATATAAATCACATTATTATTATTATTATTATTATTATTATTATTATTATTATCATTATCATTATTATTATTATTATTATTATTATTATTATTATTATTATTACTATTACTATTATTATTTCATCATTAGCATTATTATTAACCCTGTACGTAGCTTACTTCCACTTGCAGTAGGCCTACTGTACTAATTGTTGTTTAAATAACACATCATCCCCAGCAAAACAGAACAGAAAAAACCCTCTGGAAGAATTTGCAGACAAACAAGATACTCCACGTAAGTCGGCAGTAGTGCTCGGGGATATGGTCCGGGTTTTGGAGGATCATTTGGCTGAACAGCAATCCATCAAAATCAACAGCCTTTCTGTTCAAGATGCATGGCTTATGGTATAAGAGTAGAACAGGCATCCCTTAGTAATATTAATAGCACTGGTGTCAGTCAAAGGTTCTTGAAGGGTGGTGCTTTACAAATGTTCTGAGACATACGTACATGCATACATACACATACAGCTATATACACATATACCGTACATACATACATACATGCATGCATGCAGACACATACATAGATATATGTATACAAGCATTAGATACATATGTACATACACACACATATACATACATATATACATATATACATACACACATGCATACATACATACATACATACATACATACATACATACATACATACATACATACATACATACATACATACATACATACATACATACATACATACATAGCAATACCCTCCAACCTGAAAATAACCTGGCAAGCATTTGCCAAAGCAAAGCCATTACGAAGCTGTCATAAGTAGAATAGATTATGTAACAGAACGTCGTCTGACCAAGTCCATCTGAGAACTTAAATCATCCCAATGGGACTATGATGACCAGCCCACTACAGTGCCATCCCCCACCGCCACAACCACTGGCTCAATCATCTGTAAGCTGCCAACATACATCATAATTGTAGGTACCACACGGAGAACACCTTTCGATGATGGCGGTAACTTAAAGCCAGGCTTTATTGCTGCAGTTCATTATCTTATGTTCAAAACAATCACAACAAGAAAAACGACCTTGTTACTATGATTATTATAAGTGCCTTTTGTTTTTTCTCAAGATGTATGAAAGATCCCTCAGGAGTAAAAAATTACATTAAGAGATATGTATGTGTGCATGTATGTATGCATGCGTGTATATATATATATACATGCATACATATATATGTATATATGTATGTATGTATCATGAAGGGGCGGCGAGATGGTTGAATGGTAACATGCTGCACGAAGATCAGAAGGACGTGGGTTCGATAATTGTAATTGTAATTGTAATCGAGGATTTATATAGCGCCACTCATAAACAGAGGCGCTCCCGACCCGTGTCAGTGTCTTCACTGACAAAGAGAAATGTTTTCAGGCGCTTGCGAGACTGGGCAGGAGACAGAGAGAGGAGGACTAGCCTAAAGCCCTGAGGGAGGCTGTTCCAACTGGAAGGGCCCACAACCGCAAAACTACGGGACTGGGCAGTAGCAGTGCGCATCCAAGGGACTAACAAGAGGCCACGGGCAGATGACCGGAGAGAGGCCCGACCAGGCAAACTGGAAACTGGGGTGCAGTAAGCCCTGAGATACAGCGGAGCTGAGCCAACAAGACAGTTACGCATGAGGGAAAGGACCTTAAATTGAATGCGTTGTTGAATGGGAAGCCAGTGAAGGGAGTCCCGGATGTAGGAAGAGATATGGGCAAACTTCATGATGCCCCCTATAAGGCGAGCAGCAGCATTAAGGATGGACTGAAGTTTAGATGTGTTAGTAGAGGACAGGCCAATATAGACAGCATTTCCGTAGTCAATCCTAGATACCTGCTAGCCCCACAAGGTTAACTCAGCCTTCATTCCCTAGGTGGCGATTGTAAAATGAGCAGTAGTACAGATGGGTGCCTTGCATGGCTGCCATACAGTTAAATTCGACTCCTGTTAAACTTGTTATCGTCTGCTAGTATGTCATGTAACCTTACTGCATCTTGTCAGTTTGAATAAATAAATGAAGATTATTATTGTGTATGTATCCATGTACGTATATATGCATGCACACACACACACACACATATAATGTATGCATGTATGTAAATATGTATGCACATGTATATATGCACGTATGTATGTGTGTATTTATACATGTATGTATGTAATTACCTGGGCATTTGTATAGCGCCTTTTGAGAACCTCCCATCCAGAAAAGTGGTATAATTTTTATTATTGTTGTTACCATTATTATTATTAATTTATTTTCTATTATTATTATTTTTTTGCCCTGAGGTACTTCGTTCCCTCAGGGTCTTAGAGATTAAATTAGTTGTTTTTTTCCGGAACGGAAATTATTATTATTATTATTATAATTATTGGTCAAGCCTACCTCTGAGTAGCCCTCGTGAAGAGGCGGTATACAAAAGCCCTAATGAATGAATAAAGGATTATCATTATTATTATTATTATTTTTACTATTATTATTATTATTATTATTATTGTTTTTACTCGAGGTAAGAATTATCCTTCAGGGCTGAAGAAATTACATTAAGCGATAAAAATGTCATTTCTAAAAATCCGGCGTCGTCCTGAAGACCATCCAGAAAAGTACTTCTGAAGACAATGGTTTTTACGGCATTGTGAACAGAACGTCCCTGAAAGAGGCACGGTGTTTGATATTGATCACCAAAGGCCGACGGTAGGTAATACAGTATAAAGAATAACAATAATCTACGGACAGGCATCAATTGATACTATGCAACTGCTGGTTCTGTTCAATCTCCCAGCACACTGATCATTTCTGTAGGGATCCGAAGTCTAAACTTCCTACTACTAAGAAAGCATTCAGTCTGCTATTTTGCCAACAAACAGTATTTGCAGCTGCTGTGCAGCTTTTGCAAGGATATCTGTGACATGTTTTCCTCTAATCCATTAATCCTAGGTGTTGCAACAAAACAATAACAACAACACAGAGACAACATTTACCTTAACTACTCTTTCCAAGATGGCCTGACCCCTTGGCAATTCATCACCAAGCACAAATATCTCAAATCCAAAAAACGTTCACCTATTTCTGCCTCCTTCTGTCAGACTTAAGCAAAAATCGACACCATTTTGGGAGCAAGCGTGCGGCACCCATTACCGAGTACTTTCCCACATAAAGTTTTCCGACTTCAGGTCTCTGATTCAAACTTCGCACATCAATTTCTGCCAAACCGTTTTAGCAGTTCTGATTGCAAACACTTTGTGAGACACTTAAAGGCAGCCATCCTGTGTTTTCATACAAACGTACCATTATTATGATTTAATTATTACTACCTTGTTTTATAATTCTTTGTTATGGACAATTAGGTTTCCTAATACATAACTGTTAATTACATGTAAACCAAAGTGCGGTTAGCAGTTGGTACAATTAAAGGATATACTTACTTACTTACTTACTTACCATACCTTAAAGTACCTCTGATTTGTTTTGCTCTTTGAGCGGCGCTAAATAAATTTTCAAACTTCACTTACAATTACAAACTACAATTACCTTATTCCTATGGGTCCCGGCAGCCTATTAGAGCACTCACCTTGAAATGCGGAGAGTTCAGGTTGGTCAAGCCTTCTGTGAGAGGGTCACAGCACAGGGACTTTAAACAAGTCCTTCACTCACAATTGCCCAGCACCATTCATTGATGCTTAGTAATTAGATAGCTGCGCTTCAAAACGCATAGCTAATAAAAATAATAATAATAGAAATAATAATAATGATACCTCATCTGACTACTCTACCTTATCTTATAATACCTTACGATTAGGGCTGCGGATTTTAACGATCAATTAATCGATTAATCGTTACCAAATTTAATCAATTAATTTTTTAATCAGTACCAGCCCCACTAATATGATTCTATTTCATGGGTTGTTTACCTTACCTTAAATTGTTAACCTGATCTTACACAATCTCACTACCTTTAGTTTGCTTGATTCTTTAGTATCATACTTTACTGCACCATAGTTACATCGTCCTATCTTACGTTACCTTACCCACGAATGTATACCGGCTCGTATGTATCAAGACTCTTAGTACGTAGCTTCCTTTACTACCTCATATCTTATCTCACGTCACCTGACGACATGACCTGCGGTTGCCAATACTTACTATTATGTAACGACGTCTCTGAAGGCAGATGGATCTTGTTGCTTCCTTCATTCGATACCAGTCTCCTGGCTCCCTCCGCTCCAGCCGACGGCAACACCAGCTGGTTCCTATCGGTAGAAGACGAACAGGAAGTGGGATTGGCCACGGTCCCATTTGAACAGTCAACAACAGACTCACCGCAGGGTGGACTACTTCCGTTGCCAGGAACAACAAGACAGTTCGGTCGCCTTGGAGACGACCCGGGGTCAACGTCCGATATTTCCGGACTAGCCCTCGGTGCACGCGGACTGCTCTCGACGACGCTGCCCGGCTGGTGCTGTTCGCTAGTCTGACCGGGGTTCGATTCCAGAGGCAGCTGGTCGCAGCCCGTACGACGCTTTCGACGTCTCGGTGAAGTCCTGCGTTTCTTTCGATGCAGGGTTATCGCAAAACTGGGGTCTGGTCCCCTCGGGGTCTGCCCGTTCGCTGAAGCACCCGCTCTTCGTCTCCGCTTCCAGAAGCGGGTTAGTTTTCGGCGCGCGCGATGCATCAGATGCGCGATGTACTTGATGATCTCGTCGTAGCAGCCTCCCGGTTCCGCACTGCTGGCCAGCGTGCTGCTCGAGTGAAAGCGCTTGCGTTCCTGAAGCATCCTCTCCGTCTCGCGTTTCTTCGTCTCGGAAAACTGCGTTGCTATGACAACCAGGCAGAGGTTGATCATGAAGAACGCTCCGATCTGAAATTGTAAACATGCACTGAACATTTGCAGTGATCTGTACGTGGCATTGATGACCTTTCACCTAATCCAGAAAGGTCGTAGGTCACCTGTATCTGAATTAACATGTGCCATCGACTGTAATGTGCACAAAAACTAAACCACCCTAATGACAAACATTGAGGCACATTTTCTTGATCTGCAATTTCATCCATTTTGTATAAATATCGTTAATAGATGATGATGTATCGGGAAAGTTGTAGATTTTAATGTGATTATGACATATAATTGATCCACGGATGGACATTATCATAAGCTATAGCTCTGCCAGCTTGCCCATATAGAGCCCACATATGGGACCCATACTACCATACACAATATACAGTGCCCATATGGGCTCCATGTAATGTTCATCGGAAAGTTAAGCTAGCAGTGAAGTCTTGCTATAACGAACCTAAGCTTAAGAGAATATTAATGCATTTATCAGTCCTCTGGTTTAGAAAGGGCTTCTAGGAGACCAAAGGCATTTGAGCCAGACAAAAGAGAGGTCTACAAAGTGGTAAGTAACGAGAGGCTATAAAGTGGTAAGTATGTAGGAAGGTCTCATAAATATCAGTAAGTGGCATGGAGTCACACCTGAATTGATGGTGGGCATGGATAAAATTAACTGATAACAGGATAAGTGATTTGCAGCTTAATGAATCACATTGGATCTTAGGTATGGATCAAATTAAATGACCAGAAACTGGTAAGAATGACTGAGTCTTTTGAATATCAGTAACTTCTGTGAGATTCCAAATAATACGAAAGACATGGATGAGATGAAAACGAAAGCAAGTAGTTCAAATCTTCTGAATGTAAGTTACTGCTGCCATGGCATCACAGATACAACCAGAGGTACATTTGTTTACAATGAAGCACCTTCGAATGAGCGAGTTACGATCAAAGCCATCGTGAATAATTACTGTACATGGTGTGAAATACACGATTGCTGCAGTGGACGTGAGCATGTAGACAATTAAAACAGCACCTCTTCAGAGCCTCTCAACAGTTGTACTGTTGCAGGGAATGTCTTCGGTTCAATTACTAACACCAAGTGAAGGCAACTTGTCGAAAGACGAGGTTCCTTTCTTAGTTAGATTTATGGCTTCTTGTTTATGCTTCACGGATCAGACGTAGAAGTCGATACCATCTCCTACGATCTCCGGGTACAATCCATGAACATGGTAACCGCCCTAACTTATAACCCTGCCTTACTTTTATTTCAACAGACAGTTTTCAGGCGGATCGAATCGCCA
Source organism: Allolobophora icterica (assembly GCA_963556255.1). Lineage (NCBI taxonomy): Eukaryota > Metazoa > Annelida > Clitellata > Crassiclitellata > Lumbricidae > Allolobophora > Allolobophora icterica. The sequence goes on along the minus strand of OY744610.1, from coordinate 39,392,023 downwards.
CGTGATCTGAAATTTGCTCTTTGACTGCTCAAAGTTAGAAGAAGCAAGTCTTCCATCAACCGCCTTCTAGATGGTTCTGTAACGGAGCTCTCTCTGTCCATCTCCAAACACATCGATCACGCCTGACACATATACATTGCACCTCGCTAATTTTTCTGAATCTACGTCACATTAGCTGTTAATTATGCAACGTAACCGTGACTTGCTGGTCGATCAGAGGCGGATTAATAACATGCTTTTCTACGACAATGACTGATGTCTTGCGCTAAACAATAAAGGTGCTACTGAAAAGGGTATTAGTGCTTTAAGAATGGGGTGAGGGGCATCACGTGTCAAAGTTCATTTCAATCTGGCATCAATATGCTTGTCAGTGGACATACTGAGTTTCACACCTTGTAGTGGCACAAACCATACAGTGGCTCATACAATACAATACAATACAATACAAAAACCTCTTTGTGAAAGGACACATTATTTAGTTCGACACACAGTGGTGATACAATTCTTCTCATTGCTCATACAATACACTACAATACAAACGCAACTTTTTAGATCTGTTAGGACTTGTGGTGTAGTGTGTTTCTGAGATTTCCTAAAGGACACTGTATAAATATCCATACACAAACATCTATACATACATGCAAAAACGCATTTCTAATGACCAACAGTGCATTTAACATGAGTCAGTGCCATCATAGCTCTAACAATTGTGTGACTTCTAGTTTCAACTGACAAGGAGTTGTCGGAAATTTCTGTAGTACTAAGTGCTGAGGCATACAGCCTGGAATGAATGTTTCTACAGGACTTCAATTTCAACACCGAGTGTTTTCTTAAGAAATGCTATGACCACAGTTCAAACTGGCACCACCAGTTGGAAGAAACTTTCCTCTGTAAGCTCAATCGTGGGTAAATTACTGCAGTCGACTTAACAAAACAGAACAATTAAATGTTAACTGCCTCAAGCAAGTTAAAACAAACTAACAACTCCTGTTTTAAAATCCAGTAAACCCGTAAAGCATTTAGGTGAGTACATCAAGCAAAATTACATTCATAGGATGTCACCAAAAATCATAAAGGGAATTCATTATTCTGCACCGATCTCGATTACAATACTTATTGTTTTCTGGTTGGGTATATTAGTTAGTGAAACAAAGCACGAAGCAAAGCACAAATTCTATCTAACAGCTAAACGGAACAGACAAGAGACAGATGCTTCAGAAACGAATCTATGGCATCTGTTATTAACTGCCAGAGCTAACAAATCTGTTCATACTATTGTCACAAACATGCTCTGTGCACTGGTACTGAAACATGTTGAAATCGAAAGAGTTTCCTTGAAAGTGTTCATACTATTTAAAACTGGTACATGAGAAGGAAATGTTAGAGTGGTTTCGACAAGTGTCACCTGAAAAGAAAGATGGTGACAGATGAGCCTCGTTTGAAGAACAACTGGAGACACTTGCAACAAAGTTCAGTGTTACCAATCTCAAAGTATAACCCTTGGCAACATTAAAGCTTCATTAGCCATAAGTACTTATGCTGAAACAAGTTTTAATAATTTCCTAACCAGAACAGAGGGTGGTGTACACTGTACATGTTTGAAGCTACAAAGCTAAACCAGGGCTTGAAATAATAATCAGGCATTTCGGGACACACAGTCGCTAGTTTCATTATTTTGCAATACGGGTATAAGAGTCTCCAAAACCAAAATTGTCTCAGCTCTAGAAATAATTTCCTGGCACATGCTTAATCTGATTTGCAGGTAATAAACCTCTGATGGCTTAGGTCTGCTAGGCAAGTAATGTGCCAATTTATATTTAGTGTCAGTGCACCCAATTTAGTTACTTTCTAACAAACAACCCATATTGCTCCCTGAAAACCATTAAGCTCAAATATCAGCAAGCCATGTATATCAACCCTTAGACTTAATGTCGGAAAGATACCTTCTTCAAGACGAACTAAGTTTCAGAATACTGATTTTAAATTAGTTTAGTTCAGTGGTAGAAGCAGTCTTGTTGTCCTCAAGACCAAGGTCTTGGTCTCGAGTGCACTCGAGTTCGTTTTTAAAAGTCTTGGTCTTGGTCTTGGTCTTGAGACCAAAAGTTTTGGTCTTGAGGTTCAAAGTCTTGGTCTTGGTCTTGAGACCAAAAGTCTTGGTCTTGAGGTTCAAAGTCTTGGTCTTGATCTTGAGGTTCAAAGTCTTGGTCTTGGTCTTGAGACCAAAAGTCTTGGTCTTGAGGTTCAAAGTCTTGGTTTTGGTCCTGATCTTGAGGTTCAAAGTCTTGGTCTTGGGGCTTCAGGTCTTGACAACAAGACTGGGTAGAAGAAGCATATTTATGTCAGTAAACAACAGGAAAATTAAGAGCAGTGCATAACTATATGCAGCTTTACATAGGCGGAGGTCAATTAACTCATGTGCGTTCAACTGATGCGACGTCAAGACAAGAATCACGTATACAGCACGGACTCATGAATGATACATGACACACGGAACAGAGCTACTGGCGACACATGACGGCGAAGAAAGTTAATCGAAACAAGTGAATATCAGACTGTTAGTCGTGGCTAATCACAAAACGAGAGCGGTAGACCCTACTCTAAGGGTGTCAACAACCACACACAGCAAGCAAAACAGACGGTCGGCACAGCGGCTAAGCAGACAGACAGAGACCCCGCTCGAGACGGACTTACCACGATCAGAGCGGCAAAATAAATCCAACTCCAGAAAGTGTGTGCGTCTTGGACATAATACATTATATTAACCCAGCCAGCAAGGCTTATCACCTGCAAAGACACATCAAGAGACAGATCAACGAGAAGTATAGTGCTAGAAAAATACGACATCACTCACGGCTGCAAAGCAAACGCGCGAAAACGCGAATACTTACCACGATCAGCGTGACAAAATACATCCAATCCCAGAACGAGTGGGAGTCTTGTATATTATACATTATATCTACCCAGCCCTCAAGGCTGATTACCTGGAAGAAAAACACATAGCGCTTACAACACTTGCAGAGATTTCTCTCCTCAGATAACAAGAAATCAAGAAGTGGAAAAGCATTTTACAAACGATCATTGCTAAAAAATTTCTACTCGTCTAGTCCCCCAATAATTTAGGTTCTATACGGTTCTCACAATTTCAGCAAACCCAATATTTTGGCATTTAGCTCGAAAAATGAGATGGGTGTGTGCGTAAATGTGTGGGGTGCTTAACTTGTGGAACAGCTTTCATCATCCAGCAAAGCACAAA
>OY744610.1:39346270-39386270 GCA_963556255.1 Allolobophora icterica | reverse complement strand
CCTGCTTTGGACTCAATGGAATTTGATGTCGGACACCCTGACAATTTCCTTCATCGAGAATGTCACTGCCAGCATTTTCATGGGCATTAGATGGGACCTATGTGGGCTCTATATGGTTTCCATATGAGAATCAGGTCCTATATGGGCCCCATCTGGGCATGCTGGCAAAGGTGGGTCTTATAGCACATCTGCAGAATCATGCAAAATGCAAAACTAATGGATATATACTGGTAAGGTAAACTAATGGTTATAACGTCTTAATTTATCACAAAGTAAAGCTCCACAACCCTAAAGGAATGTAGGGGAGGAACTCATTTCTCTCTCTTTGGCCCTTCAACTGGTAAAAGACAAATCCAAAGGGGCCATAGGGTAAGTGCACCACAGGACTTACTGTTTACTTTCCAGCTAATGCTTAATTTTTTTACTGGAACACTGCGCACAAACAACTTGCACAGAGTCCACTCAGTAGGATTGAACCCACAACCGGCAGGTCAAGGCCCAAGCATGCTACGATTGATCACTGCTACACGTGGTGTCATGTACTGGCAATTAAGCTCAATAAATTTACATAATTTTAATTAAATCCCTCACAAAAGATCCTGAGCTTGAAAATATTTTCTGTTGGGCCACAGAAGGTTTGATCACCATTTGTGGTGATTTATAACTCTTGAATATATAATCAAAATTATTTATATGTACTACATGCATTTCCTTACGTTAAGTCTACTAAATCTTGGGGTAAGTACATCTTAAGTTAAATCTACTAAATCTTGGGGTAAGTATATCTTAGGGTAAGTCTACTAAATCTTAGGGTAAGTCACCACCTTCACAGACAGCCATTCATACCCTCAATTGGCTAAAAATAAAGAGAGCAAACCCAGGCTGTTCTTTCGCTAGGTCTTGACAATAGAAAATATGCAAAAATTAATTATTGCATGTTTAAATTTACCGTCATTCACAACATTTTAACGCATACCTAAACTCAACTAATGTTCCTGCTATACACTAAGCAACTGCCGTAGCACGCTTAAACCTTATGAAAAGTATTCAAGTGCATACATACATTTGTATGCGTAGACAAATGTAAGTATATTACGTGTGGATCAAGAGACTTAATATACAGTCTTACAGGGACCTCTTAAAAGCATTGAGTTAAGTAGATGGATAAATATATCTACATGTACCACCTTTCAAGAGCCTTTTTGAAGTGCCGATAATAACAAATGTCAAGAATAACAGATAGGGGAGTAAGCATTTTACCCTTTAAACTCAAAAGAACACAAGATAAGAAGGGGCAACATGGTCTGCACCGTTAGACCTGTTATTAAGGAGCAGTGGAGTTCATAAAGGGCAACATGAACCCGACACTTAGCCTGGGACCTGTAATGATACCCTCAAAACAACTTATACTTGACCTAATAAATCAACCTACATACTGAGAATTGGATTCCAGAGGCCAAAACAAGAAATATTAATGTGATAAAGGCTGTTATGCTTGCAGCATTTAGCATCGATGCCCAAAAAAACAACTCTTACCAAGACATAAAATACCAGATGAACCTTACAGTATATTGCCCAATTCATCTAACACAGCAAATGGTTGTCTCACCAAGTATGAACCACCTGCACCCGTTTTTACCCACCATTCTATATTCTGCAAATATACTAATCACAAAGAACTTTAAATGGTATATCTAAAGTGAAACGAAGTGACAATAGGTGCATACGAGCAAAACTACAACATGAAACAGATATCACTAGAGATTTGTGTTTAATAAGCTTAACTTCTAACTGCACAACTGTAATCTTCAGAGAAAACTGCATTTCAATACTACATGAATTCGTATATTCAAATAGTATCTCACGTACTTGTCGTCAGACCCCAAAAAGTTAATGCTGTTACAGAAAAAGAGTTGACTCCCAACAGCTGATCAAGACTAAATTGTTCACAGAAAGACTGGTGGATTTTGGACAACTAATCTCCATGATTTTCAGTTGCAGAGGCAAGGAATGCAGGAGACTTATGAAAGCAGATTTCTGGTTTTCCAGGTGAAATGACAGCAGGATTTGAAAAATCAGTAACACAATTTGGAAGTGTTATTTATATAATTCTAAGAAATCCGTTCATTCTGGGAAATGCAAATATAATTGTAATCATAATTGAACATTTATATAGCACCACTTCAACAGCCAACCAGAGGCACACTCTCTACCCTAAATGATGTCATACGAACGTCATTAAGGACTGGAGGTTTTGTTTTATTTACCAAAAACAAAGTACAGAAAGCTACACAAGTCACCATCGGAAGGCAGAAGCACATGTGTGGAGTTCAATCAATGGATTCCAGTTGAGAGAAAGCATCACGGAATGTTTTCTAGTGTAATCAAAGATTTATACTGCGCCTCTTCAAGATAAACTCATCAGAGGCACTCTCAACCTAACAATCGATAACCAGGATAAAACAAAATGGTTTTCAAGTGCTTACGGAACCGAGGTAAAGAAAGACCGAGAAGCTCATGTCGTAAGATGCCAGGTAACCTATTCCAGAAAGTTGGATCAACCACATGTTCAGAGTCTCTGTACCACGTTCTATCGAAGATAACATCATAAGTTGTGGGTCCCTCCACTTGGAATGGGCTCATATCATAAGCTGAAAATCGTTCAGCTGATATAAAGCACAGCAACAACTTCACGACAACCACTACGCAGTGGAAACCGAGACGACTGAAAAACAACCAAAAAAACTGACTTTAACTTACCTGGAAAATTGCCACCCAGGCAAGCCCTATATTATCGAACGATATTGCTCCCTGGAAAGGATTGCTACCAACAGGTTTGCAGAGAGTGTAGTACTGGTTCCAGTTAACACAGGAACTGTTCGTCGGTACACTGGTTACATGGAGAAGGGCACTACCATTACAGCGTCGACCGTTGTACAAGTACAGTGGAAGGTCCGTACACTTGGTCATTCCACTGTCCTCTGCTTGGCTGCAGATGAAATCTTTGTCGTGTTCTCCAATGTAATAATCGGTCAAATTGACGCTGACACAGAAATGACAATAAAGTTCCCAAATGCAAACATCTTCTAATTTTTTTACAAGCAAATGAAACTCAGGAAAAATATCACAAATTTACAAGTTTATTCAGATGAAAATGACGCAGAAGCACAATGAGTTTAAGTTCATTCATTCAGTCATTCTGAGAATTTATGTAGCGCCCCTTCAAGGTACCTACTCAGGAGTGCTCCCAGTCCAACCACGGCTAAAAAAGAAAGACGAGTGATATATTATGTGAAATGCAGGCAAATTGTCCAGAGGTAGTAGGCGCAGTTCCAGCGGGCGCCATTCCAAGTGGAGGGACCCACGACTGAGAAAGCCTGGCTTTCAAAGTTCGTAGTGCAGCCTTCCAGACATCGCTTTGACAACAACATCACATCTTGATACCTGATGACTTACTAAAGCTCTAAATGAAAAACAGCTGTCACCCACTGTATCCCAATAATATTGCATTTCAATCGGACTTTTCCAGTGAATTACGGTTCAAGATTGAAGGTACGCTGAAGCATCCATCAATTGTTGCTCTGTGCATGGGCGGCGATCCCGGAGGGTTCGAGGGGGACAAGACCCCCACCTTTAACAGTGGGGGGCAGTGTTATTTTCGTTCCTAAAATCATTTTAGTTTTAGTTTCTATTTCTGTCAGGTGTCAATCATTTCTATTTAGTTTTAGTTTTAGTTTTTTAGTTTTCAATCATTTTCGTTTCTATTTCGTTTCTATTCCTGAAATCATTTTAGTTTTAGTTTAGTTTCAGTTTCTCAAAACCAAATCATTTTAGTTTTCGTTTTTCAAATCATTTTAGTTTTAGTTTTCGTTTTTCACATAATTTTACTTTAAATGTAAGTTCTGAAAAAGTAGGTTAGCTTACCTTTGATGAAGAAGAAATTACTTGAGACCCTTATTAGCGGGACTTAGGTCCCTTCAGGTGCCCCATTTGTGCCCATCCGAGCATTCATAGTGTAAGACGATTTATGTATAACGTGTACTGTAAACGTGTTGATGAACCAATAAACTGGTGGTTATGGTTATGGTTATGATAAAGTTGGTTATAGACTCTAATCGCTTCATATATTCTGTAGAATCAGTCGTGTATGAGGTTCTTTTCTTGAAATACAGGCATCCAGAGTCTGTATTGACAGGCTCTCCCTATCCTCCACTTTACGCTTAGACTGTGTTCTCTTGTTTCTACCTTCCTTTGAATTTAAGAGTGTGTGAACCTCGGCATGGTTATGACCTATGTGCGTTTTAAGATTTGTTGGATTTTTACCTGCAATAAAAAATTACAAAATATGTTTCTTATTGTGATTACTATATTTTCACGTACTAAAGTAAGGGTGTGTAGCCAAAAGACGGATGCGGAAAAAGTAGCGAGAAACGACCCTACTTTCGCTATATAACTCCTCTCTTCTGACGTCACTGAAAACCCGTGAGTAAATATAGGGGAATATACGGTCATATATGGTGGTAAACTGTGGCGGTGAATTAATATAACCGACAAGAACCGCGAGTATGATGCGTAAATTGCGTAGGTATACGTACCAGCTATGCGAACACCACACGGCTCTCCTTTGTCATTCAGAACTGTACATCGGCTTTTGTCGTTATCTTCTTCATATATAAAGTAATCCCATACAATACTTTCGCGTATCCTACCGGATAAAAGCTTTACTAGACTCATTATTAATAACAAATTTCGTAAACATGCACCCTCAGTTTGACAGAAATTGTAGACCGCAAACAGGAATAATTTTAGATATGTAGACATGCGCCGTTCAACTGCCGCGCCGATAATTTAATAAAAGAGCCTTGGTTGGATCTTCGTTTTCGAATCTTGTTTTTAATAAAATGCATGGTTGGATTTTCAATACTTTTCGTTCCAAAAATCATTTTCGTTTTAGTTTTTATTAGTTTTACATCCATTCTTTTTCGTTTTTATTTAGTTTTCGTTTCCAAAATCTTTTTCGTTTTCGTTTTTATTTCGTTTCCATTTCTGAAATCTTTTTCGTTTTAGTTTTCGTTTTCGTTAACGATTGACTTTTCTTTTTCGTTTTTATTTCGTTTTCGTTAACGATAACATCACTGGTGGGGGGGAACACGCCATACATCGGACCCACCCAAATTTTGAAGAAACACCAAAAAAAGGTCATCACATTTTTTCGTAATCGGGGTATAAAATTTTTCGCGCGTGAGTGCGAAAAATTTTTTCAGCCTCTTTTTTGACCAGATCAGTTCAAAACTCTTTTTTGACCAGATCAGTTCAAAACTCTTTTTTGACCAGATCAGTTCAATGTCCCCCACCTCTCAAACAAGATCGCCGCCACTGGCTCTGTGCCCTGTGCTAACGGCAATATAGTTATTAGATCAACCGTCAGAAAGGATTACATCCTGGCCTCATGGCTGCTAGCCTCATCCTCATCACAACTGACCTTGGGCTATTTTGCAGTTGCATTTCATTCTGGTCCTACTTGTTTATGAAGTGGGCCTGATGCACAACCCTTCAGCCTGTACGTGGGATAAATATAAATGTATATGTTTTGTACAGCGATCTATCCCCTGGACCATACTAATTTTTTCAGTGAATTGATTGGGTGAGATCCTTCACCACCTCTGCCTGTTTGAATGGGTGCCACGTCCTATGAAATCACTTAAATGAGCCCCCATCGGTATGCGGACTGGCATACTGATGCACACAGGTGCCCCTTGACGTATGTATGCACTAACCAATCCAGCTAGAGGATAGACGAATATTGTACTCAAGCTAATGCTCCTCTTCATGTTGTGGACTCTAGTTTGCTAAATTATGCCGAGTTCATGCTTCAGGCAAATCCCCAAGTGCTGGGAACAAACAAGACCCAGGTGCAGGACCATTGATTAACATATGCTGAAGATATGGTCAGAATATATAACTATATTTACACATGGGCTTCGTAAGTCCTACACATGGATCCACACGACCATATTTGTGCATAGGTTTCATGTGTTAGTTGGTTATAGTTGCTGTTTAATGACACCAGGTATAATGAGTACACTGACCGTACATTGTCGGTGGGAAGATGAGACGGCGAGAGAGGACTGGCCACCCACCCCCCATATGCCTATGCTAAGAAAAGGAAGTCGTTAAAACACTTCATACCCATGGCTGCCTCAGGACTAGCTTAAGGGACTGCGCTTCTTTTTCTTAATGACATCCTGTCAAAATAAAGAAGATTAGAGTAGCCCTCCTCCTTTATCCAGTCCTGGGACTGGGAACACCAGAGTATAGGCAGTGGCAGAGTTGGCTTCATGTGTGCTACCTTAGCCTATATGTATAACGTAAGCGAGCAATCATGTAAGCAAGTAAGACTAGTCTATCACCTATGGTAATCAGACCATACGGAGGTAAGTAAGACATTCACCCATGGTATTCAGACCATAAGTAGGCCTAAGCAGGTAGGTAAGTTAGTAAGACAATCACCCATGGGAAGCATGCTAAATGAATGGGTTGATGAGTACACTTCTTCATCTGCACACACAACCCTTGTATTCACCCAACAGCATCCAGCGCTCAGCCGCAGCAATCTGCGAAGTGATACAAAATCGAAACAGCCGAATGATTGACATATTGAGGTCGGGACGATAGCCTTCCGACGATCTGTCATCGGTAACGACCGAATCTTGTCAAACGTTACAGACAGATCGGACGGCGAACAGAGGGAAATTCCCCGCGTCATGAAAACGTAATTAATAGCCAGCCACCATCGCTAAGAGTACTATCGTCGGACAGAAACTTTCAGCGATCTTACGATGTATATGCAAATCAATAAATGCGAGACCACAGCGACTGCCGGATGGATTTGAAATTCCTTGGCCTCTGGACAAAGGCAGTTACCGCGGTCACATCAACCCCTTGGGAGTGGTGGGGGGGGGGACAGCGCCGTCTGACCCCCACGCGCACTCCCGAAGGTCGGACACACGTCAGTCCGTTCATGATCCGCAGCTCTTGTTGGAAGAAATGCCGGATTAGGCACCGCAAAAGACCGGCTCGTAGACGACGACCATTTATTTGACAGCTGGTAGATGGCTGGAACAGGATAAGCTCGCCAGAAATAAACCAACGCACCGATAAATGACGGGAAAATATCGCAAAATGCAACCGAAGACGGGGAACCAGAGAACCTGGGGAATGGGAAACGCTTTGCTGCGTAGACAAAATTATCTGACAATATAGACGAATAGCATTATTCATAACATCTGCGTAATTGGTTCCGCATCTAGTACCTCGTTCTACTTCCTCTGGCGCAACAAAAAACCACTAGAAAAACTGCTTACTTATTGCATTTCTAATATGTTCCCTATGCTACATTGTCTGCATCTGGCTATTTGTAAAACGTCATTTAGGAATCTCAGAAGGGCTCTCAGAGAATCTCACAAGAATCTCCCATTCTGCCAGCGTGCTCCAAGTTCCAACAGAAAAGTGAGAAAACATCCCCAATCAGGAAACAGAGTCAAACACATTTTATGGTCATAGGCGTAATTTATGGGGGTACGAGGGGTACCAGTACCCCCACTTTTGGACTGGGGGTACCGTACCCCCCACGTTTTGAACAATTCCAATCAATATTTTATTATTGTGCTTTCCCAGAGAACGCAGTCTCCACCTTGCTTCGTGTATGTAAGATATTGGTACCCCCCCCCACTTTTATACCAAGGTTACGCCCCTGTTTATGGTCAACACTTGTTCACCATAATAGGCTCGTCACAAAGTCCATCCATATCTGCCCCAAGTAGGCCTACATGAGGGTGTATACGCCACTCGGCTCAGGATTGGCTTTGACACTGTTTAGCGACACTTTGTCATAACAAGATGGGTAGCGTCGCCATCCTCCTTTATCGAGGCGCATACCACACGACGGGCAGTCGCGGAACGCCGGCCGAGTGTATTGAAACTGCTCGGAGTGCACTCGGTGCATAAATCGAAAGCATCCCACATCGACATGCATTTGCCTGTACGGAGTGTGCTCCGCAATCCCGCAAGCGACGGCAACAGCCCAGCGGTGGACACCGATCAAGCCAAGGCAATAGCAGCCGAGTTATGCTAGATGCCATAACGCAATTTACCAGGTACCAATCTATCCGAAATTGATTTCTACCTCGTTAACTTAACAGGCTCCTCCGACTCAATTTCCCCGCAAATTGATCGATCGACTCGGCCTGCACTATCGTCGGCCAATCTTCTTACGCAATGATCGAAGCGCGGCGGCTACTAAAAGCGACAGAGCAAAACTCATTTGCACCATTCTGTCACCGGTGCAGGCACTGTCGTCTGTGCAACTGTGCCAGCACGCTCCGTGTTCCGTGTGGACAGGTCAAACAAACGTGATGCAGAGAATTGATGGCAATAAAGGGCGATTTAAAGGCCAATACAAAATACTACTGTATAAAACACATACATGTATTTTTAAATTCAGTGACAACATCACTTAATTAACTTAGTAACTTCTATAGCGCCGGCGTCTAACGCACAAGGCATTAGTCGATAGCGCTTTAAGGAAGCTAAAATAATCATTATGAAACTTGTCTATAAAAATGTTATCAATAACTTTTAGTACTGCGACACTGCCTTTATGGAACATAAAAGAAAGGAAATATATTCTACAGACAGGAAGCATAAATGGACATAAAGGGGCGCTATATATACATTCTCAGAATGAATGACTGAATGAATGAATGACTGAATGAATGACTGAATGGACAATAAATCACCAGATAAACAAAGTTCAATTTCTGTGAGGAATAGTTTAGAGGAAAGGAATGAGAAATAAGATGGCGAATAGTAGGAACATGAAAGAAAAGGAATCGATAGTGCTATATAAATCGTATTATTGTTATTGCTATAATAGAAGTGTGAGGAAGAAAAGGAAGACAGTAATAAAGACAACAATGGCGAGGAAGAAGAGGAAGAGAATAATAAAGACAACAATGGAGAGGAAGAAGGGACAAGAATAATAAAGACAATAATGGACAGGATGAAGAGGAAGAGAATAGTAATGACAACAATGGAGACGAAGAAGAGGAAGAGAATAATAAAGACAACAACAAAATTTGAGGAGGAGGAAGATAAGAAGTAGGATGACAAAACGCTTTACACCACGACAGAGTAGGAATAAGAAGGGGATGATGGTCAAGAGAAGGAAGTGAAGCAGATGGACGGAGAGTAAGTATGATGACGAAGAGTAGTAGAAAGAGAAGAGCAGGATAAAGAAGCAGAGAAGATGGAGCAACTGAAGAGAAGTCAGAGCAGATCTGTGGGGAGGAGGATGGTTAAGGAAAGCAAACAATGTTCAAATGAACTTATTAAAGACGTGCGCAGATTTTGCTGAAAGCCAACACCAATGACCAAATGAGGACACATAATCTGATTCATCTGTGAAGGCATCCGCAGCAGAAGAATCTCATTTGGTTCTAAGACGGAATGAAATGAACATAAATCGGTCAGAGGGTATAGGAGCCGAAGCGTCACATCTGCGCACGCGGTAAGACCTGATTAAAGAGCTAATTAATGACCGTGCCTAGTAATCTTTTGAGGTCATTGGCATCACTGGGTTGCTGAAGAAAAAGCACTAACCATTTGCCTCCTGCTTCCTAAAACCAGCATAGGTCATGCAGCTGAGAAAAACAAGGTTTTTTAAATTTACTACGATGACGCAACTCTACCTGCTGGCACTGCATCAATGAACGCCTATATTACCAAGCCCAGAAAGTCAAGCTGTAAAGGCTGTCTCTGCGCTACCTTGGTAACTAGCCTGAATGGATAATGACCAGTGTTACTATGGCATTCTGCGTTACCTTGGTTACAAGCATCTGTTGTCAACCTAACAGTCAGCTTTCTAGCAGGAATGGATAATGACCATTCTTAATTACTATGTCAGGAAGACGATTTTCTGCATTACCTTGGTTACCAGCCTATGCTATCAACCTAACAGCCTGTTTCTAATAGGAATGGGTAATGATCAGTGCTACTATGGCAGCAAGACCACTTTCTGCATTACCTTGGTTACAAGCCTGCATTATCAAGCCAACAGCCTGCTTTCTGGTTACCAGAGAAGATTAGACTACCGTGAGGCACTACCGTGCGTGCTAGCTAGTTTTCCAGGTCATCCAAGGAGTGGCAGAAAGACGTCAATAAACTCCTGCCTTCACTGGCGGCGATCTTGTTTGACAGGTGGGCGCACAATGGACACTTTTGAACTGATCTGGTCAAAAAAGAGGTGGAAAATTTTTCCATGGGCACGCAAAAATTTTCTTGACCTTTTTTGGTGTTTCTTCAAAATTTGGGTAAAAAATTCATCTCACCTGAGTATGCCTAGATGCAGTCTTCAGAAGTACGATTGTAATTACATTTAAAGAGCTGAATATAATTTGAATTTTTGCTTTAAATGCCTTGCTTTTAAATAATTAAAAGGCACATATGTTTTCAAGTTTTGAGAGACCTTCTGGTGTAATTTTTTTAACAAGGCGCCGCCAAGCTTTATACAGCTCTGGGCCTCATCGAGTTTAAATCTGGCACTGCTAGTAATCACTAAGTTCTTTCACTGAGCTCTTTCAACTGCCGTTTTCAGAAGTAGGATTACATTTAAAGATTTACTCACACAGAGGTTTTGATTATTTTCTAAAATTCTGACCAGCATGGTAACCTATGACTTTGTTATCCTAACACTGGATAATTAAGTCTATCTTCACCAAATAATGCTAAATAATGTTCTATCATTGCTTGTACGCTTGAAAAATATCGAGAAAAAAATTAATTCTTCACTTCACAAATTTCAGAAACATGATAAATCTGCACATATTTTATGAAACAACTGAATGCCTCCAAAATAAGTCAGGTGTCCGTGAAAGCAATACTAGCCCTAATTATCGGGCCAATCACTGAGTGATGTACGTGGTAAGCGCAACCACAGTTTCGCGGATGTTGTATGCGGCACTGGCGTGGCGGGATTACGTGGGGGCAATGAGACGCACACGTCTTCAGGCAACAATGCGGCGATTGGTCCGATCTCAATGTTTACCGGAATCCTACCTTACTTTCGAGCAACTCTGACAGAAAGCTGACTCTAACCTTTTCTCAGCCATCACAATCAACCCAACACATGTTCTGCATCAGTTAATTGTTACCTCCAGAAAAACTGTCGTATGGCACACAATGGAATTATACCTAATGCCGACTCCTTAGCCCGTAAAACCTTTGTCATTTGGATGTTATAATCATGCTTAAATAAATTTTATGAACTATGTACACCAAAGTGCGGTTAGCCATTGGTTTTTTTAAATAAAGGATATACTTACTTACTTCTTCAGCACTATCACTGGCAATTAGACTTACCGCAGAACGTGAAAAGCCACAATCAAGGTTAAAAGTTTTTGAAAACTTGGTTTCTATCCCTTCACACCAGGGTCGCTAGAACCCAGGATTTTCTCTTGGAAATTACAAATTATATTTTCTGCCTTACAAATTAATCTGATGCTATATGTATTGAACATAAGGTCAAAGAAACTGGCTTATCAATCGAAGACTGGGTTAGTCATAAAGACCAAAACACAAGCTTACCTATCAGAGGCTCGGTTAGTGGGAGGATCGAAGATGCTGGCTTACCCGACTGCTGATATGTTGGCTGGTAAGTCTAAATAGCACCGATTTCGAAGCAGTCCAGCCCACAGCTGAACTCCCACAATGCCGAAGATGAAGAAGACGAAGAAGCAGAGCATCAGAACGTTTCCCAGCATCGGCAAAGTGTCCAACAGCAACATCACCAAAATTCGCAGACCTGAGAAAAAAAATAACCCTACAGTCCAAACAGTTTAACCCATTAACCCAGGTGTGTAACTCTGGCCTTAAATGACAAGGCGATATAAAGTTCTTTCCACAGAAGAAGAAGAAGAGAAGAGCAGTCCCTTAAGCTAGTCCTGGGGCAGCCAGGAGTATGAAGTGTTAGCAACTTCACTTTCTTAGCCTCAGCATATGAGGGTGGGTGACCAGTCCTCTCCCTCGCCGTCTCATCTTCCCACCAACAGTGTATGGTCAGTGTACTCATTATAGCTGAGTTGGCTAGAGAAGCAGTGGAGAAGAAACCTGAACCAAATTTCTGCCCTGGTGGGAATTTGAATCCCCTATCTGTCAATTGACAGTCCAGCACACTAACCACCACACCATATGAGCACCCCACAGATCGCATCAACAAAGACACAGTGGTTCTCACACGTGTAGATCTTCAGGAACACTTCAAACCAATGTTATATTATATTTTGCTTTCTTGTATAATGTTATGGTATAGTTTGTTGCCATAGTTTGGTTTGTTATATTATGTTATATCACGTAAAGTTTTATGGTGTATATCATGTCATGTTACATTATGTAATATCACGTTATGCTATATTACGTTATATCATGTTATAGCATGTTATGTTATATCACGTTATGTCATATTATATTTTATATGGCGTTATGTCAAACTAAGTTATATCATGTTATATCATGTTATGTTATAGCACGTTATGTAATGTTCTATTATCTCACATGCCGTTATGTCACATACATGTACATATTATGTCACAGACGTGTACATATTATGTCATGCTATATTATATCACGTTATCTTATGTTATATCACGTTTCGTTATATCACGTTGTGTTATATCATGTTACATCAAGTTATGTTACATTATGTTATATCATGTTATGTTATAGCATGCTATGTAATGTTATATTATATCACATGCCGTTATGTTACATACATGTATTATGTTTATATTATGTATTATATTATCTGTTATATTATGTATAGAATCATGTTATATTAAATAATGTTATGTTTTGCTATAGGAACAAATGAGGCCATAGCCTATGGACGGCACATTCTAGGAGGAGGCAAACTTAAAAAGTAAAGAATTAAAAATTGAATAATTTAATCTAAACTGCCAGCAAAATGACAACAAATAAAAATAATAACATTAACATTAATTACAGCTAAAAGTTTTGAAAATAAATATCAGAGGTGACATTAAAAAACACTTGGCCTGAGGGTTAAACTGTTAAATCCCCCTCTGAATGAATGAATAAGGGTGGCTAAATGACTATTAAACTGACTGACCGACTGACTGCCCTGCCTGATTGGCCTGACAGCTCTGACGATTTCCCTAAAAATATCACCGCACTACCTCTGTTCATCATCTCTTTGGCTTTGCTCACTGTTAGCTAAGGAGACGTATAAACGAAGTAATTGCATTTAAAATCTGTCCTTGCCAGGAAGCAATTCCGTCACATTAATAGCCTAAAACGAGGAACGCAATGCGGATCAGGATCACGATTTCACCGTCCTTATAACAACCCCACCCCCGCCATAGCCTTCCCAGCGCAATAACGAAACATATAATCGATTAGGCCGAATAATTACTTTTTATAGAAGCATATATTTTGCTTTATCAAGTCCCACATTTGCAGCATTATCTTAGTCCATTATCCATATCATTACACTGCACCTCGACTCTGGAAAAAATTTCCTCTGAATTCCGCATATTCTCAGTTCCTCAACCAATAGGCCTACCGCCACTCACCCACCGTTATATGTCTCAGGCTCCTCTACTTATCACCCCTCATGCTTTCCATTCCAATTTGAAGTCTCACCTCTTCAATAGTTCCCACCCTAACCTATCTGATCCTCTGCCTTCCAAGCCTTTTTGCCCGCAACGAAACCCGTCTCCTAATTAGGCCTACCAGCTGCTCTGTCTCCCTCTCTCTAGTCTCTCTGGCAATCGGACTTTGACCTCCACTTGATATCGCTCTCTTGACAACCCCTCAGATATGACGCAGCGCTCGTGAATAAGCTAGTGTCCTGCGCTTAGCTTTAAATTTAAAGTAGAGCTTTTGAACTTAGGAGTTCACGATTACGAAGTCTTTCTCACAGAAAAGAATACACAGACGATAATACACCTTCGCCAAGTTTAAAATTTCAAGCATTAAATTCTCGAGTATTTCTTTTTGCTAAAGGAACATGCCATAGTCCTGTTTTCGCCCCATAAAATCCTCTGCTGTTCGCACCCAACTGATATATGCTCCATCACATTGTTGCAGTGGTTTTCAACCACAAAGCACTCATTTGACAACGGAACCCAGTGCGTTTCACCCGTTCAATTTAACAACAAATAAAATGCAACAATAATATTCACGTAATAATGCTAATTATTTTAACACAGAATTGTGTCTAGCAAGAATGACTGAAAGCTGTGAAGTATTCTGCTCATTGCTCATCTATTGTGAATTCAGTTGGTGTTTTACAATTTTTTTATAGAACTGCGGCAGAAGCCCTGGCAGACTCCTGCGGAACATACACTAAACGCAGAGAAGAATTCATGGCCTTGTCCAACTGTCATTGTTAGTTCGCGAAGCCGTTGTTCGCTGACCGCGTGCAGCGATGTTGAGAAGTCCGGTGAGCGATAAGCGTCTGGGTTTACGGCGCCGTTTTATTAGTCCTACTGAAAAGCCATAGATCGTAAGAAAGAACACATCTTTCCTATCGAGTTTTCTCTCGAGATTGTTTATGACCCAACACGAGCGTCTGGCAAAGGTCCTGAATTTTTCCCCACAACGTACTGCAATAATGCCATTAACCTTGTAACTGTCAATATTATTATCATCGCAGGATTTTGCTATCATTGACGTCAAAGGCTAATGGCAGTCACCCCAAAGTTCGCTCCATCCGCAGTTCGTACTTCGTAGTGAGAAGAACAGTCCCTTAAGCTAGCCCTGAGGCAGACATGGGTATGAAGTGTAAACGACTTCATTTTCTTAGCCTCGGCATATGAGGACGGATGGCCAGTCCTCTGCCACAACGTCTCATCTTCCCATCGACTTTGTACGGTCAATGTACTCATTATAGATGGTTCTCAATAGTAACCGAGTATTCATTTGAAAAACCCGAAGTGTATTTTCCACAACCTGACTATAACAAGGTAAGCTATAGGAATGAAAGGTAAAGTTAGGCTATAGATTTTTTCAGCTGTAAGGTTTCACAGTGGGTCCATTCATTATTCAACGTGGTTCATAAGCCTTTCGCTCTTGTTAGAACCACAGCAGATGTCCTTTAATAGCAACATTCTCACAACCGGATTTCTACGTTGATGCCAAGTTGGGTGATATCTGGGTTTGGCAGCAGTGGGATGAGGTAGACCTACAGGGAGGAAAGAAATGCAGTAAAGAAAACTGGTTGATAGTCCAAACCAATGGGGTGAATTCACCCTGAGAAATTACACCATCGAGTCAAGAGAAACAATAGACATTACGCAAAAAGGGTTATTGGGGCCATTGGATGATAAAATATATGAATCAGGCTTCCAAAGTTTACAAGCATTTAGTTTTGAGTTGGAATTACTTGTATTAGGGTTTGCAGAATCATTACCTGTCATGAATGAACAATGAAACATCAATCAAGCCTCATGTACAAGGGGACCTGCTCTCTTAAATGCAGGTAATCTGGAAAGATCTCAGTGATGGGCCAAGTGGAGGAAATGCCTCTCACCAGCATATACAGATCATCAGGACCGCTACGAGAGAAAGTGGCAGATCCACTACAGTCGTAAGAGTTTTTCGCATTCGTCTTTTCCGCCACTTGCTCAGCTAATGAATGGACTGCTGCCATTTAGTTCAGGAGAGAAATGTTCCTTCTGTCGCTGTGCAGTGTGCATCTATTTGTCTTCCTGTCTATATGTCTTTGTACAAGTCTGTCTGTGTATCTGTCTGTCTGTCTGTCTGTCTGTCTGTCTGTCCGTCCGTCCGTCTGTCTGTCTGTCTGTCTATCTGTATCTATATCTCCATCTGTCTGTCTGTCTGTGTATCTGTCTGTCCGTCCGTCTGTCCGTCCGTCCGTCCGTCCGTCTGTCGTCTGTCTGTCTGTCTGTCTGTCTCTCTGTCTGTCTGTCTGTCTGTCTGTCCTTCAACACTTGAAGACTTTCACCACTACATAGCTTATGACAACATTTCATAGTGCCTTTTCAGAATAAGAGCACTGAATTTATGGTTCAGTTACCTGTAGAAAGGATCAAGAAAATTATATAATGCTAATCCTTAGTAAGTGTTAGGAAGGTCGGCCGTCACAGAACAACTACAAACCTCTGTAGGATAATTTATGTCCGCTAAAAAGCTTACAGCATGCTGTATCATTCACCCTTAAGTGATCGCCTCCTAACCGATAATACAACATCGGGTGTCTGTTTTCTATCGTTCAAGATTGGCAGCCAATTTGCGCAAACTAGAATGGCAGTAAATTCTCAGATTATATTCATATTCGACAAATGAATCCACATTCAAATTCAGAGATAGCACTTGGAGCCATGAAAAAGAAGAAGAGCAGTTCCCTTAAGCTAGCCTGACAGGCGGCCATGAGTATGAAGTGCTAGCTGCTAGCAACTTCAATTTCTTAACCTCAGCATATGAGGGTTTGTGGTCAGTCCTCTCACTCACTGTCTGATCTTCCCACCGTGAGGAGGACACACCATACCGTTGTCCCCCAAATTTTGAAGAAACGCCAAAAAAGGTCAAGAAATTTTTTCACCTCTTTTTTTTACCAAATCAGTTTAAAACTGTCCCACCTGTCAAACAAGATCGCCACCAGTGATAATGATAATGAATATGCAGTGTTTAGTTGTCAAGAGGGTTGAGGGGTCAACCCCATAGCTCTTCTTCTAACCCCCAAAGCTAAGTAATTGAAAAGGAAACTTAACATTAGATTTTGACTTTTCAATTCAGTATTCGTTTATTTGATAAATTCAGACTGTCACAGACGCAAATTGTTTACATTTTTACACTGGTGTTCCTGTACTAGACTTTTGTCATCTGTAAAATTTTCCACCGCCATCCCTTTTTTTGTCAACTAAAACACTGCGGATACGGGACTTTAACTGAAAAACATTGCCCTATAACTTCATTGTCAGGCCTTGAACTGCTCGCATTTGCTAGGCGATCTAGCAAGCTAACCACTCAGCTAGAAGACCATCCCTCGTCACCTCGCACGAGGTTTTGGTTGGATCTTGTGAAATTAAGATGGAAAATGATTCCGGCACTCATGAAAAACTCGGACATTTAAAAGAAATCCGGAAGACCGAAAGAACTGCGTCCATCTCGACCAACCAATCAAAGTCCTGCGCTGAGAGAAACGGAAATTGGAACGCCGACACACACACACACACACACACACACACACACACACACACACACACACACACACACACACACACACACACACACACACACACACACACACACACACACACACACACACACACACACACACACACACACACACACACACACACACACACACACACACACACACACACACACACACACACACACACACACACACACACACACACACACACACACACACACACACACACACACACACACACACACACACACACACACACACACACACACACACACACACACACACACGCCGACACACACACACACACACACACACACAAACACACACACACACACACACACACACACATACTGACGCAAGAAGACGCGGCCAATCAATAAACTCCCTTTAATCCTTTGCTGGCCCAGAGCAATTAGAGATTCAAGTCGGTGACATCAAAGCCAGGCCACTTACTGGGACAACCGAATCATTTCCTCATACTCAGACAGCCACGACGACGCACCAGATGGGGGTTAACGGCACACGCTCCGTCCATTACTAGCAATCGAAGCCCGGCGACGCTTTGTCCTAGAGCATTTCTGTCCAAGCAACGGGCAAGAATTTCTTTTTTTTACTTCTGACACTGGAACATTAGAAGCGTTAAGGTCATCTGAATACTCGGTCACGGCTCCTCTCCACTCGACGACTGCTTATCCGCAGAAGCTGTCAAGGTCCTATAATTATATCAAACGACGGTCGTAATCGTAATCGTAAACCCCGGATTTATATAGCGCCACTTGCAAGCTAAGCGTAGAGGGCACCAGACGCTGTACAATAGATGCATGATGATTGATTGATTGATTGATTGATTGATTGATTGATTGATAGATTCTGTGGCACGATCGCTGTACAATAGATACATGACAACAGCTGTAAAAGATTTATTTGTGATATCAATAGCTGTAAAAGATTTATTTCTGAAATAGTTTTTGTAGCGCCATCATTAATAACACGCCGGTGAGACGTTTATATGGGAGCACATTTGAATCCTATGTGCACAATAAAATTCCTCCTCATTTAGCATTCAACGCAGGTCGATATAAGAACAATGCAATGCTGAAAAAAGATGAATGAATGAACAAAAAGAACTAAACAAGCCATCAACTATTCAATTGATCAATCAATCAATCAATCAATTATTCAACCAATCAGTCAAGTAACTATTAAATCGATCAATCAATTAGTCAATCACGTAAGTATATCATTCAATCAATTAATCACAACATTATTCAATCAACCAATCCTAATCAATCAATCAAACAATTATTCAATCAACCAATCTTAATCAATCAAACAAACAATTATTATTCAACCATTCAATTATTGAATCAATCAATAAAACAACTACTCAATCAATCAATTATTCAATCGATCAAACACACAATAAATATTCAATCAATCAATCAATCAATCAATTATTCAATCAATCAAACAATTATTCAATCAATCAAACAATTATTCAATCAATCAATCTTAATCAATCAATCAAACATTCAATCAATCAATCAGCCTGTTAGTAAATCAGTCAATCAACCAAGCAGTAAGTCCATCAGTCAGACAAAATACATTGTTATTCTCTTCAGTCAGTCAGCCAGTCTTCATCCAACTAGCCGACAGTCAGTCAACCAATCCACCAGCCAGTCAAGCAGTCACTCAAACAACACTATAAATCCAGTCCGACATAAGACACACCCACCCCATTCGCTCAGTTACCGTTACATCACAATATGCTACCTCACTTTTATACCAAAAACTACACATTCAATTGGCTGACACGGTGATCTAGAGGCGCTACATAAACGTTGCAATTGATTACTTTACACTAAGCTACTTCCATTCAGTGCAAATGGCGTTTGTACACATCTCTCACCAGAAAACAGAAGCGAGCGCGGTCCAGCGTAAGTATGCACTCCGGTTGCCATGGTAACCGGAGGATAAAAATGTTCAATTTTATCGATTTCGGCTGGGACACGACAGGAACCCGACAGTTGGATAGATAAGATACACCTACTATTTACACACGCACACGGAAACCAAAGCCAGCCGCTCCTCTGGTTACTGACCCTACTACGCTGCACGTTCGACCTTTTGCTCCCTTTACCATGATTGAATGCCAGACAAAGACCTTACATACCTTGTATATCTTATATACCTCATAGACCTTTTATATCTTATATATCTTATATACTTCATATATCTTATAAACCTTGTAGACCTTTTATACTGTATCTTATACATCATAGACATTTTATATAGACCTTGTAGATGTTTTATACCTTATATGCCGTATATACCACATGTAGACTTCTATAACTTATATATCTGCTATACATCATATATCTTTTACCTTGTAGACCTTTTATACCTTATATATCTTTGATACCTCATATATCTTATATACCTTATACACCCTTATATATCTTGCATACATTATACATCTTATAGACCTTACAGACCATTATACCTTACATACCTTATAAGACCTTATAAATATATATACCTTCACCTTGTCACCTTGTGCTGTCAACTCCTGGAGCTCTAGCGATCGTCATGATACACATTTTCCATTGCTTCCTATTCGAAGTCAGGTCTCTTAGTTCTTCCAAATTCTTCCAAATTCATGCCAGTTTTTGGTTTGTTGTGTCTCATGACGATTTACCTTAGATTTACCTTATATACCTTAGAGACCTTATATACTATAGACCATTTACACATTATATACCTAATCCAACAAAGACTTCTTGCGTCAAGGAAACACTGGGAACTTTTACACCATCTTATTCTCCAAATACATTTATTCGTAACCGCAGTGCAGGAATTCAATGTAATTGACGACAGTTAAAGCCAAGACCAACAGCAGTCTTAAGTACAGTGCAGCAGATTCGACAAACATATCACCAACAGCAGAGGTTCAGGATCAGCATCATCATCATAATCATCATAATCATCATCATCATCATCATCATCTCATCATCATCAGCATCGTAATCATCATCATCATCATCTCATCATCATCTTCATCATCATCATCATCATCATCATCATCATCATCATCATCATCATCATCATCATCATCATCAGCTCATTGTCAGCATCATCAGCATCAGCATTATCAGCAGCAGAGTCATCATCACCACCACCACCATCAGCATCAGCATCATCATCAGCCTAATGTAGCTTTGAAAGGTGCGGAAGAAACGCCGGCCAAAGGCGTTAGATCGATTGACCAGAGCGACCGACAGCCAGAGAGAGACAGAGAGGCCATGGTGACAACAAAGACCGTCAAGTCTCCCTCGTCCTCGTCCGTGCGTCCCTCGACCGTCGACCGATGGGCGAAGACTCCGTCGTCCCTTCAGGACGGACAGCAACAACAACTACGGTTGCGTTGAATGAAAAACGCGATAGATCCTGCACATCTGTGGACAAAGCACTCGCCAGATGAAAATTGAAAAGTGGTTTCTCTTCCGACGGAATATGACGCCGCCATCACTCCGAACTCAGCTTCAAGAAGATGCCTCGCAATCAGCCGACGACTGCTAGACACCTTCCTAGCATCGGCGTCCGCAGGAATTTTTCTAGGGGGGCAAACATTTTCTAAAGGGGCAAAATCTTTCGGGGGGGGGCCCAAAATGACGTTTTTGCATAGCTATTCGTGAACACCGAAAACGAGACAATTTTCAAAATCTAGGGGGAATGCCCCTTGTTTCCCCCCCCCCCCCGGAAGCCCATGCTTCCTAGTACCTTTCTATATCTCGGCCTCCATGCAGTCTCATCCTCTCTGAAATTCTGCAACGGTTGTGCGGCGCTGAGAAATTTCGGAGATTCGCATTAACAATAACATTACAACCGTCTGACCAAAGGGTTTTAATGACCTCGTTTAAAAAACATGGGTAAGATCTTAGAAGATAAGACCTCTGAGAGACAGTCATGGGTTTCGAGCGTTAGCGGTTTAAACTTTCTTAGCCTTGGCATACGATGGCGGGCAAGTTTTTACACGACCATTATATTTTAATTGTATGGCATGCTTCAGTAGCAAAACAAATCAGACGTGCTTTCTGTGCTACCCTGAATGATGTTAAATGTCATTAAGAACAGAAATTTCATCAGTAAGTAAAACAATGCACAGGTAACAAGGCGGAGTCGCCAACTGCGGCCCACGCATACACATGGAGCCCCAACAACGCATCAGATGTCATGTTCTTTTCTTGTGTTTTTGAGTTGCTCAGAGTATTCTCGGAGCGTTCAATCTGCTCGCACGTCAATCGCACGCGCCCTCCATCACTTATTCCATCCAATCATCCAACCACTTCGCCATCGGAGATCGCAAATCCAAATCGCATACTTCAAAGCAACGTCCCGCACTTGCTTCCGCAAAGATCAAAGACACCCGACGCCCCACTGACTTATCAAAATTAGATCACGACCGCGGACCGGGACACCGACAGTCCCCAAAGTGACCAAACAATGACCGCAGCATTAGACAAAAACCAAATAATCCCAATTTAACACCTCGCCAGAAATCGCGGCCATTTCGTATTCCGTTGGCGTATATCGTGCGCGACCAGCAACAGTGATTGGAAAGCGACTGCGCCAGCGACGCTCAATCCAACGGCGTTGGCAGTGGATGTAATCGCATTTGGCAACTACGAATACAAAAGATCAGACATGTATGGCAGGGCAAAGAACAGGAAACAGCACTCGGTTAGGGTCGGAGTAATCGTAATCGTAATATCCAAATTTCTAAAGCGCTACTCTAAAGCTAAGCGCAAGGCACCAGTTTACCCAAGAGCGCTGCGATTTGCTGCCTACCTGCATCGTAATTATCTAACCCTAACTCTAGTAACAGCACAAGGACGATGAACTGCGATTTGCTGCGTGCTGTCTTTAAGGGTATTATAAATATCTCACCCAATCAAGGTAACCCGCACCAGGTTAGGGCCATGGTAGGCCTACATGACGCAATATTGGCTAATAAATAGTTAGGGCTGGATAGATGATAATAAATGAGGTGATAGTATCACTTGGACTAACACTAAGGAGAGCAATGACTTGACAAAGGACTGCGGACAATGGAGATCATTTATTTGTACCCATCGCCGCAAAATGGATGGCGTCAGGAACTGATGACGATGATAATGAAGTCCTGGGGGCAGAAGTAAAACGCATCGAAAATATAGTCTGAACCGATGGGGAAGGGGAGTTTCCATTTAACCTTTATAGTTTATACCTTTAAGTTTAATTGGGGTATACTACACTACCTTTATGAAGGGGCCTTTAATCTAACCGCAGTATGAAGGGTGAAGTATTAGCGACTTCAGTTTCTCGGCCTCGTCATATGAAGATGAGCGGCCAGTCCTCAATCCTCACCGTCTGATCTTCACGACGCTGTACAGCCGACGTACTCATTTTATAGCCGAGTCTGTTTTATAGCCGCCAGTGTATTTCCTACAACCATTCTGTCCGGCCATACCGAGGCTGTGACCCTCTGACCTTCTGGGTCGGCAATAAAGCACGCCACGCCACTATATATAACCGCGCACCGGATCACTGTCTTTTAAGGTCCTGTAAATATCTTACCCTTCAGAGCATCAAAGCAACGTTTAGAGAGACAGATTGGTCGTCTGTTTTTGTGATCCTCAGGATAAATGTTACATAATGGAGCAGTAGTCGTTCTAAACATAGCAGAGGACATAAGCCGTCCATCCACACTGCCTGTCTGTCTTGGCTCTGATCGGGACCTACTTGACGTTGATCCAATCTAATCTCAAGGCAAGCTGAAGACTTCTTCCATCGACGTCGTTGTAATGCACGATGAATCGGTCAATGGCCGCATTCACAGTGACATCGCAGTACTTTCACGAAATCCAGAAAACAGGGCCATATACACTAGCATAGATAGACCCATTATTTAGTTTTATCTTTAAATGGCGCTATATAAATTTATAAATACAACTGAATTCTAGTGGTTAGTGAACGGGACTGTCAGCTAAGAGGTCAGCGGTTCAATTCCCCACCAAGGTAAAACTGCTATTTCGAGATTTCTCTCTTCTAGTTGAACCCCTAGCAGATTCAGTTATAACGAAATGAGTATACCAGCCATACACTGTCGCAGGAACGGTCAGGCGGTTAGGGTTAGATTTGGTCACCCACCCTCATATAAAGAAACAACGAAAGTGAAGTCAATAGCTGCCTCTCGGAGTTTTCACTCACTTTCTTCATTTATTCAATGTAATCGAAACTTAGGTCCTTCCACGGTCCAGCGCAGAAGTTTGCTGTAGTCGGCCCATCCTCCTGGAACCAGCTGTCCAACAACCTGCGACATTAACTTCTCACCCCTTCATTTCCGCAAACGCTTGAAGATCATTTTGTTCGATCCTGGTTTCATTGTGTTAAGTCGGGAGTGCCTATGATGACTCCCTTTTAAGTGGCGCTATATAAATTTGTAATTACCAATTACCAATTAAGTTATTAACGTTGCATCGCAACTCACATTACTAAATTTCGTTTGCCCCAGTTGCAAATGCAGCATTCGGCTACTAATTTTCATTAACTCTTTTCCAACCAAAAACTTCCTAAGGACTTGATAACCCGAACAACGGTCGTACAATTCCAGATAAACACAAATTAATTAATTAATTAAACTGCCAGAACTGGACGGATCCAGATAATCAGAAATGCGTCGGTTTCCTGCGATTCCGACTTGTACCAGCTGAGACTGATCCCAGTAGACCACGTGACGAACGAGGGATTTGCCCTTCCAGCGCCCCATATTTCATAGCGACGAGGCTGGATTAATTCGGCAAAAGAAGCCACTTAGAAAACATAGTAGAAGCGCAGCTTTATCACGGCTAACAATAGGAGGAGAGAGACGCCCATCAATGCCATGTGTGGCAACGACACTGGATACCCATCAATTATACAAAGCTGTGAAGGAACACGCCCATCACATCCATACATAATTATATACGCCTGCATATATATATATATATACACATTATACATCCACACATTATACATATATATATTTTTACATACATTTATAAACAAATATAATACAGGCCTACGTTTACATGCTATATGCATGTGTGCATATCTATACATGTATGTATATGTTTGTATATACATGTATGTATAATGTATATGCTTGCATGCATAATTGCATATATATATATATGCATACAATATAGCTATGAACATGACATCATGATCATATATACTATTCATCATGATGGACATATATTAACATATTACAAATGCTATATAGCTAAAAAAACACAGTATCCATAAACTTATATTATTCGTGGTAAAGACGCCATACATGATATCATCCACCCAACCTATCAAATCATTCACCCACATCAATGATACAGGGGTGGGCAGAGACCTAAAAACAGACAAATGTCCCTCGTCACTCCATAAGAGGGAAACCAAATGTCTGCCTCAGCTGTACATGGAAGGGTTTTGTTTCAAATCCGTTTATCCTGTGAATAATTATTCTGAGATTGGATCCTCAAGCGACAGCAACCATTAAATATTAACTTACTTATCTACGCAGTCTGCCAAGACTTTTGACAGGAAGTGAACGCCATTTAACACTCTGCTGTAGCACTTAGCAGGCATGAACACATGTACATATACACTCACACCTGTGCATTGATATATGCACACACTCAAACACACTTGCAAACACACACACACAGACCCATATATGTACATGTACAAATGTCATACATACACACACAAAAACACGTACACAATAAAATACATGCATACACATACACAAATATACAAAAATACAAAAATAAACACACATGTAATACACATACAAACAGAAAAACACATACAAGCACACATACATACACATACAAAACAGATACATACAAACACACATAATACATACAAACACAAATACATACACATATACAAAAACAAACACACATATATATATGCATACAAACACAAACACACATACACATACAAACACACATACAAACACACATACACATATACAAACACAAACATACATACATACACATACAAACACAAACACACATACAAACACACATACAAACACAAACACACACAAATACATTCACACACAAAAACACATACAAACACATAAAAACACAAACACACATACATACAAACACATACATACACATTCACACACAAACACACACACACATACATACACATGCAACCAAACGCAAGCACACAAGGAACCATAGCCCTGCAAAACCGACCTCAGCCACAGTGGACCGTGGAAGCAAAGTAGTTGTTGAAGCCACTCAAGAGCAGTTGCATCAATTACAGATAAGCTGCTAAAGGGACTGGAGATGCCATTTTCAGTCATCATCATCACCATCATCATCATCATCATCATCATCATCATCATCATCATCATCATCACCATCACCATCACCATCACCATCACCATCACCATCACCATCATCACCATCATCATCATCATCATCATCATCATCATCATCATCATCATCATCAACATCATCGACATCATCGACATCATCATCAGCAGCAGCAGCATCATCATCATTATCATCAACAACATCAACAGCATCATCATCAACAACAACATCAACATCATCATCTCAGGCCAACCACATCCCAGATAGACAAACACTCCAACAAACTGGGTTATCTGCCGAGAAAACGTCCTCCATCCATGTACAACATCCACACAACCCACCAGCCTTTGAGTACCGCAATCGTAAACGCTATTTTGCTAAGTCCAAAAAGTTTCAGACTTAAGCCGAGAGCACGTAATAATATGCCTCACTCAGCAGTACTTACATCCAGTTCTTTAAAGCTCAGCATTTCTTCTTCCTTTCCTCTCCTACCTTTGTGTATTCCATTCCGGGGCTGCCTGTGTTCCTGTATCTATCCCTCTCTCACCCAAGTCCGCTATTATGACTCAAGTATGTTATTCTCACATAAGTACGTTAATTGCAGATTAATTGTTAAGTATGCTATTACCACCTGTCGCAATCGAAGGTCGCCCTGTCGTGTGTTTGCCGTGTGTTGATGTCGACCCTCGACTGCTTGTTCTTTTACTTGCACTTTTATTTAACGTGCCTAACTTTTCTATAGAGGATTCACGACGCACTTTGTTTAATTAATAAATGAATTTAATTAAAGAAACAAATATATATACACTAACTCTACGGGAACTTCCACGTAGTATTAAAGCGTTTAGATATTAAATCGGACTATCTCAAATGTTGCTTCGTACAGCCTAACTACAGATCGTTCTTTCGCGTCAGTCTCTGAATCTGACGGACTAATACTCTGCCGCCGCCGCTGGTCGCTCCTCTCGATGTTGTTCGCTCGACCGATGTTCACGCGTCGCCCTCGTCAGTAGTACAAGTCCCGTATTTTCCTTTTCCTTCTGTTAAGTAGGAACTTCAGCGTGCATCGGTCAGCCCCCTCCCCACGTCATGCTATCGTCAATTAGTGTCAGATTGCTCCTCGAGACGCGGGTCGTCGCTCGCCTGCAGCGCGGGCGGTGTCTGGTTACACCATAGCCGCGAGGTGTCCTATTACACCTTGGCTGTGTGGTGTCCGATTACCCCTCGGCCTCGCTGCCTTCATTGTTGACCAAGTGGGGACTGGCTTTCGTCCGTCATCATTCCATCTCGATCGCCAACGACGACTCCATCGTGATGATGATGACATCTCGTCGTTGTCGTCGATCTCCTCACGCGACACCACCCAAAAAAACTTCTCCACTGCTTTACTGGGGTTGAGCCAGTCCAAAGTCTTGGATAGAGGAGTAGGGCGATAATAATCATATTAAACAGTGTATGTAAATTGAAACTACCTATCTGTCACCCAAGGATGCTAACTGATGTCTAAGCCGTGAATTCGGTGCAAAAATTTCTTCCTGCATCGGTAACTAAGATTTCTGACTTCGTGTGCAGTTTAGCACATAAGAAAGACAGATTCTCTGATTTTGTGCTCATGAAAGCTAATCTCACCTTAATCCTACCAGGATGATTCCATGACAGATTCACTTAATCCATTATAGTAAAACAACTCAGGTTCACAGATTCCCAAAAAATCAAGTGAACGTAAATACGCTTCCTCAGTGCTTCACTTTAAATCTATGAACGCCACGTAAAAGCTGTGTGACCTGTATCCGGGCAACCAGCTAATTATGCAACGGCGCTGTATATAAAATCAGGTCTGTTTCCTTGAGGTAAGTTTCGGTGCCAGATGAAACTATCCAGGCTGGGTATGAGGGTAAATGAGACACAGCGAATGTGACAGAGTTAGTTGGGACGATACATGACAGGATCGCATTATATATCCACACACTTTATGTTCTCTCAAATAATTTTTAGTTGGGACGATACATGACAGGATCGCATTATATATCCACACACTTTATGTTCTCTCAAATAATTTTTAGTTGGGACGATACATGACAGGATCGCATTATATATCCACACACTTTATGTTCCCTCAAATAATTTTTGTATACATTTCCGAATATATGCAATATGTATGTTTTTATGTAATGAAATGTACTCGAACCTTTACACACCGCGGCTCATACTGCAAATCAGTGGCGCCCACTGTGCTGGCCTATATGACGTCAAGAGCCTTTAAACACTTTAACAACGAGAGTGTACTAAAAGCGACTGGAAATCCAATGCAGCTCGTCGTTAAATTGTTAAAGACAGACTATAACACCAGTTAGCAAAACAAAGCACGGTAAACCAGAAGAGCCTCCAATGGCAGGCCCACGCACGCGTGTAGAGCCAACCAATGGATTCCCGTCGACAGTTCATGCACATACCTGTATATGTATTATATTTAGTAAATTCTATAGCGCTGGTCTCTCGTGCACATGGCACTATCTGGTGGCACATCATAACCAACCCATATTCAGGTCAATAACAGAAAGTCAATCGACTGAGAAAGACAAGCAGCAGGTACGTAAGATGATTGTAATGCAGTTTGCATGTATTTATGTCTGTTACATGTATGTATGTATGCAAACGTATGTAACCAATGTATTGGTACATTTCTAAGTATTTATACAAACAGTTAAGCTTTTACGTGCCAGGAATCCAGAGTATATATGTAAGTATGTATGTATGTATGTGCGAATGTATGTACTTATGCAATGTAAGTATGCATGTAGGTATGTATGTATGTATGCATGTATGCATGTACCATGTAGGTACTAGTAAGTATGTTTATTTGCATGTAAGCAAACCTACAATACTCTCTCAAAAGAATTTTTTTAAATTTCATGCAGGTTTTATTTGCAGACAGACAGACACAGACACAGAGAAATACATATATATATATACAAGCAGATAAAAAGACATACATAAGTACATACAGACAGACAAACAGTCCAGATAAACACACAGACTGAGAGAAAAACAAAGAGCTAAACAAACAGACAGACACACAGAAAACCAAGATAAACAGAAATTGTATTGTATTGTATTGTATTGTATATGGGCATTTATAAAGCGCCTCTAGCGATATATACCATTCAGAGGCACTCCCAGTGCGCGAGACCCCGAGAGAAAAAGTAGGATTTAAGGTGAGAAAAGGAAGAAGCAACGCTACCAGAGAGAATGGTGGTGCGGACAGAAGGAGGAAGTCGGTTCCAAAGTGAGGGACCTATGCAGGCAAAGGACCTGGACTGAGCCATAGTTGTCCTGACACGAGGAACTAAGAGGTCAAGACGATCAGAAGATCGGAGACGACGCAGCGAAGCAGCAGAATGAGGCCGTTGAAACAGATCACGTAAGTACTGTGGAGCAAGACCCAGCTGAGATTTAAGCACAAGAATAAGCACTTTGAATTGTATACGGGCAGAGAGAGGGAGCCAATGGAGGTGTTCAACCATGAAGGTGGAGATATGGGAGAACCGAGGAAGGCGGGCAATGAGTCTAGCAGCAGCATTGAGTACGGACTGGAGAGGAGAAAGACGAATCTTGGGAAGGCCAATAAGGAGAGAATTACAGTAGTCAATCCGAGAGCACACGAATGCATGAACAATTGAGGTGAAGGTCGAAGATGAGACAGACCGCCGAATAGCCCGGAGACGCCTTAAGTGGAAGCAAGAGGAGCGGTGAGGTTGGAAATGTGCTCAGCAAAAGTGAGCGCGCTGTCCAGAGTGACACCTAAGTCACGAACACTGGACGAGAAAGTGAAGTGAGGAAACCTATCAGACAGGAGTACGAAATCAAGCTTTTTGAGTTGCTGAGGGGTGCCAAACCAGATGAATTGAGTTTTGGAAGAGTTTAGAGAAAGGCGGTTTGAAGACATCCAGCAATGAAGATCTTGAGAGAGAGCCTCAATGGACCCAGTGAGAAGCAGTTGAGCAGATGGAGGCCCATGGACAAAAGCCTGAACATCATCAGCGAAAAGGTGAAAAAGGTGAAAAAGTTTAGAGAGTAGGGAAGGAATGTCAGCTGTATAGAGAATGAAGAGAAATACAAAGGAACAGTTCAGATTAAAAACCGACAGACAGACAGACAGACAGACAGACAGACAGACAGAGAGATAGAGAGAAAGAGACAGACAGACAGACAGAGAAAGAGACAGACAGACAGAC
This sequence comes from Allolobophora icterica, assembly GCA_963556255.1. Taxonomy (NCBI): domain Eukaryota; kingdom Metazoa; phylum Annelida; class Clitellata; order Crassiclitellata; family Lumbricidae; genus Allolobophora; species Allolobophora icterica. Next base: position 39,356,376 of record OY744610.1, on the reverse strand, counting down.
AGACAGACAGATAGCCGACCCGCCCAGTCGTCGCAGTGACACTCCCTACAGAGACCCATTGCCATTAGACACCCATTCACTCACTTGGAATCCTGTTAATTGCGCGAAGTGGTCGCAGCACCCGTATTGTGCGAATTGCCGACAGGTTCAGGTTCTGTGTGTCGACAGCGTACTCCACAGCACTGCAAAACCACAAACACAGCATCCTAAAATAACTTCTGTGGCGCCGTTATCCAAATGCAGTTCCTCATTTCTCAAAAACGGTACCTGAACACGTGACATAAAGCGCAAATTAAGCCGACAACTGAATTTGAATGACAAGAAGATCGAGTAGTTTGAAGATGTACAGAAACTGAACTGGAGAAGTAGATGGTGGAAGTAAATGAAAATAGATAGTGAGTGATATTGAATCAGGCCCAGAGGATTGACAGAGTTATCAGAGGACAAAACAAAGTCAAGAGCAGAGACATCAGACATGCTTGTAGAATCTGACACAAGGATATTGAACTGGAAAGGAAATATTATTATTATGCATTTACTAAGCACCGTTACGTAATGACGAAGCATAAATCACTGGTGCTGAGCAACAGAGAGTGAAGGACTTGCTCAAGGACCCTATACTCTCTGTTACAAGTGAGCGCTATAACCAATAGGGTAACGTGCCCCTAATGACAGAAGAAGTTAAGTAGACTTATATAAGAATAGAAACTGAACAATGACAGCAAAAGTTAGAATAGGCCTACTTCCAAATCATTTAGTTTCTAAGATGGCTTCCTACTCTTCCCTTTTGTTCCAGCCAGGCTGGGGACACTTATGAGTAACTAGCTGGTTTACCCAGCGTTGCCCGGGGTTATAAGTTTCAATCCCTGTAGCGAATAAGCAATAAAGTTAATGTGAAGTGAAATCCCTACGGCTGCGCCATCTGGCGAATCTTTAGAAATGCGTGTCGGTGACAGAGAATTGGCGGTCAAACACAGAGAATCTTCTCGGGCGGCGCCATCTGGCGAGTGAAAATAGGTTGAGTGTAAGTTTCATTACCAGCTAAAAATGCATTGCGCGGGTAGGTTTATGCTCAGCACACCATGGTAGAGGTGAAAACGGGGGACGCGAAGCCTAACACTGGGTGTGTCATGCCCACCCCGACACAGTAGTGAAGGTTTCGAGTGAAAAGCTCCAAAACTGTAGAAATGCATCCCGGTCAAAGTCGGTGTGACACACAGATTCTTCTCTTTATTTATATAGATTACATGAGCTACTTAAATGAATAATTCATGATCCTTGTCAAACGGAATTCAAACTTTAACAGTTTCAAAACTCAAACAATCTGTGACTTGCACAACACACTACTATCATAAATAAATATACATGTACATGCTTTTCTATAGCGACCATTATGATTTCTACCCTACTCATTTTTCAATGAATTGATAGGGTGAGATCCTTCACCACATCTGCTCGTTTGAATTGGTGCCACGAACATTTAAGATCCCCGTGTATCACAGACTGCTAACCACAGATTGCTTCCAGACAACCCCTCTGACATGACGCAGCGCTCATGAATAAGCTGGTGCCCAGCGCTTAGCTTAGGGGGTAGCAAGTTAGAAAGTTTGGAGTTTACAATTAACCATTAACCTTTATTAATAATTTACAGTAGATAAGCAAGCATATACATAAGCAAGTAAGTATGAATGCTGTGTTAACTCGCAATTTAAGAAAACATGGCCTCAGTCAAGTGGTTAGAAGAATAAACGAACATTTGATTTGATTTGATATGATTTGATTGTCAAAGCAGAGTCCTCATTGGTTATTACCAGTTGGATAAGTTGCGTTCAAATAATTAAGTACCGACGCTAACTGTGAAAGAGACGTTTAGTCGTTAGGTACGAAAATGTGTATTGAGGTCACGTGGAAAGTCTCTGAAGCAAAATCGACGAACAACAATTGAAGAAAACGATGCACTAAATCTCCTACTTATTCTCTGCTTTCCATTGACGCCTCGAGATGCCTGTGTTTCGTCAATGGCCGATTCAAGAACAGCGGAACCAATGAGAGTTCCGTAACGAAAACATCTCAGTTGCATGTGTGGGGGAAGGGTGGACGAAAATATTATGTCAATCCAAGTGCCATCGACGACCCAACACAGTCCAACAGTTTCACAGAATAGAACTATATATAGCCTGCGCTTCCCTGAATCACTCATAGAAGAAGAGCAGTCCCTTAAGCTAGCCCTCAGGCAGCCAGAGGTGTGAAGTGTTAACAACTTCATTTCCTTAACCTCGGCACATGAGGGCGGATGGCCAGTCCTCTCCCTTGCCATCTCATCTTCCCACAGACAGTGTACGTTCAACATACTCATCGTAGCTGAGTTGGCTAGGGGGTGTAAATGGAGCAGAAATCTCGAACCAAATGTCTGCCCTGGAGGGGAGTTGAACCTCTGACCTCTCAATTAACAGCCCAGCGCGCTAACCATTACACTATCGCGCACCCCCGATGTGATGGAGTGAATGTATAGCAAACGAATGTACCCCCGAATCACTCATGATTTAATAAAAAGACTTGACTAAGTATTCACTGAATACTGTGCGTATGATTCTGCAAATCAGACTGTAGCCATGTTTACAAATAAAACTGATAACTTCTATAGCACCACTGTGTAATAACAATCAAGGCATCATCAGTCAATGGTTGCCACTAAGCGACACCAGAAGGCTACGATCAGAAGCGAAAGAGAAATCCGACCAGATACTGGAACAACCGAGAGAGGAAACAAGTCCAGAAAACGATGAGTTTTTAGTGAAGATCTTACGGCCAACACAAATTTTATTCGGGGAAAGGCTGATGGAAAAGAGCTTTGCAGTCTAGGGCAGGCGACGGTGAAGGCATGCCATTAATACCACGCAAAGCAATACAATACATCACTTTCCACTACAATGCAGCACATTACACTACGATACAATACACTACAATACAATATACTACAATACACTACAATAAAATACAGTACAATACAGTACACTACACTAAAATACAATGCACTACAATACACTACAATAAAATACAGTACAATACAATACAATACACTACAATACACTACACTACAATACACTACAATACAATACACCACAATACAATACACTACAACACAAAACATTACAATACACTACACTAAAATACAATACACTACAATACAATACACTTATATCAGAACCTCACAACCTCTAAAATGTGACAATCAAACTACAACATATTAAAACATTGCATAACAATCATAGCATTGTTACTGCATTGATGAAATACACCGCAGTGCTATGGGGGTGTGCGATAGTTTAGTGGTTACCAGGCTGGACTGTCAATCGAGGGGTTGGGGGATTCAAATCCTCACCAGATCAGAAATTTGGTTGGAAATATCTGCTCCACATGCACTGCCTTAAAAAAGACAGCTATAGTGAGTACACTCATAAAATGTCAGTCGGAAGATGAGAGGACTGGTCACCCGCTCTCATAAGCCAATGCTAGGAAAATCAAATCGCTAACACTTCATATCCACGGCTGCCTAAGGGCTAGCTTAAGGGACTGCTCTTCTTCTTTCTTCTTCTTCTTCTTCTTCTTCTTCTTCTTCTTCTTCTTCTTCTTCTTCTTCTTCCTCCTCCTCCTCCACCTCCACCTCCACCTCCTCCTCCTCCTCCTCCTCCTCCACCTCCACCTCCACCTCCACCTCCACCTCCTCCTCCTCCTCCTCCTCCTCCTCCTCCTCCTCCTCCTCCTCCTCCTCCTCTTCTTCTTCTTCTTCTTCTTCTTCTTCTTCTTCTTCATTATGAACACAAGAAAACCAATCAAAGAATTTTGTCACTGAAGTCAGAAAATCTGGTGCTCCCTATAACTCAGCCTCAAAGTATAAAGTGCCACTGATTTCGAAACCATAGGACCAACAATAGCAATGACGGAGGTAGAAGCAACTGCGCAATTCCTTCTCCTCTTCTCTCAGTTGCTGGACCCAGTTTTGGAATTTCCTTCCTATACCTGTTCATTCTTCTGCTCAGTAACTAGTGTCACTTCGTTCTCTACTTAAAACTTATCTTTTCAAATTGCTTATCCACTTCAGACTGTCTGTCTGTCTGTCTGTCTGGCTGTCTGTCTGTCTGTCTGTCTGTCTGTCTGTTTCTCTCTCGGCGGACTGATCTTCTGGATGTTGACCTGACTACAGCTTGGGTTTAGTACATCTCTTAAATCTGACAGGTACATCCCTACCAGTAAACAAGAAATTTAATTGAAAAATGAATCGAGGACGTCACTTCAAACAGGAAAGAAAACCCACACTAGTATCTGCATCAACACAGTACAGCATGATCCACGTAAAACAAACATTTCTGTCAAATACTGTTTGCACAGAGCACGTAACCATTTTTCATTACCCTACATTTGCAGAATTCTTAACAAAACACTTATCACACCTGAAAGGTCAGCAAATCAGAAATGGATTTAAAGCAAATTATAGAAATCATCATTAGTGGGTTTTAATTTAATTCAAACTTAATGGACTTGTATCTTTCTTAAACACTAGTGTCTCGGTCATTTCCTTACATTTATCTAATGCCAAGAACTTGTTCCAGGCCCCCCTACTCAGTGACCTTTTCAAACACAGCGCTGTGATGCATCCATCCAGTCACTATCCCATGCTGAAGAATGCAAAGACGAAGAATGCGAAAGAAAAACGCGAAGAAGAAAGCGAAAGAAAACGAAAAACAACAAAAAGAAAAACAAGAAGAATAGAAGAACAAGAACAAGAAGAAAAGAAGAGCAGTCCACGGAACTAAACCCAAGTTGTAGCAATTGCTATGAAGTAAGTAAGTAAGTTCTTTATTATACCAGTTGCACACCCGCACTCTGGTGCACATACATAAGTAATTAGTGCAAGTGCAAGCGATTACATTTTTCTTAGCCTCGCAAACCTGAGTGCATAGCCAGTTCCCTCATCCCCTAACGATGCCTAATCTTCCTAATCACAGCATGCAGTCCACATAATAACTTTTTAGCCGAATTGGAGAAGTTGCTCAGAAATCTTAATGTTAAGCAATAATAATAATAATAATAATAATAATAATAATAATAATAATAATAATAATAATAATAATAATAATAATAATAATAATAATAATAATAATAATAATAATAATAATAATAATAATAAATAATAATAATAATAATAATAATAATAATAATAATAATAATAATAATAATAATAATAATAACCATTGTTGCATAAACTTATGGATTTTCTGACTTATCGGAATTAAACCTGGCTCCTCCAAAAACAATAATAAATTATAATAATAATAATAATAATAAGCCATAGTCCAGAATAACACCATATCTCCGGAATAGTTTTGACCACCTGAGGGATCACAAATACCTCGGGTAAAAAAAAAGTAATAATAATAATAATAATGCTATCTGTCAACTATGGATGGGAATACATTGGCTGGGTTCTACGTGTGTGCGTGGGCTCGCCATTGGTGACTCTTCTAGGTTACTGTGCATTGTTCGCTTGCTAATGACATTTCTGCCTTAATGACATTTAACATCATACAGATTGGCTCAGGCAGCGCTTTGACGATGAGGTACTTAAAATGCTATAGAAAATGTCAAGATACATACAACATAACAACAGGAATATTAGCTTACTGGGGTTAATTTTATAAAATTTATATATACTTATATAGTCAGTGTCTAAAATACTTGGAAATGTCGAATGAACACACTTACTCAAACTGTCAAACTGTAGTTGAACTGTTAAGTAAAATTTCACGTATTAGAATGAAATCGTGTGTAATTGACTTGAGCTATAATCTCCCAAAAATTCACACTACACTGCACACACTATATATAGACAAGTCAACTGCATTCTGTGTCGGAAAATATACTATTTTAGGCCCAGTATATACTTTATAATATTTTAGGACCTTGTGTATGCTATATACTATTTTAGACACTGTAGATACTTTATACTAATGTAGGCCTAGTATACACTTTACTATCTTAGGCCCTATATATACTTCATACTATTTTGTCTTGTATATAGTCTATACTAGTCTATTTTAGGCCCAATATATACCTTATATACTATTTTAGGCCTTGTGTATGCTATATACTACTTTAGACAATGTAGATACTTTATACTAATGTAGGCCTAGTATATACTTTATACTATTTTAGGTCCTGCATATGCCTGCATAAAACTTTATCAGGCGAAGTCCTAGTGCCACGGTTACAGCTAAACTTGCAGCAGTTGCGCACCAGATGAAAGCAATGTTGGTTTATGACCAGCATAGACAATTACTTGCGCAACGTTAAGAAGAGGTCATCTCCAAGCTCCTCCACGCTTAAATAAAAGGCCAATTAGCCCGTCTTCTGCTTAATTTAACGCTCTAGTGAACTGAATCCCAGAGGTAACAGATCCTAAATTTGATCAGACCAGTGATTGAGTTCTTGTGCTGCAAGCAGCCAAATGGTTTGAGTGCTTCACTTGTATCGTGGAGAGTATGGGTTCGAACTGCCTCTGAGACGGCTCCTCCTGTGTAGGGACCTTGAGCAAGTCCTTCACTCCTGATTGCTTCACACGTAGGATTCAGATTACAGACCTTGTGCATGTGAGAAATATAATACATCAATACTAACACAAATAATAATAGTGATGATAATAATAACAATAAAAACAGCAGTAGTAATAGTAATAGTAACAATGCTGAGCGCTGAGGGTCTGGCCTTCACCTCGACCTTGTGACAGAGCCTCAGCAATTCCTTGGATGCACACGAGACCTCCTATACGTTTCAGCGTGTGGCTCTGACATTCCAGTGCACACTTATGACTCTAATCACAACACTAAGGTTTGAACCCTGGAGGCAGAAATCAAAAGCAAAGCCAAACTAAATCTGCCACCTACCAACTATGTTCCACAGTTGACCGCAGTTCACAAGCTTCATCCTCAAGCATTCGATTTGCGTTGCTAAAGACAATAGCCACACTAATGTACACATCAGCGTCGTCAGCATTATCAGACATGGCATATAAGTGTGTGGCCGGCCAGTGTTGACTACACATACTCAACAAAAGTGGGGTAATTATGATTGCCCCTCAAGTGGACACTGTGCACCCAAGCGCAGCAACTCCTCTGGGGAAAAACACGAGCAGCCGACAACTTGTCGTAAATTGCATTATGATGGAAACAAGGGAGCTAATGAAGTCCAGTCTTCCGTTGCAAGGGATAGTGGTCAGCCATTCCGATGACCACAAACAAGTTCGAAGATAATGAACCTTCTTTACTGCACAGCAAACAGAACCTTTCTGGCCGTTGTAGAAGAAAATAAATAAGCAGGAAAGCGGTGCTTCAGTCCGTGTTGTAACTTAATCTAATTGCTTCAATAGTGTTGTTAATGATTCTGCAGTGTCGTTAGCATAATACATGAGCTATCCACAGTGTTGTTAATGATTCTGAAGTGTTGTTAAAATAACACATTACCTATCAACAGTGTTGTGAATGACTCTGTAGTGTTGTTAGCATAATACATGCGTTATCAATAGAGTTGTTAATGATTCGGTAGTGTTGTTAGCATAATACATGAGCTATCAGTAGTGTTGTGAATGATTCTGTAGTGTTGTTAGCATAATACATGAGCGCTCCACAGTGTTGTTAATGATTCTGTAGTGTTGTTAGCATAATACATGAGCTACCAATAGTGTTGTTAATGATTCTGCAGTGTTGTTAAAATAACAGATGAGCTACCAATACTGTTGTTAAAGATCCTGTAAGGTTGTTAAAATAACATGTGAGCTACCAATTAAAATGGCAGAGCTAAATGACAGCCTATTCGTTAGTATGCATTTACTAAGCGCCACTATATAATGACCAAGCATCAGTTCATGGTGTTGAGCTATTGTGAGCGTTGCTCAAGATCCTTAAACAGTAATCGTAAGAGGGAAGGTTCAAACCCGTACTCTTCCAGTTACAAGGTGAGCACTCTAACCAATCGGCTGCTGTGTCCCATAACTGTCAGTCCACAGTACATCAAATACATGTAATATCTGCAATCCACAAGATTAGTATACCGGTACTATTAATGTCATGAAGGCAATGTTTATCTGCACCAAGTTTTCAGTTAAAAGTCAAAACCATAGCTTACTGTAACCAAAATCCATCTTCAAATTCGATCAACCCCAGTCAGAAATAGAACCCTGCATCTTACAAGAAAATTATCGACGTCAACCACTGTGCCAAGTAATTAGATTGATTAGCACAAGGAAGACAAAGAGGCGGATGGAGCAGTTGCAGCAACCTGTTTTCAGTACTGCGCATTGAACGAAAGCATTGTCTTGCTGGTCCACGAGGCGCTACCATACAACACCGGTCTTTAGCAAGCTGTATCTGTTAGGCTAGCCATTAGATCCTACTAGAATAACAGCAGCATTCACATGCTGCCTCTGTAAGCATCAAGCACCCTTCAACAGGTGCTTGATAAATGGTCAATTGCATAATACTACATAAAATGCCGCGACATTATATTGCGACCATTGTGCTACGATGTCCATGGGGATCAGCAGATACCGCGCTTCTACATGTCAATTAGAGCTCATTTCGATCTCCTGTAAAGGCTGTAATAGTCCTTCCTTTTGGAACAATTTGCCATTGTCTATACTTATTGTTGCATTCGACTCTGTTCCGCGTAGCTACCTAAACAGTACGTGTTTAGTTGCTAGAATTACATCAGTTAGAAGGCACAAGTGTATTCAAATAGAGCAATATAAATGTCTTGATACACACATATATACATACAGGTGTACATACATAGAAACATACATACATACATACATACATACATACATACAATCATACATACAGTTGTACATACATACATACATGCATACATACAGGCAAACATGCATACAGGTATACATATATACATATACATGGGGGGCCCGATAGCGCATTGGATAACATCTGGCGTAGAGTGCGAGAGGTACAGAGATCGAGTCCCATAGGCGGACATGCTTTGTAGGCTGCAATTTGCTCCGTGTATTGTAGGCTGCCTGTTATGTTAGTAGTTAAGGTTTATCGCATAACATGTACATGTACAGCGCAGTGCGTTTGCAGGCGCTTAATTAAAGAATAAATATTATTATTATTATTATTATTAGAAACATACATACATTACATACATACATACATCCATACAGGCATACTTCATACTGTACACAGGTGTACATACATGCACACATACATACATGCATACATACATTCATACATACATACATAAATACATACATACCTACATAATACATACAGGTGTACATACATACATACATACATACATACATACATACATACATACATTTATTTATTTATTTATTCCAGATATTTCTATAGCACCTCTCGAAGTCAACTACTACTCAGAGGCGCTCCCAACTACAGCATTTGATACTGTGCCGGAATTTTCACGCCGAAGCGCCACGAGCAATTGCGAGTGAAGTACTTGCCCAAGGTCCGTACGCAGAGGCTAGAGTGGGATTCGAACCTGCAACCCTCCGGTAACAAGGCGACGAACTTACCACTGAGCCACCACGCCCCACAATACATACATACCTACAGACAGGCACATATTATTCATGTATATATATAATCAAATTGCATAACAAAAGGGACCTAATGACTAAACCCGACGTACTGACTTGAATATTATCAAGCGCTTGTCGATAAGAACACGTGCCTTGCATTCATCTTAGCAACAGTGATGGTGAAAAATGTCCGAGATTTGCTGTCGTTGCCTTAGCACCAGCCTGTGCAATGCCGCTCTCCGAGTCTCCTCAGCCAAGATAAAAATCAAGACAGTGAAACCAAAGACGGAATTTAAAAAAAACCCAGCTGAACCTAAAGTGCAAAGTACTGTGGCTGTGGATGGCTGTAAACCCGGGACATCTCCTCAACCACTAAGACCATAACCCAAAACGAGGAAGCCATGAAGCAACAACGGCATCATGCCCCGCGGCGGTAACAGCATCGCAGGTCCTTGTAAATGAATATGCCCGCAGGCGCTTTCCAAGTGCCTTAAAGAGT
>OY744610.1:39318770-39341270 GCA_963556255.1 Allolobophora icterica | reverse complement strand
AATCACCGGACTTTATCTGGCAATCAGAAGACCAATCACCAACGGAATTATCAACCATGGTCCAGTCGTCGCAACGTCATTTCATGCGTCTCTGACTGACCACCACTGGACACAATGTCCAGTTATCGGTAGCAGATCCTTACCCGGCTGTAATCAATGTCAACCCACACAGGACTCACAGCGGCCGCGTGGCCCGCATAGACAGCTTTGCACGCCGTTCAAGCACAGAGCGACTTCGCTAGGTGATGATGGCCTGCCACCAGTAGTGGTTTGTCAAGTAATGTACCCCTCGCTAGTCTATATTATGTTCCAATACGTTTTCTTAGAACAAGTAATTCATCTTAAAAACACATAAAACAGAACCAACTTCTGCACCAAGTACACACACATACACACACACACACACACACACACACACACACACACACACACACACACACACACACACACACACACACACACATTCACACACACACTCACACATTCACACACACACACACATACACACACACACACACACACACACACACACACACACACACACGCACGCACGCACGCACACACACACACACACACACACTCACAACCTCACACACACACACACACTCACACTCACAAACACAACCTCACACACACCCGAAAAACACACACACACATATATATTTTATATAATACACTTAGCACCCTTGTAATTTTTTTAAAAGGTGCACATGACATCAGCCCCAACTATTTTCCATTTAGTCTAGTTTTTCTTAGTTTTTCAGCAGCTGTTCATATTAGTTTGAACATTAAAAGCGAAATACACTGTTGACTGTTACATAAAATCTCCAAAAATGAGAACCATACACTTAGAAGAACAGAAGTAGAGCAGTCCCTTAAGCCAGCCCCAACAGTCAGCCATGGGTATGAAGAGTTAGCGACTTCATTTTTAAGCCTCCGCATACGATGGCAGGCGGCCATTCCTCTCCCTCGCGGTCTGACCTTCCCACCGATACGGCACGGTCAGTGTACTCACTATAGCTGAGTTGGCCATGCACTTCAGCACAAACATAAATACATACAAGACAGAATTAGTTTTGTTCTACGTAATTACTGGCTGATGAAGATGAGCGCAGAAACTAGGTCGGCTGTTCTTTTCTGCACCCTAGGCCTTGAATAGTTTGGCTCTAAGACACATAGCACAGCATCGGAACGTCGGAGGAACATCAAAGGCTGTAGAAGATATTTCGGACACAGTGGCTTCAGACCGATAAGACTCCGACCACAAAAGAGAGAAATGCTCTTGCGATGAAAGCACAAGGATGGCGAACAACTACAACTAGAGACGGCTAGAAACAAGATAACCCAAAAACATGTTCCACAAACTAGTCTTTTCCAACTTGAGAAATGGATTCAAAACGGGCCAGCAAAATATAACCACAGAAGTCAATCTGACCGAATCTCAACCAAAATAATCAAAGCCAATCCAATCCAACAAAAAATATTGAAGCCAATTCTTATATAATCCAATGCAATAATAATCAAAGTCAATCTAATCAAAGCCACGGTATTATCAATAATCCTATATAATCAAAGCCAATCTAATCCAATCCAATATAATCGAAACACATCTAATCCAATTCCACTGAAAATAATTTAAGCCAATAGCGAATCTGATCCAAAATAATCAAAGCTAATCTGATCCAAAATAATCAAAGCCAATCTCATCCAAAATAATCAAAGCCAATCTGATTCAAAGCTAATCTGATCCAAAATAATCAAAGCCAATCTCATCCAAAATAATCAAAGCCAATCTGATTCAAAGCTAATCTGATCCAAAATAATCAAAGCCAATCTCATCCAAAATAATCAAAGCCAATCTCATCCAAAATAATCAAAGCCAATCTCATCCAAAATAAGCAAAGCCAATCTGATCCTAAATAATCAAAGCCAATCTGATCCTAAATAATCAAAGCTAATCTGATCCAAAATAGTCAAAGCCAATCTGATCCAAAATAATCAAAGCCAATCTGATCCAAAATAATCAAAGCCAATCTCATCCAAAATAATCAAAGCCAATCTGATTCAAAGCTAATCTGATCCAAAATAATCAAAGCCAATCTCATCCAAAATAATCAAAGCCAATCTCATCCAAAATAAGCAAAGCCAATCTGATCCTAAATAATCAAAGCCAATCTGATCCTAAATAATCAAAGCTAATCTGATCCAAAATAGTCAAAGCCAATCTGATCCAAAATAATCAAAGCCAATCTGATCCTAAATAATCAAAGCTAATCTGATCCAAAATAATCAAAGCCAATCTCATCCAAAATAATCAAAGCCAATCTGATTCAAAGCTAATCTGATCCAAAATAATCAAAGCCAATCTGATCCAAAATAATCAAAGCTAATCTGATCCAAAATAATCAAAGCCAATCTGATCCAATCCAATATAATCGAAACACATCTAATCCAATCCCACTGAAAAATAATTTAAGCCAATTCTCATATAATCCAATCTGATATAATCAGAGTCACTTTAATCCAATCCAATATAATTGAAACCAATCTAATCCAATTTGATCTAATCTAATCCAAGCTTATATATCTTAATCGAATCTAATCTCATAGCAGAAGAAAAGCTTAATGCTAAGAAAGCAGTGGAAAAGACTAAATAACAATAACAACAGAAGAAAAGCTGAGAATTTGAGCGAAGTATTTAGACATCATCATCATCGTCGTTCTGTAGGGCGAGATGTTCAAAAGTTTCAGTACTGGTGCCCCGAGCAAATACGCGGCATGTTTGTAAGCAGAGATTTTTAACGACCATGTACCCATGTCTCCTTCCGACCATAACCGCCAGAGGGCCGTGCTGGGCAAAAGTACAACACGATCCTCAATCTATCTATCGAGAGCCTGTCCATCCAAACAACTCATCTATAGCTGTCGGAAAAACTCTCCTCTCCAAATCCGATTACATGACGAACCTTTTCCATTACGGAATGAATATGGGACGGGACCCTGCAGGGGAGGGAAGGGATTTCCGTGCCTCTTCCTCGAGAGAGGGCAGGCCACGGGACCGATATGATAACCCTATAGGGCAGGAAATGACTACCGAAGCCTTTCATGTGATGTAACATATGCGACTTACATATACATTCTTTTACACATATCTAAGCAGATGCACAAGTAGGCAACCCTTTAGGGCAGAAGCTTAAAACGAAGCATCTGATATAATAATGTGATGCACTGGAAATGTAATGGAGATGTAATGATGTATAATAAGAGACAATAACATGCCTTACATTAAACTTCAATGTAAGGCAGAGGTATGTGACTATCTACGAATATAGGTATAGGCCCTAGTATGTGATTCACACAGCCTTTCAGGATATCTATGTTGGTTGACTACACCCTATCAATAATATATGACTTGTACCCTTAGGTTTAACACTTTAACGACAAGCTGCATTGGTTTCCCAGTCGCTTTTAGTACACTCTCATCCTTAAAGTGTTAATGGTTTAGCCACTTCAGCTTGCTGCCTCAGCATATATAAGGGCGGGTTGCAAGTCCTCTCCCTCAAACGACTAATCTTCCCATCAGCAATGTACGGCCATGAGCTGACTGGGGCATGTAGAGCCGAAACAAATTTCAGCCCTGGCGGGTATTGAACCCCCCTCCCCCGACCTATCAGATTACAGTTACTGTAGTCCAGCACCCAATTCACTATTTGGTGCTGGCATCAAAAGGTCAAAAGAATTATAATTAATCTAAGCAACCAGATGAATTCAAGGAAAATTCTGAAACAACTTCAAAACATGTAACAAAATGCCACACATTTATAATCTGTATATATAATGTATATATAATGTCACAAGGCCAACAAATATTTCCGACTAATCGGATCAGGAACCGGCAAAAAATTTGCTAACTAATCGGAATCGGTAATTGGTGGAAAATGCTTAATCGGTTACTCCCTAGAGTCCTAGACCCTACAAACGGAACAATATTGTTGCTTTTGGACATACCCATTGACACCCATGAACTACTGCAACAAATGGTAATGTGAACTTGTATTTGGTGAACAAAGCTTATGAATTGAATTGAATTGAAAAAAGTGTTTCTCCAAGTAGCCTGGCACCTTTTACTCAGATGTCAATTGTACATCTGTTTATTTTTGCTCAAAACTTGAACACCAATTTCAGATTGAACTGCGGTAAGAAGTTCTGATGAACAAACCAGAGAAGTCAACTTGTAGCTCCAAGTAGTCTGGCATATTCTAATTGCAACTCAGCCTGATTTGAACTACAGGCACACACAAGTCACCGAGTGTAACGCAGCGTGATACTACTGATATTACATCATCAAAAGTAATGCGATCGAGCAGCAGCTCTGGCTAGATCCAAACTATCAATGCCACATTTCAAACTTTTCTAATCAACTATAAATCCATCTGCTGGTTAACCTTTATATTTTTGTCTTTATCCACCAGAGACGGACTTTTGATCTCCGTGACCTATAGGATTTCTTCAGCAGATTGCAATTTTTGTATATATGGTCTTGCTAGAAGCTGTAGTATTGATTAATGTCCCGTGCATTACGGTAATAGTGCTACATAAGTCACTGGATTAGATCAGATTAGCATGTTTCATTCCCAGAAAAACTCAAAATCTGTCAGGTGGTGCTAGTCCCGAGCGTGGATAAAAGAGGGGGCAACGCTAATCATCCTTGTTACGGTACAGCATCTTTAAACAGAAAACAGCCCACATATTCCAAAAACTAATTAGATTTTCACCAAATACTACAGAAGAAGAAGAGCAGTCCCTTAAGCTAGCCCCGAGACAGCCATGGGTATGAAGTGTTAGCAACTTCGTTTTCTCAGCCTCGGCATATGAGGGCAGGTGGCTAGTCCTCTCCCTCGTCGTCAAATCTTCCCACCGGCAGTGTACGGTCAGTGTACTCATCAAAGCTGAGTTGGTTAGGGTGTGCACGTAGAGCAGAAATCTCAAGTCAAATTTCTGACCTGATGGGGATTTGAAACCTCGATCTCTCGATTGACAGTCCAGCGCGCTAACCAATACACTGTCGAGCTGGGGATTCCCAAAAGCAGTTACAGAAAGCAGAAGTAAAACTGATCTCTCATTATTTCTCATCAGTTCAAATTTGGTTTAAGGATAAATTTTATGGGAAACAAGTGCACTGACAGAATTTTGAGAAAGCTCATCAAAGCAGTAAAGTAGCACACAGTAAAGCAATGCAAAGTGGTTTACCTAGCATAGCTTATTTATTTTATTTATTTATTTATTTATTCCGGATATTTCTATAGCGCCTCTCGAAGTCAACTACTACTCAGAGGCGCTCCCGACTACAGCATTTGATACTGTGCCGGAATTTTCACGCCGAAGCGCCACGAGCAATTGCGAGTGAAGGACTTGCCCAAGGTCCGTACGCAGCGGCTAGAGTGGGATTCGAACCTGCAACCCTCCGGTCACAAGGCGCCGAACTTACCACTGAGCCACCACGCCCCACATGGGGCGTGGTGGCTCAGTGAATAAGAAGAAGAGCAGTCCCTCAACCTAGCCCTTAAGTGTTAGCAACTTCAATTTTCTTAGCCTCGGCATATGAAGGTGTGTGGCCATCCCTTTCCTTCGCGGTATGACCTTCCCGCCGACTCAGTGCAGTTAATGTACTCATTATAGCCTAGTCGGCTAAGGGTTGCAGATGGAGCAGAAATCTCAAAACACATTTCTGCCCAGGCGGGGAGTTTCAGTTGACAGCCTACCATGCTAACCACTACACTATCATGCCCCTCCCATTTAGTTTGATGAATAGCCCAAATTTCCCATCATCTTTCAGACAGATCTTCATGCCAGGTTGAGCTTTGTTGCATCCAATTTTCTTTTACGGCTGGAGAAGGAGATGGCTTCCTTGCTCTAATCCAAACCCACGGGTAAGCCAATGAATGTCAACAATGACAATAATCCATATACGGCTAAGGTCAAATTCATCGTCATATCCCCGTGACATTACCACTCAGAATAATATTGCACTAATGTGGAAAATTCAAGTGCAATCATAATAGAACAGTTTAATGCACTGCAGAAGCCATATGCAATTAAAAGCCATGTGCAATTAAAAGCCATATGCAATTAAAGCCATATGCAATTAAGAGAAGGCAGACATTAAATAACAGAGGGTAGTAAGTAAGCAAGGCATCAAAGCTGCCATCGTTGATGTTCCACTTAGGCTGTGACCTAGTCATTCACTTTCCAGCAAAGCTTCAAACCCAAACTTAGGCACACCAAAACTTAAATCTTTACGTGAAAAAGGGAGGGGCAAAACCAAATCTGCTAACCCCCATACTTAGACTTGTGGGTGCCCTTGCTTTATGATGATGATAATAATAATAATAATTATAATAATTATTATTATTATTGTTGTTGTTGTTATTATTGCTATTATTATTCTTACTATTGCTATTATTATTTCTATCCAAATCTGCTAACCCCCATACTTAGACTTGTGGGTGCCCTTGCTTTATGATGATGATAATAATAATAATAATTATAATAATTATTATTATTATTGTTGTTGTTGTTATTATTGCTATTATTATTCTTACTATTGCTATTATTATTTCTATTGTCATTATTATTATTGTTATTATTGTTGTTGTTGTTGTTATTATTATTATTATTAATTATTATTATTATTATCATTATCATTATCATTATCATTATCATTATCATTATTATTATTATTATTACTGTCATTGTCATTATTACTGTTGTTGTTGTTGTTGTCATTAAGCAGCCATTTGTAAATGCACACAAAAATTCAAATATAGTCTCAAAGGTATCTGCCGTGATCCTACAATACTCAACCCAACAAAGTCATTGTTTACGACACAGTGTAAACAAGAAAATTCACGCATCTAGTAAAAAATAGTCTTCACGTTTCTTCTAAAACCAGTAACTGGAGTGCATTATCCTTAACCTCGATCGGCCAAGTGTTCCACAAGGCTGGACAAGAACAGCTGAATCCACGAAAACCAACCGCCTTAATGGAAATTGCTGGAACGATAAGATTCTCGTAAGTGGCAAAAGCGTAAACAAAACGGAGCAGGAAACTTTTGGAAATCCTCGGTGTGCCAAGGAAGCAGCTTCTACGTAGGTAAGTTTGAAACCAAGCTAGCAAAACAATCACTGCAAAGTGACTTCTGCAAACTCCTGTAGCATTTGATTGCAAGAAGAAAGTCAAACACAGGAGAAGGCAAAACAGATTTCATAGAACCTGCATATCACCACTGGCAGCAGAACGCAACATAATGGTAAGACAGTGTTAATGCAATTAGTAATTTATATAACATGATTTCAAGAAAAACTACCGGTATTCAGAGGTGCTCTAAGCTCTTGTAAACACTATTAAATTTAATTAAGAACAGACAGTTAATCACTTCGCTAGCGATGCTCAGATAACTAGAAGGTCACTATATCATTATCATTTATTATTATTATTATTATTATTATTATTATTATTATTATTATTATTATTATTATTATTATTATTATTATTATTATTATTATTATTATTATTATTATTATTATTATTATTATTATTATTATTATATTTATGCCTTTATTAAGCGCCACTAGCTGATGACCAAGCATCAATCGTGAAGGACTTGCTCAAGATCCCTACACAGTAACTGTTTCATGTGAGGCTCGAACCCGTACTCTCCACGTTATTCACAAGTTCAAAACCGAACTCTATGTGTGTTGACCTGTGGTCCACACAAGGCAAATGACATCCAGAGGCGGCGACGGCACCAACATGATAGGACCTCCTGACCGACTAGCTGCAGAATACGTCAAACGTCATGATCGCCTGTATGCTGGGATGATAGCCGATTGGATACAACAATCGGCCTGTAATGCAGAGAGTACGGGTTCAAGTCACCACTCAGGTGGTCACTACGTAAGGACCTTGAGCAAGTCCTTCCCTCACAACTGCTCAGCGCCATTGATGTTCTGTCGTATGGTCGTGTGTGCACTTCTGAACTTTGAAAGGAGGACAATACAAAAAGCAGTTGTATTGTATTGTATCAGGGATATTTGGCTGAGCTCATAAGATGGAAGAGATTTACTGCATGGTCTTTATTCTCGGACTGATGAGAAAAGGTCCTCACAGCTATCCACAAGTCTCAAATTTCTGGAATATTTTCCAGCCTGGAAACAGTGCCTCCGTTTTGTTCTCCAGCAGAGAATCATTATTTCCAGATTAGCTGGGGTCATAGGTCACAAGGTCCCTCCAGTCGGTTTTACCTACGGCACACACCCCACAGCAATTTTATTACCAAAACAAATCCCATATAAACACTCCAACCAGAGTGAAACTGGCACACTTTTGTGAGGTACTCTAAAGGTGCTATACAAATGGCCACATACATACAAATGTCTTGACACAACAGCACATACTTTCATCTTAAATGCTGCATTCAAATCCCAGTCCAGGTATTGTAGTTGATAGTTTCAATTAGTGACTTTGCACACATTAAAAATGTTTTTAATAATAAAAATAATAACTAGTACCAATAATCCAAAAACTTCGAAAGCACCAAAATAATAAAAGCTCCAGGCATCAGGCAATGGTTGCTGCCCAGCAAAATACGTCCACAAGTCAATTTCCAGAGAAAGACACGGAAACAGCCTATAGAGGAAATGAATCCAGAAGGATATGAGTTTTTATGCAAATAGCTACGGTAGTCTCCTATATGGAAAAATTAGTCCTCTTCTCAGACTTCATCCATATTTCTGTGAAATATATATATATATATATATATATATATATATATATATATATATATATTAATGCATATATATATATGTATATATATATGCAAACACAAACTAGATTAAATTACACAATATATGTCTTGCTATAAACTGGTTGGATGATTCTATGAATGAAAAAAAAACAATTCAGTACTGGAATCGTCCGGGGGTTTATTTATGCCATGTAGGGTCCCAGATTCCTAAAACTGGCCAAGCGCTCTAAACACTTGGCTACCTTGCCCGTAACAGGCTGACCTTTCTTCACCTTGTTGTTCTCAGTTCATATCCGACCGGAAGCTGGAAGTGTCTGTGCAACAGTTGCCCTACAACTGCATTTGTATTATCAAGTATGCAACTGAAGCAACCTTTAAATCTCCGGAGGGTTTGATATTACTCGTAACACGAAATAAACTGAAAAAAGTCCACCTCACACTTGTTGCGACTGCTAATCTTACTTGATTGACAGAAGTCAATGGATTTGATTAGGTTGGATTGTGTCAAAAATCACAAACAGCGGACGGAAAAAGTGTTCCGATCGATGCTTTTGTCGATAGACAGCAGCGCTTAATAAACACAGAAACAGCTCCAATTTATAAGAGCACGTTCCAGACTAATACATTGTTTAGCACATGTACCCAAGGACACTTGCCATGTTTGTTCAAAGAAAAAAAAACGAGGAAGAGTAACCCTGTACGCCTACCCTGAGACGCAGCCATACATAAACAGTGTGGACTACCCCTTTTCTAACCCCCTGCACATAAAGGCGAGTGGCCAGTCCTCTCCCTCGCCGTGTGATCCTCCCCTCACCCTCGCCGTGTGATCATCCCCTCTCCCTCGCCGTGTGATCCTCCCCTCTCCCTCGCCGTGTGATCATCCCCTCTCCCTCGCCGTGTGATCATCCCCTCTCCCTCGCCGTGTGATCCTTCCAGGGTCAGTGTAATAACTTTATAGCGGAGTATTATAAGAAATTCAAAACTATTTGATTGTCCTGGCAAGGGTTTGAACTCATACTCCTAGGTCCATAGACAGTCCAGCATGCTAAACTATAATATTATTGCTGTTCACCCAATTTGTAAATAAATACTTCATTTATTCAAAATAAACCGATAGGCCTTAATGTTCCATAATTTCAGAGTCAACAAACTGCTGGATATCACACTAGTAGTTTAAAGTTTTAGAAATAAACAAATTAAATACATAAAAATAATAAAAAGCAATAATAGTAGGTAATAGTAATAATAATAATAGGTGATAGTAATAGTCTTATTATTAATATTATTTTTTAATGCCTGAGATAAAAAGAATTCCTCAGGTTTTTAGAAACTATTCTGTTGTGGGTCCATGAACTGGAGTCAGCTGTCCTCGTCATTGGTGAACTGTGCAAACGTGCCTCTGAAGGCTTCTGTGTTGCATCGTTATCGATATACGTTGAAAAAGCTACACATGATACTTGCTAGCCGCCAGAGTCGCTGCGGTGCATAAGCGATAGATGCGTGGGTGTCTAGTTGTTGTTGTTGTTTTGTTGTTGCTGTTGTTTATAATATGTTCCTGAAGGACTACACTTACCTTGGATTAAAAACAACAACACCAACAACAGCACAGCACCAACAACAACACCAACAACAAAGTCAACAACACAACACCAACATCAACAACACAACATCAGTAACACAACAACACTAATGTTCAACAACATCAACGACATCTAAAACAATACCAATAACACCAACAACACCAATAACACAACACCAACATCAACACCAACAACAACACCAATAACACCAACAATAACATCAGCAACACAACATCAACAACACCTACAACAACAACACCAACAACACCAATAACACCAACAACACCAATAACACCAACAACATCAACAACACCACCAAGAACAACACCAATAACACTAGCAACACCAGCAACACCACCACCACCACCACCACCACCAACATCAACAATAATAATACTGACAAAATGGTGATAGCCACGTGATCAGCCAAAGCGTTGCAGCCTTAAGGATAAGCAGAGATTTTCTAAGTGCCAAGGTGAGCTACCTTTAACCAGAGAAACAGAACAGAAGCCAACTACAGCTGGCACAGGCAGTCCGTCCTTCCGTCCGTCCGTCCGTCCGTCCGTCCGTCCGTCAGAGATTCCAGAAAGCCATAATAACAGGTAGAAGGAAAGAGATTGTGTCACTTCAAGGCAGAACTTATCATTTATCATTCATCAAGAGCCGAGACAGTGCGAGACTTCAGAAACTACGGCCGCAGTCACTCCCCCTCCACAAGTATTTGCACACACACTCAGACTTTTGTTTCATTTATCATTTGGTCAACGACCCTTCAGTTACCCAATCTGAATGGATGAACCATCTGCACGAATACGTTTTGACCCAAAACTGCTAACATCGACTTTTGCAGAATAATAATGTTCAAAGAATAAATACCCAAAATAAACTCCGGACTAGCACCTGTTTAACGACCCTGTGTCATAACAATGATGATAAGTGTCGCCCTTGTCCTTTATCCAGGCTTTGGACTGGCACTACCAGAGTATGCGATGTGGCGGAGTTAAGAGACTATAGAGACATTCAACCGAGTTTCAAACGATGAAGCTTCTGTGTCAATGAACCGGAAGTGGGACACGGAAGCCGATTGGTTAGAATGCTTCCCTTGTAATATGGATAGTATGAGCCTTCCCTTAGACAGATACTGTGTGGGGACCTTGAGCAAGTCCTTCTCCCAAAACTGCTCAGCACCATCGATTGATGCTTGGTCATCAGATAGCGGTATTTAATAAATGCATAATAAAAAACAATAAGGATAATTATAATAATAACAATAATAATAATAATAATAATAATAATAATAATAATAATAATAATAATAATAACAATAATAATAATAAGCCCTCTAAGCCCCCGAGGGATCATATGTACCTTGGGGCAAAAAAAAAAAAATAATAATAATAATAATAATAATAATAGTAAAGTCTGAAAGGGACTGTGCAGTAGTCTAGTGACTAATGTGCAGGAATGTCAAACCAGAGGTCAGGGCTTCAAATCCCTGCCAGGACAAACAAAACAACATTCCAAGATTTCTGTTCCACTTGCGCCCCCTAGCGACCTCAGCTGTAAAACGAGCACACTGACTGTACACTATCAGTGGGAAGATCAGACGATGAGGAACAGGACCAGCCCAGTGCCCTTGCATGCCGAGGTTAAGAAAATAAAGTCGATAACACTTCATACATATCAATGCCTCTCTTAGTAAGCTTAAGGAACTGCTCTTCTTCTTAGTGCAATTATAGAAACAGATAAGAAAAGTGATTTAACAACATTTTCTTATGTTATGAATAAAATATTTCGTTTTCAGCCCAAAATAGAACATCTTGTTCCAACGGTTCGCTTTATATTTGCCTCACTCTGGCATAGACTTCTGTAAATAATCGAGAAAAAACCATTAGTATACTATAGCCTATATACACGTGCACTGCCAGCCACATGCACAGGTATAAACTACATACATGTATAGCAGGCGACAACGTTCAGCAACTCAGCTCAAGTTACTTTTTATAGTTATGTTAAGACCACCCACCTGTTCACACCCCTTGTTCAGCCATGTTCTTAGCGCTTTTGAGGGGTCCATATAATGCACTTTATAAAAGTCCAGATACGTATACATACATACATACATACATACATACATACATACATACATACATACATACATACATACATACATACATATACATACATACATACACACATATATACATACATACATGCATACACACAAACATACACACATACCTACAATCCACATACATACATACATAGTCCCCACTCATTAGATATAAACCGTGAATGCACGCGTTTTTCTATATCGACCCTGCTCATTTTTCAATGGATTGATTGGCCGAGATCCTTCACCACAGCTGCTCGTTCGAATGGGTGCCACGCCTTTTAAGGTCCCCATGAGTACGGACCACGAAGGATTATGTCACGTGGACCATACACTGCTTTCTGAGTCCTGCGGACAATTCTTTGTTATCCGTTTGATATCAGGAAATTTATTTCTTTTAGCCATTCACCTACGTTTCGTCTCAGTACGAAGTGGCTGAAAACACCAGACATGATGAAAGTCACTCACCATTATTTGCCTCAGGCTCCTCAATCTCACTCCTCAGGCTTCCCATTCAAACTAAGCCCTGTCAACATGCCCACAAGGAGCCTATATGGGACCTATATTCCCACATGGGACCCGTGTAGATAGCCGATATGGAATCCATCTAAAGCCCATGTAAATGCTGACAAGAAGGGGAGTCCCAAGTTTTCACGATATCCTTCGCAAATTCATGCCTCCCCATTTCCCTCAACCCTAACACAATAACCTCCTCTTCCTCCTCTCTCTGGTCTTCCCGCAACCGGATTTGTTCTTCACACTTGACACAGCAGTTGTGAATAGGCTGTCGCCCTGCGCTTAGTACAACCTTTTAAGTAGCGCTTTTAAACTGTCGAGCTTACGATTACGACTTAGGATAAGTTGGGAAAAGAAGCGGTCAAAATGTGGGGTCATGTTTCGGAACCGCAGCTGCTCACATACACTCACACACACACATACCTACCTACACACACACACACACACACACACACACACACACACACACACACACACACACACACACACACACACACACCTACACTGCTACACACACACACACAAACCGCACGTTACTCTGTCGAATCCTATAGTATTCCATCGAGCAATTGCGGGTCGTCTCTCATTCACAGACGTAAGACAGGCAGACGGACGGACAGACAGACAACTAGACAGAGACATAGACTGTGAGACAGAGAAAGAGAGACAGACAGAGACAGAGAGAGATGCCAAAGTAGCATAGCACGGGCGATGACAGACATGGGTTCGTCTCCTGCGTAGATCACCCAATCTCGCCTAACAAATCATTTCTACTGATTATGGTCGGCAGCAGGAAATCCGATAAGGGAAAACCGCACACAGCTGAGTGACTACTGATCACTCCAAATGGCTGATAAACTCTGCCCGGATAGCGTCCCGCCTAACGTATTATACAGGTAGGGCAGAGACCTCATCATCTCAATGTGTCAGTCTAACAAACCTGTACTACCGGTGAATGAAAAGAGGTTCAGTATACTACAGCTGCAGCAGCTGGCCTATCCCAGCTGTAATTCTACCGGCAGTGTGAATTTTGCGTTGTGCCATAGCAGAACCGAGAAGACGGTTCCGATTCGGTCGACTTTGGCAGAATTTAACAGGTCTGAATTTTTGGAAAGTGCAAAACTAGAATAATAATAATAATAATAATAATAATAATAATAATAATAATAATAATAATAAATAATAATAATAAAAAACCACAGATGACTCCCGCGAAACTAACTTCCTATTCAAGAACCTATCGGTGATGGTGCAGCGCTTCAACGCAGTGGCTTTCCAAGGCTTTGTCAAAGCTGCCCGGAACCAAAGAGCAACAACCCGTCGACACCCATCGCCTTCTTAACGGAGGCAGAGGCGGAGAACTCGGTTTTCTGAGTGAACAGAACCTAAACATGAATTCTCAAATAATAATAATAATAATAATAATAATAATAATAATAATAATAATAATAATAATAATAATAATAATAATAATAATAAATCTTTTTCTGTATTAATTCACACCGACAAACGCAGTAAGATTACATTGAGACATGACAGTACAATTATCAATATCTTAACTAAACACACGTTATGGCAGCCATGCGAGGCGCCCGCTAGAGGGGGCTGCGGGAATCGAACCACGTACTGCTGCTCTCCTGCTGCTTTCCTGGCCATGAGTGTTACCATTACTCTATCCCCCTCCCGAAGCTCAGTCAGTTGTCCAGGTAACTGTAGGTTTAATATGCAGGCTTCATTAGTAGTAGTACAAAACATGATTTTGACTAACGAAGCGGCAGCAAACAATCTCAACAGTTCCATAATTGGAAATAAATTTGAGCGTCATGTTAACCAATCACAGTCGATATCGGAACTGTTTTCGCCCGGGGCTCATTTTGGCTTCACATCGACAGGAGTACAAAGCAAGGCAGGTACAGAGCAATATAAATATCGCATGTACGTAGCACGCGCATCCCATCCGAAACCAGTATGGCTGGGAGCAATTGCATTTCCCAGTGGGCTACTCCCACTTCGTTTCAATGATGGCCTTTTCGCAACATCATTTGCGACACCACGGAAATCTAATGTAAATGTAAATGTATATGTTTTTATATAGCGACCGTATGGCTTCGACCCTGGTCATTTTTCAATGAATTGATAGGGTGCGATCCTTCACCACCGCTGCCCGTTTGAATGGGTGCCACGCCATTTAAGGTCCCCGTGTACGGACCGTGTAATGAAGTTGGCTGTAGTTTCTGTTTAACGCCACTGTGTCATAACTAGGTATTAGCATCGACCTCCTCCTTTATCCAGACTTGGGACTGGCACTACCAGAACACAGGCAGTGGCGGAGTTGTCCAATGAAGTAATTGACGATTCCGCATTTAGACAAAGAAATTTTATTGACATCTTGAGGCACTGGATGTAATGCACGCAATTTCGTATGATGTCGAGGACTTTTACGATTACCTTGCGGTTATGAAATCTAGTTAAAACACTTTGGACAAAGTTCCAGATTTAAACAACAGCTTAGAAGCGGCAGCAGACTGTTGTGCCCATGGCCAGCAGTCTTATCTGAAGGCAGCGCTACAAAAATTGTCCAATACAACAAAATAAATACTGCCTGACTTCTGAGGAAAATTAATGTGCACCAGCCATTCCTTACTTTTATGTTTCATATTCATAATCATCATCGCTACCATCATGACCATCATTACTATTATCAGCATCATCACCATCACTGCCACCATCACCACAGTCACCGTCATCATCATCATCATCATCATCATAGTCAGCATCATCATCGTCGTCGTCACCACCATCACCACATCATCATCGTCATTATCATTGTCATTATCATCGTCCTCATCATTAGCGTCATCACGTCAT
This sequence comes from Allolobophora icterica, assembly GCA_963556255.1. Taxonomy (NCBI): domain Eukaryota; kingdom Metazoa; phylum Annelida; class Clitellata; order Crassiclitellata; family Lumbricidae; genus Allolobophora; species Allolobophora icterica. Next base: position 39,325,386 of record OY744610.1, on the reverse strand, counting down.
CATCATCATCGTTATCATATTCATCATCATCATTATCGTCATCATCAGTTCATAACAAGAGTCATTTGTCGTGACAGCAAGTTGAAATAAACGAGCACAATTCCTTTCTTGCAATAATTGTTTTACAATTAGCGGACCGTAACCGAGGTGGAATAAAAGCACCAGCAGTTCCTTTGACCTATTCCATCCTGCATAAACACGTTTAAGATCAGCATCAGTTCACTTTACAACGACTGCATGCTGGAACACAAAGACAAACAATCCTTCAAGTCAGTCCTGTTAATTATTAGCGACTTCATTTCTCTTAGCCTCGGCATATGAAGGCGGGTGATTAGCCCTCTAACTCAACGCCTGATCTTCCAAGTGACAGTGTACAGTCAGTGCACTCATTATAGCTGAGTAAGCTACGGATGACATATGAAGCAGAAATCTGGAAACAAATTTCTGCTATGGCGCGGATTTGAACCCCGACCTCTCGGTCGACAGTCCAGCAAGCTAACCACTAGACTATCACGCACACCCCATAAAAGCTGAGTTAGCTAGGAGGTGCAAGTGCAGCCACAATCTGAAAACAAATTTCCGCCCTGGCGGGGATTCGAACCCCCGACCTTAAGACGGATAGTCCAACACGCTAACCAGTAAACCATCATCCACCGCGTCTACCACTTCTCAACACAACAATCTGAACAAAAGGTCTGAGATAAGACACAGTCCCGTGACTCCCCGTGAGTCAACCTGCACCGCAGATTGAGTTTGCTGATTTCGCTGTGGGCAAAACAATAGACGGAAAACAAACAAAGAAATACTGTTGCAAAGGCACTGAAGCTCATTGTTTCCCACCTGTCAGATTTCCCCCTTTCATGTCAGCACCACAGACCAGCGCCACTGGAATCACTCACTGCGCTCACTAATCAAAGCATAACAGATGCCGACTTGTTCGGGGAGGGGAATACACTGCAACCTCCTTAAATGACTCTTCGATATAACCTCAGTTCTTGTACAATGCAGCAGTTTCAGACGTAAATCCTACTCGTTCAGCTTTAGAACATGACTTGTATTTAACACAGTTAATAATTAATAATGGATTTATCATGCATGCATGTGTGTATGTATGTATGCGTGCGCTGAGCTATATTCATTCATTCATTCTTAGATTTATATAGCACCTCTTCAAAGAACTACTCTGTGTATGTATGTACATATGTATGCATAAATGCATCCACATGTGTGTATGTATGTGTCTATGTGTGTATCCAAGTAAATATGCATATGTCCATATGTATGTCCATATGTATGTCCACATGTGTGTCCATATGTATGTCCATATGTATGTATGTACATATGTGTATGTAAAACTATGTATGTTTATGAATGCATGTACATATGCATTTATATAGGTATGCAAATGAGTAAGACATGCCACTGCTGATGATGAGGTTGATAATGATGATGACCACATGAAGCGTTAAGATTATGTAAAGCACTTAGGCAAATCGATAAAGCAGCTGCATATCCAGGACAACCAATGTCTCTCAATTCAGTTTCAATTGCTGCTGCTTTCCATGGTCACTCCCATCCACTGGTCACTCTCATCCACTGGTCACTCTCATCCACTGGTCACTCTCATTCACTTGTCACTCTCATTCACTGGTCACTTTCATCCACTGGTCACTCTCATCCACTGGTCACTCTCATCCACTGGTCACTCTCATCCACTGGTCACTCTCATTCACTTGTCACTCTCATTCACTGGTCACTCTCATTCACTTGTCACTCTCATTCACTGGTCACTTTCATCCACTGGTCACTCTCATCCACTGGTCACTCTCATCCACTGGTCACTCTCATTCACTTGTCACTCTCATTCACTGGTCACTCTCATTCACTTGTCACTCTCATTCACTGGTCACTCTCATCCACTGGTCACTCTGATTCACTGGTCACTCTCATCCACTGGTCACTCTCATTCACTGGTCACTCTCATTCACTGGTCACTCTCATTCACTGGACACTCTCATCCACTGGTCACTCTCATCCACTGGTCACTCTCAACCACTGGTCACTCTCATTCACTTGTCACTCATCCACTGGTCACTCTCATCCACTGGTCCTCTCATCCACTTGAATGCCATTCCAAACGTTCATTGCTGACATCAATCTCTTCTACGGACCCTTTACCCATCTTCTGGGCACCTGCAAAGCAAACACTACCCACAGCCAAAGGCCATGACCAGTATGACATGAGGTAGTCATAAAACCCAGAGCGCCTTTATGAAGCAATCTAACGGGCTATAAAAGTCTTCAAAACTCTCATATAAAATACGTACATGCATGCATGCATACATACATAGATACGTACAAATACAACATACATAAATACACACATATATAAATATATATACACACATGCAAAAATACATACATACTTCCATACACACATACACACATTCATACATATAAAAAAATTATACATAAATACATACACATGTAAATATATGTATATATACATACATACATGCAAAAAATACATACTTACATACATACATACATAGATACATGTATACATACATTCATAAATACATGCATACATACATACATACATACATATGCATATATATGCATACATATGTAAATATATGTATATACATACATACATGCAAAAAGAGATACATACATGCATGCACATACATACATGCATACATACATTCAAGCAAACATGCATATATATAGACATACATACATACCATAAACATACACACAGCTACCCAAACGCATCAGCAAAATCATGAGCATAAACTGCTCACGCTCAACTCCTGCTAATGAGTTCTTTCACAGCCGTGCCAGAGAAATCTGTTTTCATTAAATTAGTTAACGTTTCATGGCCAAACAATTATAGGCCTACATACAAAAAACATAGTACATCATGTTTACATACGTTTTATGTACATGCCTGTACTTCATATACGTATGCAAAAACACATATATACATGTACATAAAATTATGTATGTATAGCAGGAAGACAGGAACACACCCAGCATAACACCTTTCAACTACCTCTCAAAAAGCCTATATGTTGAATATATACACATATACACATATACAAAAATACATATATATATATATGCATGTATGTATCTAAGTATGTGTACACACATGCAGATTTTCAGAGAGAGCTATATATAACACTATTATAATTTTAACCGATTGGTGCATGTATCATACAAGTAATGTATGTATGCATGTATGTATGTATGTAAATATATGTATAGATGGCGCTGTAGATGGTGTGTAGATGGCGCTGGGCTGAGTACACGCAGCTGACTGCAGCGATGATCAAACTTCACTAATTTCGCTCGGACTAAAGTTTAATGCTCTAGTAAATCCGTCTAAACAAAGTTGTTTGATGTTGAGGAATACTCTTGAGAAATTTATTTAGCCAGAACAGAAACGTTGTCGAAAAAAACGGACTAAAACTTTTGGAATCTACACTGGACTAATGTTTACCTTGTGTCTCAACAGCCTGATACGCCCCCTTGACCAGTGAGTATCGCGTTAATTTCTCCGCCGTTCAAGTACGATTTATCCCCGGCATATTTTACCCGACTACCAGGCCTAAACGGGGAAATAACCAACCATGACTAAAAAGGGAATCAAGGTGGATGATTTGCATGAAGTACTTCAAGACGCCAAAATAGTCGAATTGCTCAAAACACAGTTCAAAGAAATTCTTGCTCCAACCGTCGAGGCTCTATTTAACGGATTCGTAGAAACATTCTCATCCAAACTCGAGGGACTGGTTGCAAAATCGGCAGAGGCCCTAATTACCAAGCACTGCGAAAAGCAGGCTAAGCAGATTGCAAAACTGGAGACTGACAACGTTCTTCTTAAGGCAAGGTTGGATGGAGCTGAGAACCAGTCAAGACAGGACAATTTAATGATCTACGGGCTGACCGAAACTGCGAACGAGCCAGGACCGGGCAACACACAACCATCTGGTCATCTCCAGTCTCCTGACCACTCAACTATCCAGTCGGTACTGAATCTCTGCAACATCCATCTGGGCATGACGGTCAAAGACACGGATATTTCATACGCGTATCGAGTATCCAGCAAATCCAACATAAAACATCGTCCGGTGGTTGTCCGATTTGTTAGTCGGCATATCAGAAATGTGGTCCTCTCTGCTCGCAAAACCTTAAAGAACTCGACCGGGATCGGTACAGTGTTCATCAACGAACACTTGACAAAACAGAATTCACTAATCTTCGCCAGAGCCAGGCAACTTGTAAAGAACAAGTCACTGCACTCTGCCTGGACAAGGGGCGGCATAACATTTGTCCGACTCTCCGGCGACATCGGTGACAAACCAAAGAGGATCATCTCCGTCGAGGATCTAGAGAATGTCATGTCATGAAAGGATCCTTTTGCCTTGTCAGCCCTGACGAGGGCATGGCGAGTCTCTCTCCCCTGATCTGCGGGAGACTGTTTCGCCTCCCTACTTCTTCCATCGTGTGTTCAAGGCGCATTTGTTCTTTGAATTCTGTTATTCTTTATGTTGTGGATCATTGTTGCCTTGTCTGAGACTAGCAAGTATACTGTTCTTTGTAGCGAAGGCGCATTTATTTAATTTACATGCATTAATGGTTTAAATGGTCTAATGTCGAGAGGCCTATAGACGTTAGCTTGAGTCTGGCTACCACAGCTGTTTGTAGACAAGGCGCATTTATTTTATTTTACATGCATTAATGGTCAAGGCGCATTTATTTTATTTTATTTACATGCATTAATGGTTTAATGTCGAGGTGCCTATAGTCAATTGTTTGAGTCTGGCTACTACTGCTCTTTGAAGACAAGGCGCATTTACTTAACTTGCATGCATTAATGGTTTAATGTCGAGAAGCCCATAGACTTTTGTTCTTTGGATGCATTATCCACTCACGAACATTAAATCATGATATAACTTGAGTTTCTCACAAGTACATTTACTTAATGTCACTTGGCTGCACTTAAATAAGTCGCTGTCATTATCATGCACGATTAAGGCGAATGGAGCAGGCCTACGCGCTGATTGTACATGCTCAAAATTGCATGGTCCGACTTATATTAACCTATAATTTACTTTGCTCATCACTGAAGAAAATTTTGATCTAGTTTTAGTCCTCTGTGATATTGCTAATCATTGAAAGTCGCTGTCGTGTTGTTGTGTACACGGTCACTGTTGGCCGCAGTGTATGCCCAACAACAGGTTACGAACCTGTTGTCTATGCTTGCATAATTTGCATAATTTAAACGAACTATCAAAGACTATTACTTGCGTAGAGTGTAAGAATGAATGCCACTTCAAGTGTTATACGGAGGAATGCAAATCATGTGCACCTATGGAAACCTGGTTGTGTGAAAGCTGTTTAATTGATCTGTTTCCATTCAACTGTATCCTAAGCAATAACGATTTCCTGGCAACTGTATGTGACAATAGCATAAACTCTGATTATCTTATTGAACTAGGTGAGGGACCAATGTTGGATGTATTTACTGATGACTCTGATGACCATCCTCTCTTAAATAATAGTGATATAAATCCTGACTCTAACCTCTATGCAGGTCTAACTTGGGATAGTCCTTACTGTACACCTGACTCTATGACAGTGAATCTAAAGGCCGTCTCTCACTTCGATGTCATGCACCTGAATTGTAGAAGTATATTGAACAAGTTAACGGACATTGAGGACTTATTGGTGCGGCTCCCTGTCTCTGTGTTAGCTCTCACGGAGACCTGGCTCGACGCTGACTTGACCGAACAAATAAGCATACCTGGTTATCACTTTGTCCACAGGTCGAGAGCTACCGGCGGAGGCGGTGGGGTTGGGTTGCTAATAAGGGAGGGCATTTCTTTTCAAGTACTGGACATGGCATCGTACAATCCTGCTCCCAAAACTTTTGAAGGACTGTTTATTAATGTTTTGTTTAAGAAAGGTACATGTTTATTGGCAACCATTTATAGATCCCCCGGTGCTAACCTTGAGGAATTTTGCGATGAATTTGAGCTCATATTATCTAAAGTAGCACATAAGAATAAGCAAATAATTATTATGGGTGATTTCAACATTGATTTACTTCGCGCAGAGAATCACTTTGGAACTAGTTTGTTTTTGGATGGACTATCCACTCATAATCTATTACCCACGATAACAAGGCCCACAAGAATTACTGCTCACTCGTCAACACTGATCGATAATATATTTACAAATGCATGGTCTAATATTATTCAATCTAAGGTTATTATCTCTGACATATCCGACCATTTCCCGGTCTTAGCCAGTTTTGACCTAGAAATGCATAATTGCAAGAATACTCCACAGAGGGACGGTCGGCTAATTAACGAGGAGAGAAAAAAGATCTTCCATGCTAGTCTATCTGAAACCGATTGGAACCCAGTACTGGAGGCCTGCCATAGCGAAAATGCAAATTTGGCATACGATTTGTTTATAACAAAATATAAAAATAGTTATAACGAAGCATTTCCTTATATCCCGTGCAAGAATAAAAGTAAAATCATGCTTAAACACCCTTGGATGACACGAGGGCTTCTCAAGTCAAGAGGGAAAAAGGCTCGCC
>OY744610.1:39306270-39313770 GCA_963556255.1 Allolobophora icterica | reverse complement strand
AAGTAGAAGTCATTAGATAACATCACGCCTTTTAAGAACTCTCAAAAGGTGTATCTGCTCATAGCAGTTCAACAGCCATTGGTCACCACAAGTGAATTGGAATTAAATGGAAAATAACTGGACTTTTAAAATCACACTCATAATCATAATTGTAAACTCCTAAATTGTTACATGTAAGTCTACTCAAAAGCCAAGCGCAGGGCACCAGATTATTCATTAGCGCTGCGTCAAGTTTGAGGGATAGTCCAAAGGTAGTCAAAAGGAGGTCCGAGTCAGATATCCAGTTTTACAGCTCATAATCTTCTTACGTTTAAACAGGTGCTATATAAATGTTATTCAAATATAGATATACGTAATCGTTGTTCACTACAACTTTTCGTTACCTCTTTCTCCCTTCTTCCATCACCAGTTGAGGAACATGCCATTTAATCATGCTCCATGGAGTACTTCTTGGATGGATAATTCCCAAAAAGGTGCAATAAAAATGCACTGCTATGAATGTGATTTAATGTCAAAGGAACCTTCAAGAGGCTGGTATACGAACGCCATATAAATGCAGGTTTGGTTTTGTCTTTCAGGAGTCAGTAGAACGTTCCGCCATCAATTTGTTGTCACTCCATAATTTGACACGGCCTGTACTAGTTTCCATCCAAGTCCATCCATTCACTCCAGAGGAAAGCTCCTTTCCTCACTCTACCACTATGAAAGATACTCCTACTACATTTCCATCCTAAGTCCATCTATTTACTCCAGCGGAAAGCTCTTTTCCTCACCCTACCATGACGAAAGATAGCCTACTCCTACTAGTTTTCCATGTTAAATCCATCCATTCACTCCAGCAGAAAGCTCCTGTCTTCACCCTACCACTACGAAAGATACTCCTACCATTTTTCCATCTTAAGTCCATCCATTCACTACAGCGGAAAGATCCTTTCCTCACCTACCCCTACGAAAGATACTCCTACTATTTTTCCATCTTAAGTCCATCCATTCACTCCAGCAGAAAGCTCCTTTCCTCACCCTACCACGATAAAAGATACTCCTACTAGTTTTCCATCTTAAGTCCATCCATTCACTCCAGCGGAAAGCTCTTTTCCTCACCCTTCCACAACGAAAGATACTCCCCGTACTAACAACACATAATTATATCCATCAATGTTATCTGTTAATTTATATACCGCCAGTTCAATTGATAAACGTCGATCGATTGTGCCATCATGCAATAAGGACTTTGACAAATGGCTCTGAAACAGTCTGTTGGTTAGCGATAGTCTATAGCACTTCACGTGCTAGACTGTCAACCCTCAGCTGTCGTTCTTAGACTAGCATTTCTGTGTGACCTTGCATGCATTAGATATCTGCACAATAATAACCCAGATGTCGGGAACTCAAATCACCCTAAGGCTGCACGATAATCCGAGATTTCTGCTCCACTAGCCACTTTCTCCTGATAAACTCGTCCATAGAATGAGTAGTGATTGTGCACTGCTGCTGGGATGATCAAGCGGCAACGAAGAGGTAATGGCCATACACTGAGGTCGGAGAAATGAAGTGACTACTTCACACCCATGGCTGCCCCTTGGGTTAGCCTAGGGGACTGGTCTTCTAACACGTCCACACAGCGATCATTCCACTGGAGGATCCGTCCCAAACATTTCTTATTGCACGGTAAGCACTCACCCTAGGGTTACACATATATGATAAAGTTAACACTTTAAACTTCCCGTGACTCATAGTGTAGCGAAGACACTTATTTCCTACTCTTAAGCCCTTGAGCAGGCAGTGGACTAATTCTAAAGTCCTGAACATGGGGTCAAAGCATGCTCAGCATTTGTCCCTTGCTTCCCAACTTAGACAGGCACCAACAGCCATTGACTGATGACAGACATAAGTATGCCCATAAAGCTCACAATCGTGGGGCGTGGTGGCTCAGTGGTAAGTTCGGCGCCTTGTGACCGGAGGGTTGCAGGTTCGAATCCCACTCTAGCCGCTGTGTACGGACCTTGGGCAAGTCCTTCACTCGCAATTGCTCGTGGCGCTTCGGCTTGAAAATTCCGGCACAGTATCAAATGATGTAGTCGGGAGCACCTCTGAGTAGCAGTAGACTTCGAGAGGCGCTATAGAAATATCCGGAATAAATAAATAAATAAATTGTTACATGGAGTCTTCTAAGCAGACTCGAAATCGCAATCGTTGGATTTACCTGACCAGTCAGCATATCGATTAGACCGTTGTGGAGAGCAGCAACAAAACAATGAACTGAGTTTGGAAGGTTGTCGCTGCGGTTTACATCGTTTGAATGAAGTCGATAAAACACAACGAACTGGAAGAGATATCACTCATCAACGCTGCCGCCTTATTATCTCCGCAATATGACGTTCAAGTAGCCAGCCACTCTGGAGAAGACGTGCTGTTCTGCCGGAGCACACCCTATAGGAAGACGGTCTACCTACCACCCAGGCACATCACATGAAACACAGAGCATCGTGGAAGTGCCAATGACTTTGAACATTTGCACCAGATGTCCACCTTATTCGAGATAAGACACGGGAAAGACCGTTGCGGTAGACAAGCGCGTGTCGCTCGCTCAGGCCAAGACGACAGAAACCTATCAGCTGGATTCATATGCCGGGCTTTCTCATCGACATCTCCATTAATAAACACCGTTTGATTCGTAATGTTCCGATAGATTTACATGCAACGCATCGTATGAAATGGAAAAAATAGGTGGCACTATTATCGCAGATAATGTATTAACACAGATAATGTATTATCACAGATAATATATTATCACAAATAATGTATTATCGCAGACAGTTCATTATCATAAATAATTCGTATCAAGGTAATTCATTATCATAGATAGTGCATTATCGTAGATGTTTAGTACTTTAATCCAAAGTAATATCCAATTTAATGAATAGTGCTTAATAACAAAAAGAAACACAACAACAATAACTACTCAGAGCGCCACTGAGTAGTTCCCTTGAATGAATGAATGAATGAATGAATGAATGAATGAATGAATGAATGAACAAAATAGGCCTACAACTTTTTTTGAAAGCTCAAACAAAAATCCTCAAAGAAAGTTAGAGATGAACCTTAATTCTTATACAATGCATGTATGCATGTATGTATGTATGTAAATGTGTGCATGTATGCATATCTGTGCATGCAGGTGTGTGTATGTATGTATGTACGTATGTGTGTTTATATGTGTGTGTATGTATGTGTATGCATGTATGTATGCATGTGTGTCTATGTGTGTATGTATGTAAGTATGTACATGTATATATGTATGTATGTATGTATGTATGTATGTATGTATGTATGTATGTATGTAAATGTGTGTATGTATGACCTGTGCATGCAGGTGTGTGTATGTAAGTATGCACGTGTGTTTATATGTGTGTGTATGAATGTGTGTGTATGTGTAGGTATGTATGTAGGTATGTATGTATGTACATATCTATATGCCCGATAGCGCATTGGATAACATCTGGCGTAGTGTGCGAGAGGTACAAGGATCGAGTCCCGTAGGCGGACATGCTTTGTAGGCTGCAATTTGCGCCGTGTATTGCAGGCTGTCTGTTCTGTTAGTAGTTAAGATTTATCGCATAACATGTACATGTACAGCGCAGTGCGTTTGCAGGCGCTTAATTAAAGAATAAATATTATTATTATTATTATGTGGATTCACGAATGCACTATATAGACGGAATCTGTTGCAAATCTCTAGAAAGTGCAGTAAAGTCAGTGCCGAGTATTCACCTAATCATCATTAACCATCTCCCTCAATCAATCTACATCCAAAAACATTGCGGACGTATGTGATAAAAGTCAGAATAGAAAAAGAATTCGTTTCCCAACACAGGCTGAAATACATTACGTCTGTTAGTACTGTCGATCTGTAACATTACTTTCGGAATATCTGGTCATTTAGGTTAGGCGCACATCAAAGGAACAGTCGCCTTGCATCGTCCAAGCGAAACTACCGGATGGTGGGTGGGTGGGACGTCGTAATACCCGCCCGATGCCTGATTAGATAGATTTCTGTAACGACTTTCGGAATCTACTTAGGAGGGAATTTTCCAGTCTGTAACTGCCCAGCTTCCTGTTGCGACTGGCGGTAAATGAAAACCGTCGCCAGCTTCATCTGCGGAAGTAAATTGTTTTCCAATATCGCGGCTAATTTCATCATCGCCCGTAATGCCGGAGAAACGGTGCATATCCCGAATGACAAACGTATCAGCGGGATAATGCGACTGAGATTCAATTCTCTCTGAATTATGAATCCAAGGTCGACCACTCACCTTTTAGATGGACGGTTAGAATGCGAAATTTGCTTTAACATGATTGCTGCCTAGACGTATGCCTGTCATGAAAAGTGCTTCGGAATTAGCCAGACTTGTTGTCCTCGAGACCAAGGTCTTGGTCTCAAGTGCACTCGAGTTCGTTTTTAAAAGTCTTGGTCTTGGTCTTGGTCTCGAGACCAAAAGTCTTGGTCTTGAGGTTCAAAGTCTTGGTCTTGGTCTCGAGGTTCAAAGTCTTGGTCTTGGTCTTGGTCTCGAGGTTCAAAGTCTTGGTCTTGGTCTCGAGGTTCAAAGTCTTGGTCTTGGTCTCGAGGTTCAAAGTCTTGGTCTTGGTCTTGAGGTTTAAGGTCTTGACAACAAGAATGGAATTAGCCAGACAGCCGGAAATGTTCTTTTAACCCTTCTATCTGACATTACAAATGGTTTAAAACTGGCTTGCAGCTAGTCATCGTAATCTCCATATTTCTACAGCGCTACTCCAAAGTTAAGTATGAGACACTGGCTTATTCACGAGCGCTTCGTCATGTCAGAACGGTTGTCCAGAGATGTCCAGTAGAATTCCGAGACCGGTTGCTATAGAGACGAGAGGCAGAAGCAGAGCAGCTGCTAAGGTGGGTTTCGTTTAGGACGAGAAAGCTTGGAGAGTGAATAATCGGATGGATTACGGTAGGAACTCTAGAAAAGGTGAGCTTCAATCTGGAGTGGAAAGCATGTGGGGAGATGAGTAGAAGAACCTGAGGCACATTGATTTAAAAAAGTACCCCTCAGTGATTTTAGAGGTACATAAAAGGCGCTATATAAGGATTCGTATATGCCCTACATGCACACATACAGTGGGTGCTGCTGTAGCTGTCGACCGGGGGCGGGGGTGTGTCTCTCATCACAGCTGATGCTAATCTGAATCATTCATCATTCCAAAACTCAGCTGCCTAGTAGAATGCTCTTTCCTAGAAATACGCATGACAAGTATGACAACACCATCTGGGATAGTTGCACATGTACTTGAAATGCGATTATATCCCCACATCAATTTTTTCACAAATCCATCAATATTTTTCAAACACTGCATGAAATTAACACTGACCGTAAAACATAAACACATCCCTCAACTACCCCGCCGGTAGGCACACTCCAGACTGCTTTTTCATAATGCAGGAGGACCAGTTTACCCCTGCTTTACCCCTATTTCAAATATTCCGCATGTCAACTTTGGATTGAGTTGTTTGTGTTCATTAGCTAGAAGCAGACATAGATATACACGGAGAGAGATACCTTCTCCATTGCACTGGACAAATACAAAACCAATGTCTGTCTGTCTGTCTGTCTGCCTGCCTGTCTGTCTGTCTGTCTGTCTGTCTGTCTGCCTGCCTGCCTGCCTCCCTGTATTTATGCATGTATGCATTCGTGTGTAGGTACATGTATGTATCCGATATGTACACACCCGGGCACTAATATATCACATTTGAATACATTTCAAAGACGCTGCAAAAGCCTTAACAGTCATCCTGGTGGAAATCTCCTGGCAGTCGGTTTCTCCAACCCTTCAACTGTCAGTTAATGCAAAGCCATAACGATTATCTCTGCACAGTACATTGGTTTCCGTCATTTTCCTATCGCGCAGCCCATATCCGGTCTTAGGACGGAGTTGCTGAGTGCAGCGGCGGCGGGATCTCTTCATTCCTGTCCGTTCATCGAGACCACAGCAGGAGGTCTATCACAGGTTGACGGAGTCGGGCATGTACCATCTCCAATCCACAGATCTAATTGAAGCTTTGATCTTCAAGCAGGTGATCAGTCTCAAGCGGAGCATTAGCAGAAGCCAGCATGGGACAAGTCGCTGTGCATCAAAGTCTCTCCGCAAAAACCCATGGATGCTTCATCTTCCTCCTTCACAGCGTCGCTCCAGTAAAAACCATCTAAACCTTTCTTCAAGATTCTACTCTTCCCCTTCCCCCCGCCTCTTCATCCCTTCTCAATTCTTTGTAATTTTTTTCATTTCAACATTCTCCTTTTTCTTCGTTTTCTTCTTTTTTACTTCCCTCTCCTCCTCCTCCTCCTCCTCCTTCTCCGTCTCTTCCTCCTCCTCTTCTCTCTCCCTCTCTCACTCTCTCTCTGTCTCTGTCTCTGGCTCTATCTCTCATTGCTCTGTTACTGTTTCATCTTTACGGTCTCCTCCACCTTCCTCTCCTCCTCTTCTTATCCTCCTCTACCTCAACATTCTCCAATTCTTTCCCATCTTCTCTTTAACATCTAAAAAGTCTCACAACTCTCTCCTCCTCTTCATCCTCCTCTCTCTCTCTCTCTCTCTCTCGCTCTCTCTCTCGCTCTCTCGCTCACTATTTTCTTGTTTCCCTGTCTCTCTCTCATTGCTCTGTCATTGTTTTATCTTTACGGTATCCCCTCCTTCCTCTCCTCCTCTTCTTATCCCCCTCTACCTCAACATTCACCAATTCCTTCACATCTCCTCTTTAAATACCATCTAAAAAGTATAAAAAAAACTCTCTTCTTCCTCCTCTTCACTCCTCCTCTTCGTCCTCCTCAATGCCACTCCAGCGAAAGCCACCTCAGCACTTCTCTTCCCTCCTCTCATCAATCCTCAAAGCCATCACGGCGTCGTTTCTTTTCCTCGTTCTCGATGACTTCAGTCGTCGCTGCTTGAGGAAGTGCACCGATGTAAGGCAGCAGTTGCCCAGAGTCTCCATCAGTCAATTTCTTCTGACACCATTATGCCCCAATGACATCTTTGGGACCAATTAAATCAAGTGCCGCAATTGCTTCCGCTCTCATCCCTCTCTCTACACCAACCAAACATCAAAGTCAAACAGGCTCATGTGCCAGAAATCGTATTCCAGTGATTAAGTTCTTTTAATAGATTGTACCAGGACACATCTGCCAATAATGAAATATTACAAATGCTCACTGACCAAAAACAGTATAAGCTTTAAACTGTTAGGCATAGAAAGGTTTTAGTTTAAACAAATTTTTATTCAACATATAAATCTGAGATTACAGTTTATAAAAGGTGCAGACTTTTGCACATCTTTATTGTGTATTTTTCTTTTTGTTTTAAGATTTGAGCACAGTGATTTATTGTAGCTAAGCTCAATTTCTCTCAAAATAACTCAGAATATGGAATTAATACTACTGATTTTAAGTAATGTTATGGAACCCGTACTCCAATTACGCA
>OY744610.1:39286270-39301270 GCA_963556255.1 Allolobophora icterica | reverse complement strand
TGTGTGTGTCTGTCTGCGTTTGTGTGTGTGTCTGTGTGTGTGTGCGTGTGTGTCTGTGTGAGTGTCTGTATGTGTGTATGTGTGTGTTTGTCTATGTGTGTCTGTGTGTGTTTGTCTATGTGTGTCTGTGTGTGTCTGTGTGTGTCTGTATGTGTGTGTGTCTCTGTGTGTCTGTGTATTTGTGTCCGTGTGTGTATGTACTATAGTAACATTATTGTGTTTGGACGGTATCCACTGCGCGCATATCATATACACAGCCTAGCCATGTGAATAACAAAAGGTCCGCCTCACTTTTGTCTGGCTGCAGAAACTTCTTGCAGCAGCGTCTATCTAAAACACAACAGTTCGAACGAGGCAATAAACAACCGGCGTCCGTCGGACAGACGAGGAGCAGCGCTACCTACTCATAAACAGATATACAACGCATGGATTCCTCTAAAGTGAAGGCAGGTGTAAGTCGCTGGCATATTTAGGTGTCTACGTGTACTAGGAAACGGAGAAGCAGGAGGACCAGGAGGAACAGGAGGAGGAATACGAGGAAGAAGAAGAGGAGGGGAGGCTGATGGAAAAAACGAGGAATAGGAGGAGAAGGTGGAATAGGAGGAGGAGTACGAATAGTGGGAAGAGGAGAAGGAGGAGGAATGGGAGGAGGAATAGGAGGAGAAGGAATAGGAGAAGAAATACGAGGAAGTAGAGGAGGAGTTGATGGGAAAAGGAGAAATAGGAGGAGGAGGATAAATAGAAGGAGATGGACGAGGAGTAGAAATAGTAGAAGGAAGATGAGGAGAAGGAGGAATAGGAGGAAAAAGAGGAGGAGTTGATGGGAAAAGAAGGGATAGAAGAAGGAATAGGAAGAGAAAGAGTAGGAGTAGTAACAGGAGGAAAAGGATGAGTAAGAAATAGAAGAAGGAAGAGATGGCAAAGGGAGGGAGGAGGAAAAGGAGAAGGGGAAGCGATAGAGCAGGAGGATGAAGAGGAGGAGGGAAAAGGAGGAGAACAATGAGGGAGATGAGGAGAAGGAAAAGGAGGAAGATTTGGTGGTAAAAGAAGGGGGAGAAAATGATAAATGGAAGAGGAAGGAGGAAAAGGAGGAAGAAGAGGAGGAATTGATTGGAAAAGGGTAAAAGGAGAGGAGGAAGAGGAGTAGGAGAAGGAATAGGGGCTAGGAGAAGGAGAAGTTGGAATACGAGGAGTTGATGGAAAAAGAGGGGAGGAGGAGGAAACTGAGAAAGAGGAGGAAGAGGACGAGAAGGGAGGAGAAGGAGGAGGAAAAATCAGGGAGAGGACAGGAAAGGAGGAGGATGACGGAGTAGGAGTAAGAGGAGGACAGAAGGAAGAGCAGAAGGAGGAAGCGGAAAGAGAATTCATGGCCACAGAAAGGCGACTGCTTTCCATCGACAACGATTGCATAAGAGGACAAGACAAAAAGGAGGAGGCTAAGGAGGGGAAGAAATGAGGATGACTGAGGAAGAGAAGGAAGACGAGGATGTGAACGAAGAAAGAGGAGGAAAAGCTGGAGTCGAAGTAGGAAAATCCGGATGTGGAAAACAGAGAAGAATGCAGAGGAGGATGGAAGTGATGAGGAGGAAGAAATAAGGATGAGAATGACAATGAAGGGAGGAGGATTAAAAGGAAAGGGAGGAAAATGATGAGATGATTGAGGATGGAAAAGGAGTAGAGGAAATGAGATGAGGAAAAGAAGGAATATGAGAATGATGATGACGATGAGGAGGAGGACGAGGAGGCAATGAAAGGGAGGAAAGAAATAAGGACGAAATAAAAAAAATGGGAGCAGGAACCAGAGGAAAGGAGAGAAGCACAATAAAGTGGAGGCGGAAAAAGAGACAAATGGAAGAGGAGAAGTACGAGGGGAGAGAAAAGAAGAATGAACTGGAGTAGAAGGAGGAAGAAGAGGGAAGAGGGGGGGAAACACACGGACAAAATAATTATAGTGATTCCGAGAGGAACTATTTCAGGCAAATACACACCAGGTGATGAGTGTCCGGTGTTTTCTGCATAAATATGGCTCTTTTCATCATTTTTCATGACATACTCTATTATCCGGAAAGATTTAGCAGCCGCTGCCTCAAAAAAGACACATGCCCAAGTACATACACATACACATCTGCATAAAAATATATATAAGAACCATATGCACATATCTACATGCATATACCTGTGTGCATGTGTGTCTGAGTGAGTGTGTGTTAAGCTTCATAGCATTATAATAGGTTGTCCCAAATTGAGTTTTACTCATAGTTAACGCCTGCAGCTTCTTCAGTGTCCAACTAACCAGCTTTGCTACTCAATTACTCATTCCTCACTCACTCACTCAATAACTCCTCATTCACTCTCCATCACTCACTCAATCGCTCACTCAATCACTCATCCCTCACTCACTCACTCACTCATCCACTCGCTCACTCACCTCATTCACTCACTCATTCCGTACTCACTCACCTCACTCACTCACTCATTCACTCACTCAATCAGTCACTCACTCATTCCTCACTCACCTCATTCACTCTCATTCCTCACTCACTGACTCACTGAATCACTCATTCACTCAGTCATTCCTCACTCACTCACTCACCTCATTCACTCATCTTGCTAGCAATAAATTGACGAATTTCAGTTTTTGTTTGCATTTAGTATGTTTTACGATCACCGTGCCCCAGTAACGTACAGTTATAAACCATAATGTGGCATTTATATAGATCCAGGTGTCAGAAACGCCTCTGCAACGCAAAGGCGATTCCTCGTAAGGACGCGTGCACTGGCTGGCTAGTAAGTGACTCAATGTCTAAATATGCAATTATCGTCTTTACATGTGTATGCCTTCCTACTGCCACATTGTTCATCATCACACGAGTATTGCATATGCTTTGCCATCGTCCGTCCACTCGGCTTAGATAGCAAACTGTTAGGTGTTCGCTTCCGGTGTGGTGCCATATCCGTTACAAGGCAAAGATGATTTCGATTCCGCCCACCTTTCGTTCCAATTCCGGTTTTGGTACAACACTCGAATGAGGTCAGGTCCGTGCATAGCTTACCCTACTCCAGATAGTACGGCAATTTTTTTTAACGTACCCGATATGTCTCAACGGCAGAAACGGTATGAAACAATCAAACAATATAATTTCGGTTGTACGTCGGTCGCTAGCTGACCAATCTCTGTCTCTGTCTCTGTCTCTGTGTCTCTCTTTCTATCTCTGTCTGTCTCTCTATCTGTCTTTCTCTGTCTGTCTGTCTGTCTGTCTGTGTCTGTCTGTCTGTCTGTCTGACTGTCTGTCTGTCTGTCTGTTAAATCTGACTTTGTTGTTAGGCAATTTCTTATAACTAGCCTAGTATACTGGCCTTATATGGCCAGTGATGATGTATGGCTGTGAGAGTTGGACCTGGGACTAAGATTGCTGAAAGTCTCAGGTTGGACAATCAAAAAGAGGGAGGAGGATAGAATAAAGGCATTTGAAATGAAATGCATACGAAAAATCCTTGGAATATCATGGACAGAGAAGAAAACGTGGATGGACAACGTCAAGGAAGACTTGAAGAGCAAAAGCACGGACTTAACCATGGTGCGCGAAACTGTCAGAGACAGAACACTATGGAGAAACTTCATAAGAGCCTCATCGTCAGGAAACTGATGGAAGAGAAGAAAGAAGAAGAAGAAGAAGAAGAAGAAGAAGAAGAAGAAGAAGAAGAAGAAGAAGAAGAAGAAGAAAACAAATGAATGGGTACTGGAGACGGCGGGGGTGGAAAGGAACCTATTGGAATCAATCAAAAGAAGAAAGATGTCATACTTTGGGCACATAATGAGGAAACAGGGAGATTGCCTAGAGAAAGAAATTGTGCAGGGAACGGTACCAGGAACAAGAACAAGAGGAAGACCAAGGACGAGGTGGATGGACAACATTGGCGAATGGTTGGGATTATCAACAGAGAGGTTGCTTCGAGTAGCCGAGGACAGGAAAGGATGGAGAAGAACCGTCTACAATGCGACCAACCCTCGTAGCGAGGACGGTTAAAGAGAGAGAGAGTCCTTTTTAGTTTCCTTTTTTTGCGTATCATGCCTCTAATTACATAACATGTTTGTAAACCATAGTGCGTATGCAGATGGTTCATTAAAGAATATACTTACTTACTTACTTACTCTCTGGCTCTCTGTCTGTCTGTCTGTCTGTCTGTCTGTCTGTCTGTCTGTCTGTCTGTCTGTCTGTCTGTCTGTCTGTCTGTCTGTCTGTCTGTCTGTCTGTCTCTCCCCCCCAAGGGGAGTTGCTAAGACAGCACAACGATCAACGACCACCGATGTGGCATCGAAGCATCGAACGTTTACCAAAAATGTTGTCATCAAACAATTATTGCAATGATAACAATTTATCTTACGTATTTTTACATTTTTACTCTCAATAACATTAAAGTTTCAAAACTGAATTTACATCCCGTGATTTTCACAGGTTACAGCTAGGCTAGTATCTTAATAAGTCGAGAAACAGCAGTGCAAGCAGTCTGCAATTATAGTCTTTGTTAAATATGTTCATAATAATAATAACAGTAATAATAACAACAGTAGCAGCAGTAATTCTTCGGAATTGCCTCTAAAAGCCTGAGGGATTCTCCCTACCTCGGGCCAAAAAAAATAATAATAAACAATTTTCTTGTGTATATAGCGTGTTTGACCGGAACAGATTTCGTATACCCAGTAATACACGGTGAGTCAGAAAAAACGTGTCCCTACATAACTTAACATAATTCATACAGAAAACCATAAATTTTAATGAAATTTCAAAATAATGACGCTTGATGATCTAGTCAAATTCTAGGCTATATAAATTATTTTTCTTGAAGCTGTACCAGTCTGAACTATAGTTAGTCCACGATAACTTCGACAAAATGGTATTTACCAAAGAAAATAAACATGTAAGATTTGAAAGAGAGATTAAACATTATCATGCGAAACGTTTTTTAAAGGAATTTTGAGATAAAGGGTGGACCCGTAGTGCATTAAATACCCTCTTTCATCGTCAACCAGGTAGCGGTCGCCTGCGAACGGCCAGAACGGTCGACGATGTTGAACAGGTTGGATCGCTGGTGCTCAGCCAGAATACTATGCCGCAAACGCATCGTACGCAGAGAGAAATAGCTCGAGAAATAGGAATCAGTTAGGAGAATCGCTAAGAGTGATTTACATTTAGCAATTTTTAAAGAAACGATGCGCTCAAGAACTCACAGAGGCTAACAAACAAGCAAGATCAAAACGTTCCCTTCCAGTCCGTCAAGCAGTTGCGTACGCGTCTTCGCGCATTCGTGGATGCCCAAGGAGGTCAATTTGAACAAAAATTTAACTTTCTCAATGCTCAGTAATAACTCTTCTATCTTTACTTAAAATTTCGTTGACATAACCTGATTTCTGACGAAGTTAAAGCAAAATATGTGGGACATGTTTTTTCTGACTCACCGTGTAGTTGGGCGTGACATCATGACATCATGGATCCCGTCAACCAATCGCAATATTTTCGGAACCCTTTCGCGCCCATCCTTATTTAGCCTCACACCACATTCAGAGCGAAGGAGGAAAATACATCAGGTCAAGTAATCAATCTTCTGTATTCCACGTCAGTCGTGACAAAAACAGGTTTCGGACAGAAATATCATCGATGCGAACTCTGCTGCCTGGCCCTTTCACCTGCAATACGTCTTAGATGGGGCAGACCAGAAGAGGAATCGACGTGTCCACGGGGACATTTTCATCTACCACAAATCAGGATGGTAAGGCCCTGTGGCGACGTTGTTAATGCTCCAGGTGATGGATAGGAAGGTACATGTCCCTGACATCAGCTAATGACTGATCGACGACAGGCCACCTGTCAGCGTGTCCGCCCCCAGACTCCGTACGCAGTCACTCCTTCAGACAGACAGACAGACTATGACAGACAGACAGACAGACAGACAGACAGACAGACAGACAGACAGACACGGACACACAGAAAGACAGACACAGGGACACACAAACAGCCAGACACAGGGACACAGGCACAAACACAGAGACACACAGACAGACACAGGGACACACAGACAGACAAACATAGACATAGGCAGACACACAGACAGACATACATATGCAGACACACACAGATAGGCAGACAGAGAGACGGACATATGTAGCGACAAACAGACAAACACAGAGACGTGTACAGCCACAAAGATAAACGGACAGCCACACTGAGAGACACAGACACAAGCATACATACAGAAAGACACAGCCTCAAGAACAGACGGACACGGCTCTAATGTCTGCAGGCTGTGTTATTCATGCTGCAAAAAGTTCACTGAACCCAGAGAATCAGTTCCCCATCTGGGTCGAATTGATCGCTGCTTCCATCTGCAAGACTCACATCTTCTACCCAGCCAACATGCCCACACACATTTGATGCTACCCACATGGGTCCCGAATGGGTATATGGGTTCAATATGGACTCCACATGAGCACGCTGGCACAGTATATCCATGCACAGGCAAGTCATTGGGTAGCCACGTCTGTAGGTAGATAATTATCATCTCAATATACGCCAAAGTAACTGTAGGTAGCTTTCATAATTATCAAGTGATAGTAATTCAACTGTAGTGGCAAATTTATATACTGCCACATCAACAAAGACAAATATGTCTGTATCTGTGTCTGTCCGCCTGTCTGTATCTGTCTGTCTCACTGCGTGTCCCTATACATGCATAGCGTGATATTCTAATGGTTTGCGTGTTGGACTGTCAACTGAGAGGTTAGAGGTTCAAATCCCTAACAGGGTTGAACGTTATTTTGAGATTTCTGCTTCACCTGTGCTCCCTAGCCAACTCAGCTGTAATGAGTAAACTGAATATACACTGCAAGTGGAAAGATCATATGGCGAGGGAGAGGCCACCAACAATCATAAGCGGAGGCTAAGAAAATGAAATCGCTAACACTTCACATCCATCGCGGGGTTAGCTAAAGGGACTGCTAAAAAAAATTAAAACGTGTGTACACAACATATATACTAAATCCATAGAGCCGTGGGGTTGGAGATATCGGTCACAGTAAACAGCTCTCAATCACTATGAAGAGCAATTAAATAACTGTGCTGTTATATGCAACATGCATCGGACACTGTGGGACACGCTGGCCGATTACCTTGAGCGTACGACTTGTAACAAGAAGCCTACGGGTTCCAGCATCCTCCACCTGCTGTAGGCACATTTGTGGCCTTCGTCAACTGTGCCCAACACTTGAACGCAAAGGCCAACTCAATTGTTCACTCCAAACTCGACTACTGTAATTCCCTTTCTTGCAACATCAACTCCTCTCAAATGAAACAGTACAGAACCTTCTCGCCCGCAGTCACCAAACCCTCAAGCAACACCATATAATCCCTGCTCTGAAATCACTTCATTGGCTAAAAGTAGTCCAAGCAATCTAGCTCAAATTCCTGATGAACCTGGGAAAAATTGCTTCAGAAGCTTTTTAAACGGTTTCCTGCTCAGAAAAATTGCAAATCATTGGTATTATCATTGGTATTTCTTAGGAAACCCCCAATCCGCCATTTTGAAATTCATTTTCGGGGATGTTCCCCTGAACCGATTTTATCCGATTTTGGATATGTTATTCTGCAATTTTATCTAAGCAGGAACCGTTTTAAAAGCTTCTGAAGCAATTTTTCCCAGGTCCGACTCTAAATTGCCTGGACTGGTCCCTCAGCGCATCCATCACAAAATTGTATCCCTTACCTACAACGCCCTTCAAACCTCTCAACCCTCTTACATTCGTCAGCTATTCGCCATCCAACCGCCCAGGTTTACTAGCTCATCGTCATATCTTTCTCTACCTCGGCCTCCAGTTTCCTCCTCTCTGAAATTCGGCAACCGCTCCTTAGTCAGTCCTGCACCTTCTTTGGAATGAACTAAAAAAAATATCTCCAGTTTTTTCCACCAGCTTGTTCATACTCTTATGTCGCCTGTTAATTTCACTTTTCCTCCACTTGCTTTCCAGTTAGGACTGAAACCGAACTCTTCAAGCTACCATATACTGATTCTACTCCTTCGCTACCACACAACCACCATCATCACCGATTAACACCATAGCACTATACAGTCTATAACTCTATACTGTCTCCTGCTTGCCCTCCCTGGACTCTCTCCTGACATTGCAACGGACAAGGCAGCCTGGGTATTGCGGACTTCATTTGATACAGAGCCGGTGAATAAGCGGGTCTCCTTGACGGGGCCGTTTTTTTTTGCACTGCCAAATTGTGAAGATTTACATTATATTATATTACATTACATCATTTACAGCGTAAGTCTCATGCGACCTATGTGCCTGCGGGTGCCTGTTCGCACATCGGTGGTGGCTTATTTCGGAGATCTGAACTTCAGGCTAGCACTGTCCGCACACGAAGACCTTAGCCAGTGGCGGCGATCTTGTCTGAGAGGTGGGGGGGACAAAGTTGGCCACGATCTCGTCGACGACCTTTTTTTTAAATCTTGTCCCAAAAAAATTTTTTTCCCGCTTCATCTAAAAAAAATTTCCCTTTCATCTTCGAAAAAAAGTTTATGACCTTTTTTTTAGTCCTCAACCTTACTTTCTTACTTTCGTCACTTTTTTCTCTTTTATTCTTTAAATTTTGGGGGACACTTCTGCTAAAACACTACTTTTCTGGTCAAAATGGCACTGAAAACTCGTGTTCGCCCTCACACATAGTTGCATTTGTTGACCTTTTTTCGTGTATCTTCAAAATTTGGGGGGTCCGATGCATGGCGTGTCCCCCCCACTCCTAAAGGTGGGGGTCCTGTTCCCCTCGACCCCCCGGGATCGCCGCCCATGACCTTAGCTGACGCAACACCCAATCAAATGGGCATCGGTAGTGAAGAATTTCACCTGATCCGTTCATTGCGGTCGCTGTTGAAAAACGTCTACATTTGCATCTGCGCATTTAGTCGAGGACCCTTAGCAAGGATTAGAGCTGTAGAGTCATATATTTGGAAACTGTTGACACCCCTAGTGCGATCTTTCTGACCAGCGTGGGCAGTACTCTTTCATTCACAGTCCTTAAAACGATGATCGGATGAACAGGCCCTTGCGTAAGTCTGTTTTCTAGTGTCCAGAAATCCTTCTGTGCGCCAGAGCATCTCAAGAGATCGTACGCCAAGTGCACCAGCCTCACCAACAACAGCAGCAGAAGCAGCAGCCTCCCTCTTGGAAACCCATAAACCTGAAAAACCAGTGCCACGTTCTGTCTTTCTGTCTACAGCGCCACCTGTGAGTGCAGGAAATAGGCAGCAGCACCAGCATAAAGTCTGCACTAAATCTGCATTGTTTTCGCTCAGCCCTCCCCTCCCCCGTTCCTTCCTCCCCTCCCACTCACACTTCCTCTATCTTCCTTCCTTCTTTGCTTCCTTAGTAACCCTCCTTCCTTCAGGTCTTTGTTCCTACCTTCCTTATTTCCTTCCTCATTCCATCCACGCATCCTTCCTTTCTCTTTCCATCCATCCACCCTCCCTCCTTCTTTCCTTCCTTCCATCCTTTCTTTCTCCCCTCCATCAATCTTCCTCCATTCCTTCACTTCTGTCTTCTTTCCTTCCTTCAATCCTTCCTCCTTCATTCCAAACTTCCTTTCTTTCTTTGCTCCATCAATGCTTCCTCTTTCCTTCCTTCTTCTTTTCCTTTTATCCGTCCTTTCTCTCTCCTTCCCTCATTTCCTTCTTTCAATTCATTTTTTTATTCCTTTCTTCCCTCCATAAATACTTCTTTCCTTCCTTCCTTCCTTCTTTATTTCCCTCTCCTCCTCCATCCTTTCTTCTCTATTCCCTTCAGTTCTTCCTCCTCTAATCCATTCTTTCTTCCTTCCCTCCATCAGCGTTCCTTCCTTCCTTCCTTCCTTCCTCTCTTCATTCTTTCTTCTCTCCTATCAATTCTTCCTCCTTTAATCCAATCTTACCCTTCCTCCTCCCACCCACATCACTTAGCACAACTTCCCCGTCTAGTTACACAGATGGTAGCTTCGCGAGGTATCATTTATTTAGGTTAGGCCTCTCTCCCGTGTAAGATATGACAGGTGATAGTGAGTTCCAACCAGAGGCAACCGGCAAAAGGCCATTAAACTAGAACGAGGTCGAATTTGTTTATAAAAATAACAGACGACGGCACAAACGGTGTCTGTTCAAGGTCTAACGTAACAGTTCTCTCTGACTCACCTATTCTTGAGTTTTACTGCCAGAGTCTGATCACGAACTTCCTAGTCTCACACTTCCTACGCCTTGATGTCATGAACCAGTCTAAGCAAGTAAAGTTAACTGCCTTCATAGTACGAACAGCAGCTGTTAGTTGCCATACTAAGGAAGGTAATTAATTCCGTTGGTAATTGCTTACGGCAGTTACCCAGAAGGCAAATAGCTGTCATAGCAACAGTAACCATAGGTAACTGTGATGCTACTACTATGCAACTAACAGTCTAACACTAACAATAACTAACA
Organism: Allolobophora icterica; assembly: GCA_963556255.1. NCBI lineage: Eukaryota > Metazoa > Annelida > Clitellata > Crassiclitellata > Lumbricidae > Allolobophora > Allolobophora icterica. Next base: position 39,290,770 of record OY744610.1, on the reverse strand, counting down.
CCTAGTAGCCAGACAGTTACTAAACATAATATTTTACTTTACGCTACTTAATGCTAATCTAATGTTATGCAACCCAACACTAGCACCAATACTTTGCAACTTAACATAATACCAACACTAACATTAAATAATGTGCTTCTGAATCGTTGCATCGATTTCCCTTCGACTGTTTACGAACTATGGCACTTAAATCTCTGCTATTATTATTATTATTATTATTATTATTATTATTATTATTATTATTATTATTATTATTATTATTATTATTATAATTATAATTATTATTATTATTATTATTATTATTATTATTATTATTATTATTATTATTATTATTATTATTATTATTATTATAACTCAACAATAATACTAATAGCACTGATATCCACACTTAACAGTACGCATTTCTAAACTAATACAGCTTATAAAGGGATGAGAACCTATGTTGAATGCAGGAAATAAAAAGTTCCGCGTCAAGTGTCTTAAATGCAACAAAATGCACACATCCTTTTCAAGAGATTCAAGACTTTACGGATGTAAAGATGACGTCACTCAACCTGTCTTTAACAGAATTTGTGAGAATACATACAGTCTGGTAATATTAGTACACGTTGTCTCATGGCATAATTTAGCTGTATAACTAGTGGGACAAATGTCCCAGTAGTCTTAGGATTTGTCCCAGTAGTTAGGCTGATTTGTCCCAGGCAATGTATGTTTAAAATATTACTAGTGGGACAAATGTTGCAGGAGTTTTAAGATGTGTCCCAGTAGTAAAATGAGATGATTTCCTAAAAAAGGTCATCAGATTTTTCCGAGTTGAGTTAAAAAAAGTCATCAACTAGATCCCAGGGCCGACTTTGTCCCAGTAGTGTAAATCTCTTAAAATATGCACTGCATTGTCTGGTACATATTGTCTGGTAAGAAACCAAAGTCAGTGTGGCATATAAATGCCACACAATAATGTGACCTATTGCAAAATATAGGTATAATGTTTAAGTGTATATGTATATATATACACATATATATGTGTATATATATATATATATATATATATAGGCAATATAATGTTTAGACTACCGTTAGGCTTTACAGGCAACAACGAATGCACTGAAACATCCAACAGTTAATGAGTGTAAGTAAGCTTCCTGGAAACGTTAGACTCTAAACGAATCTACTATCGTAAGTGTAATTGCAGTTCTAATTACAAATTTCTATGGCTCCGCTTGAGGAAAAGCCAATGCCTTAATACGTAAGGCATCAAATGATGGTTCTTCAAGCGCAAATACGGTCTAAAACGCAACACGAGAAGCCGGTTAAAAATCAAACGGGCCAGAGACCAGAAGTCAAGCTAATAGCACCGGTGAAAAGACAAATTGAGACACCAGTCTTGCGTTCAGACTTGAATTATATTAAAGAAAGAACTGAGAGAATGCACAGAACTGGGCTTGTGAGGTCGAATACAATGCAATACAACTGTATTTGATACAATACAATACAACTGTGTTTGAAACAATACAATAAAATATAACTGTATTTGAAACAATACAATACAATTGTTTATTTATTTTTATTTATTTTATTTATTTCGGATATTTCTATAGCGCCTCCTCAAGTCTACTACTACTACTCAGAGGCGCTCCCGACTACAGCATTTTGATACTGTGCCGGAATTTTAACGCCGAAGCGCCACGAGCAATTGCGAGTGAAGGACTTGCCCAAGGTCCGTACGCAGCGGCTAGAGTGGGATTCGAACCTGCAACCCTCCGGTCACAAGGCGCAGAACTTACCACTGAGCCACCACGCCCCACAAGAAGCAATACAATGAATACAAGGGTATTTGATACAATACAGTACAACTTTATTTGATACAATACAACTGTATTTGATACAATACAATACAACTGTATCTGAAACAATACAATACAACTGTATTTGATACAATACAATCCATTGTATTTGATACAATACAGTACAACTGTATTCGAAACAATAAAATACAACTGTATTTGAAACAGTCCCCTGTCCAAAGTTCGCAAGTGCATACACACGACCATACGACAGAACATCAATGGCGCTGAGAAATACTGAGCGAAGGACTTGATAAGATCCTTACAAAGTGAACGTCTGAACAGAGGCTCGAACCCGTAGTCTCCATGATCTATCCACTCGGCTACCCTACCAACACAGCAGTAGTGGTAAGCAGCCTTTCCTGTTGGAAGATAAAATAATATTTAAAAGGCTTTGGGGCGCGATCACAACCAGTGGTTCCGACGCACTACGCGTCACGTCAAACTCAAATAAGCAGCTAAGATTATCCTACTAATAACTACAGAAATCACTCGCAATATCAAGATTGAACATTCGACCGCTATTATCCTTGTGCCAACTATCACTCTAAGCAGGCTGGAGCCACTGTATTTGCTGTCTGGGAAATGCCATCGATTACTTGTCTGATAAGAACGTCTCGATAGTAGTAGTGCCACAGAAACAGACACCTGTTGCAGAATGGTTGATGGAAAAATTACAGTGATAGATATCTCCCACAAAATCATTCGGAATTAACAAGTTCTTCGATAAATATGACAAAAATGGTCATCGCATAACACAATTTCGCCTCTGAGTAGTTCCCTTGAAGGGCGCTATAAAAATCCTCGAATGATTGAATGAATAATTAAGTAATTACTGTCATTTTAATCAAATGAACAGGAATTATTTTCCATGAATTAGCCCTTTCCATTCACGCCTTATCATATGCTGTAAGGATCTTGCTTAAGTCCTTCACTCAATATGCTCAGCAGAATCTAGTTTAAAATGGTATTAATAATCAAATCTGGACAGTTCTATTAGATGATTTAATAATGTAAACAAATTCAATTCGGACACCGGACCTAACCTCGTATAAGCTTTGCCTTTGTAGGGCTCTCATTGTACTTTAATGCTCGAATAAGTTGATTATGTTTGTTATTGATACATGTATGTGACTAAGTACAATAAGGAAGAATATATAAATAAATATATAAATATATAATATATATATATATACATAAATGATGAAGAAAAACAGATATTAATAATTACGACAGTTACAATTATGGTTACAACAATATTATGGCATTATTGATCATACAATATGGCGCAATAGAAGTTACTAATTACAATTACAATTACCTTCCGTCTACAGACATCAAAATACATTGGTACACAGTTTCTTTAATAGGAGATAGTCTGAACCGATTGGAAATCATCTCCTAATTGAGCAATTAATTATCTTACAGTCTAGACTGGAATACGGCTTCTGAGATAGGGTTTAGATCAGTAAGAAACAGATAAGCACATCACCTGAAAAGCTGTTTTCTCTCCATGTTCCAAGTGCGCACCGAGTGTACTTCGAATAAACTCTACGCACCATACGTTAAGCTCACCCTGTGCTCCTTGGTACCTTGGTGGGTACTCCATGCAAACTCGGACAGAACAGGGAAGCAACCGTTTCCACCACCCAAGCATCTCCATGGCAATAAAAACAAATAGCCTCTGCCATCAATTACAGCCGATAATAAGTTGAAGTACTCGATAATCAGTGATGAGTAGTTTATGTACAGCTAGAAATGACTACTGTCTAAGAACACCCTCCGTTTCCAACATTCAGAATGGTAAGCAGACATCGTGGCATTGGTGGTAAGATAAGATAAGAAGGTTGGTACATAAGGATAATCAGTCTTTTACGGCAGGCCTCTTTCAACGCTCTGCCTCAACAGAAAAAGATGTCACTGCTGGAAGAAGCAACAAGGACCGTTTTACTGTCACACGCTGAAGTGGTAAAACTTGCACTGCTTAGGCAACAAAACATGGTTGGAAATTCACACGGTAAAGTGGTAAAGCTTTTCTATACTTTGACTTGGTTTGGTTAAGAAACAAGTCTCAGTATTAATACGCTAAAGTGGCAAAGCAAAAACAGTCTTCATTCTTTGAACATGCGAAAGGTTTGGAAATCCAAACCCTGGTTGAAAATTGAGACGATATAAGAAATAACCTTTAATCCAATGTGATCAACAGCCCGTAATATATCAAAAGCTTCATCGCCGTCCTTAGTGATGACGTAGCAAAGGAAAGCCTCGGTCCCTTCAATTCTAGAGTCAATCATACCACACAAAGCCACTGTTTTCTGAAGCACAGTGACTTCTTTACCCATTCATATATAATCTTTCATTTCACACTTAACGGACTACCACCCTCCCCCACCCCCACAACGTTAGACCCGTCTTCTCTAGAAACACTACTGCCTCCTCTTAAACCCTTTCCTGTCAGCATTTCCATGGGCACTAAATGGCACCCGTGTGGTCTATAAAAGTCACGTATGGGAATATGGGTACTAGCTATATGGGCTCCATATGAGCATGCAGGCAGGGTTAGTGTCAACTGTACTGCTGTCAAATCAAAGATGATAGTTACACACAGTTTGACAACGTGGTGTTGTTTCCCTGCCCCAAGACAGCAGACTGATTG
>OY744610.1:39238770-39281270 GCA_963556255.1 Allolobophora icterica | reverse complement strand
AGAACAAACGTCTAACAGAATTCAAGTCCAAAGAGAGGAAGTCCACTGAAGCATGCAATCATCGAAATCGCTGAAACTTTGACCGAAAAAACCACTGGAATCACTTCATCACAGCGGGGCAAATATGATTTGCCTCAGAAGTCAGAAGCAGAGCAAGAATCAACAGCTGAATTTACTGCAAACCCAGCTTGATAGGGATCACTGGTTGACACCATGTACAATACTGCCCTCAACATAATTATTATATTGCCACAATGATACTATTTGTTGGTTCTAGTCTAAGACTATCGCTCATGGGACTATCGCTCATAGGACCAGTGCCCATAGGACTATCGCTCGTAGGGACCATAGCTCATAGGACTATCGCTCATAAGACCATCGCTCATAGGACTATCGCTCATAGGGCCTTTTGCTCATGGGACTATCGCTCATACACTATGCCGACTATGTTATTAAATATATGGACATCAAAGTAGGAAGCGAGCAATAAACTTCCAATTAGCTAGTAATTATAACAGTAATCACCTAACCAACTGTTCCAATTGACTTCATATAACTTAACAAAATAATGTTTATGAAATATATGCACATCTAAGTAGAGACATCCGTTTGAACACACATTGCTTATAAAATTGCACGGATCATATAGGAAACAAACAAGTGACTTCAAATGAAGATTCAATAACTATTATACAATTACAATACTATAACTACAATAAAAAAATGCACTTCAAAGCAGAAACGGTTTCCCGTGTAGTATAAAATGGCTTACAATAATAATAATAATAATAATAATAATAATAATAATAATAATTATATTCTTTATTATTTCCAACCGACAGACGCAGTAAGATTACATTGAAACATGAAAGTACAATCAATATCTTAACAAAACACACGGTTTGGCAGCCATGCATATCGTCCAAGTAATGAACAATCGAAAGTCTACATCTTCAACGTCTACGTTCTCTTGACATAATGCTGTATGGAGATTTTATGTCTTTTTATAACAAAGAATCCATAAAACAAACCTTGGCGTCTGGGTTTTATTAACAACTTTATTATTTGCTATAATTGCTTGTGGCGTAGATATGATGCCACTTGACGCGGTGTATGAACGCTAATCCTGAGCAAAAGGCCCTATAAGTGATGGTCCTATGAGCGATAGTCCTATAAGCGATGGTCCTATATATGAGCGATAGTCCTATTAAGCGATGGTCCTATATATGAGCGATAGTCCTATAAGTGATGGTTCCTATGAGCGATTGTCCTATAAGCGATGGTCCTATGAGCGATAGTCCTATAAGCGATGGTCCTATATATGAGCGATAGTCCTATAAGCGATGGTCCTATGAGCGATAGTCCTATAAGCGATGGTCCTATGAGCGATAGTCCGTATACCGTATTTGTTGACCCAACATTGAAGCAACCAACTGTCCATACAGCAAAATTCACTAACAAGTCATGAAATTTCATACCCTTTAAAACCTAAAAGCCTTGGAAAATGAGTGTTTTCAAAATTTTTCTTTGATAATATTTCATCATTATTATTATTATTATTATTATTATTATTATTATTATTATTATTATTATTATTATTATTATTATTATTATTATTATTATTATTATTATTATTATTATTATTATTATTATTATTATTTCAGAGGTCTTATATAGCGCCCCTTCAAGGTTATCTACTCAGGAGTGCTCCCAGTCCAACCCCGGTCAAACAAGACAGTTTTCAGGCAAGAGTGGAAAAGAGACGAGCAATCAATTGGGTCAGGCAGCTTTACTGGGAACCCATTTCAGGTCGCTGGGCCAGAGACAGAGAAGACACGGTGTTGCCGGATAGCAGTCCGTGCGCGGGCGACAAGGAGCTCGGCCTGCGTTGCAGAGCGAAGTGAACCACGACGCTGGACAGCCACATGTGGAGCAGCAAAGTTCCCGGAGGTAAGGGGGAACCAAGGCCTCAAGGCACCGCCGAACCAAAGCAGAGACCCCATAAGCAATGCGCTGCGGGTATGGGAGCCAGTGGAGCACCTCCTGCATGTACTCCGAGACCCGGCCAAACTTGGGGATACGACCCACCAGCCGGGCAGCCGTGACCAGGACCCGATTGAGGCACCTCAATCGGCAGGTTGGAAGCCCATCATATATGGCGCTACAATAATCGAGGCGGGAGACCACAAAAGCATGGACAAGTGTAGATGCTGAACTAGGAGAGAGGGAGCGAGATATCACCCTGAGCTGTCGCAGCTGGTAGTAACAGCTGCGGCAGAGGAGATTAATATGTTGAACAAATGTAAGCTCCTGGTCTAAGGTGACTCCTAAGTCTCGGACTGTAGCTAGGAAGGTAAAATGCGGGTATTCCTTGGCAAGGGATCCAAAGACTATCTTTGCGAGCTGTTGACGGGTGCCAAGCCAGATTAGCTGAGTCTTGGCCGAATTGAGCCGTAAGCGATTCGATGACATCCAACCATGCAGGGTCTCAGTTGCCTGGCTCATCATTCCTACTGCAACAGCAGCCTGGACCGCAGGGTAGTGGACATAGGCCTGAAGGTCATCGGCGTATGATTGGCAACGAACAGACTCAGCGGCAAGCAGGGGACCCATGTCAGCAGTAAAAAGAATATATAGAAGGGGCCAAGGACGGAGCCCTGGGGAAGACCAACATGCTAAATGTACCTAGAGATCATAAAAGGTGCTGATGTCTCATCAGTCTCAACTGTCCCCCATTTCTGCTACAATATTCGTAAGAGCGAGTTCCATTTTTTTTATTCAAATCTGATCAAAGCTTGCATAAAACTTCACAAATTGCACATATTTATTTGCCTCTTTTATGTAATTCTTTGCTTTATAAGCCACAATGCTCAAAAAACTTCCACAAATAAACTAGGACTTGTTATTATTGTTCTTGCAAGCATTTTTAACATGTGCAGAATCACACAGAAATGTGATTCTCTGGCACGGTTGGTGCCGGTGCTGAGATGTTTCACGGTTATTTACACCAACTCGAGACTCTAAGGCTGAGAAAAATACTACAGAAATAACAGACAACCGTTCCGATTAGAGTAGTTAGAAAAGCCCAACTGGAAAAGAAGCACATCAACAGATGCTTCACAGAAAGCATTCGGATGTCAAGAGAATTATTATAAATTAAAGGACTATATCATCTTCATAACGTTTTGGCTGTCTCTGTCTCTCTGCCTCCGTCCACCCTCCGTCCGTCCCACTCTCTCTCTCTCTCTCTCTCTCTCTCTCTCTCTCTCTCTCTCTCTCTCTCTCTCTCTCTCTCTCTCTCTCTCTCTCTCTCCTCTCTCTCTCTCTCTCTCTCAATCACACTCTCTGTGTTTCTCCGACCCACCCCTCACTCACTCATTCACTCTCTCTCTCTCTCTCTCTCTCTCTCTCTCTCTCTCTCTCTCTCTCTCTCTCTCTCTCTCTCTCTCTCTCACACACACACACACACTCTCTCTCTGTCTCTTTGTCTCCATCCCACCCTCCCTTCCCCTCTGTCTCATTCTCTGTCTCATTCTCTCTGTCTCATTCTCTCACTCATTCTCTCACGCGTTCACTCTCTCGCTCTCTCACTTCTCTCTGTCTCCATCCCACCCTCTCGTCCCCTCTGTCTCATTCTCTCTCATTCTCTCTCTCACTCACCGAGACACTGAAACTCCATTTGTTATCGCAGTCAAGCCGTATGGAATCCACCAAAAACGTCAGTATGTTTTGGCAACGAAAAGTAAGTCTCATTTTAAGACATTTATCATAAAGACCTAGAACCTGTATAAACAAAAATGCCTTTCAACCCTGGTGAATTTGCATGGGCAGAAGGGAACATCCTGATGGCTCAGACTCCCACTGAAAATAGATTTTCTTCCTACATCTTGCAACAAGTATTTAACCCTCCCCAGTTCTGCCTACCACAACAGCACCCAGCTCATAACCATATTTTTAAAAGTCATGTCTGCCATTTTGCTCAAGGAAAAATCTACCGATGACCTTTGGAGGAACTTCTCTTTATCCTCCACTGTCAATAACTTCATACAAAGAAGTCAAAAGAACACTGGATATATGATGTTATGATCTTTGGAATAAGTCAGGGTTTCATAGATACTATTAAAAGAACCTTCTCTGAGGTTATGACAAAAGTTTTTGTAATTACTTCATATGATAATTATAGTCAAAACCATTGCGTAGCTAGGATTTTACCATAGGGGTGCGTACTTCGTAGCAATAGTCTGCAGACGACCCATAAGTGAAAATCTCTGGAGGCATAGAATTTTAGACAATCACCGAATCAACTTTCTCAATACTATACTTTCTCAATTAGCAGATCCAGGTATAACCTAAAACCAACCAGGAGATAGAAGGATAGGCATGAATGAGTCGGCATTTACCTGTTTACACTTGTTACTCCTGCGAATGATATATAGCTTTGCAGGGCTCATCCTAGACCCCATAGGACTTTACAAGAAAAATAGACACTGTTTACAGAACACAGAAAAGAAAAGGTTGCAAAAAACTCTATACGTTCTTCTAGAAAAACAGATGTTTGCCTAGCTAACCAAACAGCTCCAGGAGATCACTCTACTCTACTTCGGCAAATAATGCCTAAGTAAAGCCAAATTTATGACAGTTATTCCTAAACTCATCAACCTGGGCGGCCCAGATAAGAAACTCAACTTACAAATTTTGTGAAGAATACGATAGAAAGCGTGTGCCAACACGCCAGCCATATTTTGTGTACCCTATAATTAGCAGCTAAGTCGGTGCCTTGCTCACTTAACCAGAAACTTAGTAGGCTAGAAGTGGGACACAACAGTAAATCTGTGTAGAAACCGAAACATAGATCGAGGTATGAAGGACAGACAGACCAAAGTTGTACCAATAGCACTTTTTGCCGATAATGCCGATACCGCGCACAGCCGATTATTAAAACAGCCGATACCGAGTATGAGACCGATTATTTCATTATTTGTTTAGTGAAAATGTTTGGTTCTATTACTTATGATAATTAGTTGTAATCTATTACAAGTTGTGATTTTGTCTACTTGATTTTTAAAGTAAACGAAATTCATTTATACAATTTATACAATTCATGTTAAAAGGATGCACGATTGCAAGTTATATGCTACGCAGAGTGTCTGGCAATACTCCTCAGGTTTAATTACCAATGGTCAAAATGAAAATGTTCATGCACATTGCTTATTATTTCCGTACCTAACAAACATTGTGTTTTGTTTCAGATTTTAGAGCAACTTGTGTTAAATAAACAGACACCAAAATAATCCTGTATTAGTCTGAAGAAGAAGAGCAGTCCCTTAAGCTAGAAGCCTTGAGGCAGCCATGGGTACAAAGTACTAGCGACATTTTTCTTAACCTCGGCATATGAGGGAAGGTGATCAGTCCTCTCCCTCGCAGTCTCATCTTCCCAAGGTAACGGTCAGCATACTCATTATAGTTGAGTTTGCTAGGGGTGCAGGTGGAGCAGAAATGCCGAACCAAATATCTACACTGCCAAGGATTTGAATCCCGAACCTCTCAGTTGACAGTCCAGCATGCTAACCAGTAAACACTAATCACGGCACTATCGAGCACCCCCTAACAAAAGAATCATATCAAAAGTAGGTTTACACAAACAATGGCATAATAAATGATTCATTGACTTATTTATACACAAACTGGTACATATATATATATATATTATATATATATATATATATAATATACACGTACACACACATATATATGTATATATATACATACACATTACACAGGCCTCTACAACCATGGATATGTACTGCAAGCGTGTATTATTCTACACCCTGGAAATCAGAAACAGCCTACATCCTCTGCAATAACTGCCATTCAGATGAACACAGACTTTCTGATCCTTACTACTATCAGATCACGAAACGTCCCTACATACAATCACTCCCAGGCATTTCACTCCAAACTAGAAAGCAATACAGTTTAAAAATCCTACGCTGACTCTTCACTTCATCTTATCTTCCATGTCACTGAAACTCTAGGCACCATCCACCATGTCATTCCGTCAATCTTCCAGCCTGACCTTTGGATCTCAAACCAAACCTGACCCAGTTCCTGTCCCAGCAGCTTTGCCTGAAATCAAATGCTTAACGCTGTCTTAAAAATTTTGTCTTGCTTGAGCACAAACCAGAGTTTGCATACTTGTTTACTTAAGAAAATCCACAACTTAGACCTAGACTGCATCCATATGAGCAGAAAAACTTTAAAACATGCTTACAAACAAGAAACTGTACTTATACATTACGACACTATGATTAAAAGTGCAGCACTCTGCTTACAAGTACGATAGTAACGATGCTATACTTACAAATAAGTATTACAGATAAGTATGTATGTCTGTATGTATCTAGCTACTTGTTATGCACTTGTTAAGAACTACACAACGGTGCTACGCTTGCTTAGCACCTTCTTGAGTTTCTTAACAGTGCTTTACAGGTTACCATATACTTAAACTATGCTAACAATAGGCTATTCATAAATCAAGCTATTGTCATTGCAAGTGCAGCATCCTCTTAAAAACACAATGTGCTATAGTATCCATGGTATCATTGCAAACAGGATATTGGTAGACATAATATAAATTTTGTAGAATATTATACAACTCCTTAAAGCAGGATACTTTGCTTACCAGTGGCATGTTGTATCTCTGCAAAGATATCCTATAAGAGGGCAAAATGAATGCTTTGGAAAAATGAAAATCATAAGATTCAACTTACACAGCAAAGCTATTTTAAGAATTCCTAATGCCTTTTGGAATGTTTTGAAGCATATTAAGACACCCTCCCATAAAAATCGATCTTCCTCGACACACCCATCCTGTTTTAATTCTCACAGAAACCACATATACTGTAACAAATCTTCCACACAAATGGACCGCAACGCTGTCATCCTCACTAAACAAAAGATAAATTATGTCGCACCAGTGTGGCTCCAATCACCACGAGACACTAACATGCCTGGAAAATAGTCTGTTTAATATCTCCGGGTGCAAATGGCTGTCAGGTTTTGATATAATACAGAATTTACCGTAGTCTCAATATCAGCGTCTTTTTGATTCACAAGCGGTGGTGTAGTACTTCTTGCCAGATGGTGGATTCAGAAAGAAGCCCATAACAATCCATCATAATAAACCTGCGCTATAATAATTCTGCTCGTAAGTCCGTGGCAGAACCCAGATAATTTCATTTCCAGGAAACGTTCAAGAACGTATAACCAAAAGGCAAAAGGTTGAGGGAAGAAAATGATATAGGGAGCTTAAAATGACATTATCAGTGAAGAAATTACATTAGCAGGAGATTTAAAACGACATTAGGAAGTGCACAGATGACATTATCAGATGGTTAGAGATTACATCATCAGGAAACAGAGGACATTATCAGGATGTGAAATACGACATTCGAAGGTGACATCATCTGGAGTTTAGAAATGACATCAAAGTAAACAAAGGATATTATCATGAGGTCAGGGGCGTCTATCCCCTCCTAAGTCATTGGAGCAACTTCCCCCTCTTCTTCCCTCTTCCTCCTTCCTTCCCCCCCCCTAAAATGGTGGCACACACACTGACAGATCTTCCCCCCATTTCTTGGATGGAGCATTTGCTCCAAGGTTTTATGGTGCAGACGCCCCTGCATGAGGTAAAACATGACATAATAAGTAAACAAACGTCATTTTGAGAAGTGAAAAGGACACTAAAAGTAAACAAATAATATGACCCAGAGGTGAAACATTGCATTGTATTGTATTGTATTGTAGTTGGAAATTTAGAAAGCACCTCTCTACAGTAGAGACTATATACAGAGGCGTGCTCATAAACATTACATCATGAGTAGACAAATGACATTGTCACAAGTCAAAATATGACACTGAAGTACATAAACAACATCAACAGGAATATAAAATATTTTGAGTATACAACATTAAGAGTAAATAAATTAATGACCCACAGGTTAAAGAAACAACAGGAGTAAAGAAGATTTAGAAATTCAATTATCAATTATCAATTTAGTCTTATATGGTATAAATTCACTGTTAAAATACAGCTCAACATGCAATACCGGTTTACCTGAGATTTATTTAAATCAGTTAGATAAATAGCTAAACAAGCAGTGCATTTGGTAGCTTTTAGCAAGGCACTATATAAACATTTGTTACATTACATTACATGGGTTGAAACAAGTATCTAGCTGCAGGCTGCAGTAGCCACTCTTTGCTACAAACATTATATTCTTATAAGTGTTCTGGCAACACCAATGTCTGCTGTAATCAGCCATAACCACAGTGATTATAGTTATAAAAGGTGCCACACAAGTGTCTCATAATATTAGACTACATTAAAGCTCTACTGTATTATGTGCTGCTGACCTTAATCAACCATACAACTGATACCATACCATTGATATCGCTGATACCATCGACTCATGTCTCATCACTATCATCTGGCCCTTCAAAAACATCAAAAAATAAACCAGTCCTGTCTCAAGATTGATTCTGCCACGTTGAATACTACTAAACACCACGAAAATATATGAATGAACTATAAATCTTTTGGAGATTCCTTAAAAGCCTCTACATAAATGATCTCATACATACATAACCACATGCATACATACATAATGCATACATACATACAAACACACAATACATAAATCAATTTTTAGCCATCGGCAATAGAATTTTTCTTGGAATTGATTTTGCATCATTCTCGAGCACTTGAAAAATATTTGAATTAAAGATATACGAAATATAAAGAAATATCTGGTAAAGGATATGGCCAATTCATGGCGGCTAGACACCAACTTCTGGGCGGAGTCGTCTGTTCGAACAGGAAGAACGCCTTCTTTACAAAACCCGGAAACGGAAGTTCGCTGTCGTCGTCATCGCCGCTGTCCGCGTGATGGTCCTCGGTCAGCTCGCGCACGAAGCGACTCTGTTGAATCTGCTGACGAAGGCGTAATCCACCCGATCGCCCATCGTCGCTTTCGAAGGGGTGGAACAGGGCGAGGGACTTGCGGCGACTCGACGGGGCCAGCGAGAAGGATCGCGTGGTCCGCTGGTGCATTCTGGGAGTCTTGGAGGAGGATGACGTTTTTTCGCGTCTACCACTCGACTCCTCCGACATGCGAGACCAGTCGCATAACTCCTATCAACCAAGACATTAGTGTGGAATCAATCAGACACTCTGCACCGTTGCCACAGCCGAGTCTTGTTACTGATTCTTCGATCGCGTTGCGGTTGCTTGATATCTGGCATCCAGTATCACAGCGAAAACCGTCATGCTTGACCGCACGTAAATTGCCCTCCGGATTTAGATAATCCATGCTTTAATCCAAAATCTAAAAAAATCAAAAGATGTAACTTAAACTCCGGTTAAATTTACTGACATTGAAAACACAAAGTCACAACATAAAAGACAAGCATGTGTGATTAGCAGTTGGTTCAAATATACTTACTTACTTACCTGCTTACTTACTTATAATTGAAATCCAGGGTGCGTTGCGTATTTGGACTACAATCAAGAGGGCCATACGGCTCTGGCAGTGACGAGTTTACTATAGGAACTAAGCAATGAATATATAGAAGAATGGAAACTATAGGCCCCATATCGGAAATAATGACTTTCCTGTCCTGTGTATAATTCCTATTTAATTGGTCTTTGAGAACAAACGCGCTATATGACTTAACGGTGTCACATTTCAGAGGTGGGCAAACCTAAGAATTAAAAATTAATAATTGGACATTAAATTTAATTTGAAACTGCGACAGAGAAAACTATAAGTAGCCTAAACCTAAGAATTAAACATTAATAACTGGACATTAGGCCCTAAATTTAATTTAAAACTGCGAACGAGTAAACTATAAGTAAATTTATTGATATTACTATAGGGCCTATTAGTGACAATGTTCTGAAATTTTAAAGTTCTGTTGTTCTTATTTGTGTCTTCTGAATTGTCTTGTGCTTTCTTTAACAAAATGAAAAACTTGAAATGCTAGAACATCAATATTAGGAGCAGTAAAACACTTGGCCTAGGGGCTGAAGAGAAGAGTTTAATCCGTTCATGGGCTCTGGCCTTTGACCACTGGCTTGTTCTCCCCAAACCCGAACTAAATCAGCTCTTTGATTGCCGTTCCGCCTCCCCCGTATACTGCAATATACAGAGGCGCCTATACGGAGAATCTGCCACTAAGAAGAGCAATAGGGATAGACAATTAAGCTTACACGGAAAGGAGAGAATTGCATGGCTGAAATTTACTCCAGTGGTAAATATGGTCAAACCATTGAGTGGATAGCTTCTTTTAATCGAAAAGAAGTTGAAAGAAAAGAAGGCGGCATTTTGTGAGCAATGTAGTTCAGTTAGGCCGATTAGATTCCCGCGGGGTTCGAGCATCACATGTAGGAGAATTTGGGAGAGGGAGACGTTTTGGAGTCTTGGAGATGATATGGAATGCACTGAATATCACAAACGTATACCGGTACCCACTTCTTCTGCGCTTGATATCTAGGTCTAATGTGTGTCTGCGCCAATGCCAATACATCAAAAGCACTCTCCTGATCTCACGATTTGACTGTGGACATGAACTGTTAGCAAGGATCGAGTCAAGAAGACGGAAGATCCATTATTCGTCCTTCAAATGATCTCAAGAAAACATGAAATGATCAGAAGTGGGCTGTAGTCTTAATTAACGCCGTCAGCCACGAAATCGCGCAGAATCCGAGAAGAAGACTTCGAGAGAAGCCATCAAAACAGGCATAAAAAAGGACGTCCGCAAAAATGACCTACTTCTGACTCCTCTTTCCCATCGTTCGTATTTGTCCGCATATTTTCGCATCTGGAATTACTCTGCCCTTCTTCATCTGCGAATATCCGCATACCAAGTGTCACCGACGTCAACGATCCTTGAAGATCGGTGGCGGGTGACACAAGCACAAGACGTGGTGCAGTGGAATTTACGTTGCGCCCAACGCCAACAGAGTCGACAAAAGATCCAATGCAGCGGGTTACAGACTGTCACCTGTCTGGCTGTAGTTTAGTGTTTAACTTTAAGGCCAGTGATGGAAACTAAACTAATTTTTGTAGTCAAACTATTTTTCAACTGGAATAAAACAGTTTAAGACTTAACTAACGTTGGCAACTGATTTAGGAAATAAGTTAACTAAACTAAATAGAATTAGTTAAACTTTTCCAACTTTTTTCCAACTACTTATGACAAACATTTTCACAATAACAGCTGATTTTGTTAGTTAAACTTTTAGTTAGCAACTAAAATATATTAGTTACACTATGGTTTTAGCTAAAAAAAATTCTAGTTAAACTGAATTCATCCTTAACTAACAAATTTAAGTTTAACTAAAAGTTAGCAACTTTTTAGTTAACTATTTCCCATCACTGTTTAAGGCACAGACTATACTGAAACAACTGCATGTACCGTACCTAATTCAGATGTGGATCAACGTCTGCATTGAGTAGGTCCCTATAACCCCTTCCCTTTGTCCCCATCGGATGAACCATCCCTCTCCAGCTATTTTCGGACAATCTTAAAGGACGTTGAACTCCGCCACTGCCAGTCGCTGCCAGCAGTGCCAGGTAGTGTCGGTCCTAAAGCTGAAGAAATGATGAGGGCAACGTCAACAATCCTGACAGCCATAAGATGTCGTTAAACACTGGAGCCTACTAGATCCTAAATCTTAGATTACCTAGAGTCGTGATACGGGGAACCTAACTTAGAACAGTGTTTGCCTTGGCGAACCGCGATCGGACACATTCATTGGGTTCAAAGCCCGCCTTATCGCGCCACTGGAGTCAAACTGCCTGTCAGCCACATAGGCTCAACCTAAGCCCAACGAAAGGTTACTACACGAACGCCCTTTTCCACTTTTCCACTTTTCCACTTTGCATAGCATCTCTGACCGCTGAAATATGCATAGGTTACCATTTACCCTACCAGCGATCTGCATTAGTGTCTACACTCCACAGGTAGGATTCCTGGAAAACCTCCGCCGCCTTGACGTGGTGAGAGCTGTAAAGACCGAGCGAAGGCCACTACCATAAAAAATAGCGCAGCCTAATTAAGCCCAGAGTAGGCCTAGACTCGTGAGCCTAATCCAAACGCTGCAAATATATCCGTCCACGGCAGCTCATAAATAAGCCAAGCCTATAGAAACAAACGAAAAGAAACTAATTGCATGGCACCTAGCGTAAGTTGATGAACGAGTCCAGAAGTCAAGAGTATCACCTCTCCAGGTGAAATACGTTCAGCGTTAGGCTATCGCTGTGCAGTGAAAATGAACAGGGTCGAGGCCACGTGGTCGCTATGGAAACGTGTGGGCGCTATATTTACGTTGACGAGTTATTGCAACGTGGAAGAAAGTAATTCTACGATAGGATCTATAGGCCTGTGTCTGCTTCAGTGCACACACTCTACGTCTAATGATGATGGTGGTGACGACGACGACGACGACGACGACGATGATGATGATGATGATGATGATAATGATGACGATGGTGATGATTGCTATGATGAAGATAGTGATGATGATGATGATGATGATGATGATGATGATGATGATGATGATGATGATGATGATGATGATGATGATGATGATGATTGTCATGATGAAGATAGTGATGAAGATAGTGATGATGATGATGATGATGATGATGATGATGATGATGATGATGATGATGATGATGATGATGATGATTGTCATGATGAAAATAGTGATGATGATGATGATGATGATGATGATGATGATGATGATGATGATGATGATGATGATGATGATGATGATGATGATGATGATGATGATGATGATTGTCATGATGAAGATAGTGATGATGATGATGATGATGATGATGATGATGATGATGATGATGATGATGATGATTGTCATGATGAAGATAGTGATGATGATGATGATGATGACGATGATGATGATGATGATGACGATGGTGATGATTGTTATGATGATGATGACGATGGTAATGATGATGATGATGATGATGATGATGATGATTGTCATGATGAAGATAGTGATGATGATGATGATGATGATGATGATGATGATGATGATGATGATGATGATGATGATGATGATGATGATGATGATGATGATGATGATGATGATGATGATGATGATAATGATAATAATAATAATAATAATAATAATAATAATAATAATAATAATAATAATAATAATAATAATAATAATAATAATAATAATAATAATAATAATAGTAATACGTGAGTTCCAATGGTAGGGACTATCACTGGTAATCCCAAGGCTGGAGGGCATCACTATATACACGATGCACTCATCCTCTTAAGAAACTCCCACGTTACGGTGATTTCCTTGCGTGGACCACCCCCCTATTAGAAAAATCTTGCACTTCAGCCACTGTCGAATACCATCAAACAAGACTTAAGGCTGTTGCAGCCCCACATGCGAGCGATTGACTCTTTTCTAAACCCATCACTGCCTCTGGTCTGAGACTGGACGACTAGGCCATGAGAGATGCAGTAGGCCTCAGGTCAACATCTGCAGACCTCATGAGTGCCGATGTGGGGTCTTTGTCAAAGCCCTTTTTCTCATTGGCTTTCTTGCTCCCTGGGACCAGGTAGAGCCGCCAGACATGTATTCGAACCTCAACGATCTAATGTGTCGGGATGTTAGTCGCGCGGGTTTTCCAGCAGTAAAGGAGCCACACGGACTTAGCAGAACGGATGGGAAAAGACTGGATGGCCTAACTCTCTATGGCGGATGGGCCGAGCTTTGATTTGGGATGCCACGGTAACAGATACTCTGGACGCATCACACCTTCCTCCATATCTACCTCAGCAGCTGGTGTAGCCAAATTGGCAGCAGACAGCAAGTGCGCAAAATACAACACATTCGCACAAACCTACCACTTTGTCCCGTTGACGTTTGAAACTCTTGGTCTAATTAACAGCAGTGGCCTATACCCTACTTTTCATCACAGAGTTGGGTGCTGTCTCTCTCGTATAATCTGTGACACGAGAGAAACCAGTTCCTTTTTCAGCGCATTGCCATCATAATCCAACGCTTAAACGCCATTGCCTTCCTAGGGACCTTTGCTCCACCAGATTTTGACAAGCTCTAGCCTTTCCATAGTAGTTTTAATTCCTGGGGGTCTGAGTTACATCGGGGCTAAAAAAAGTGAAAGAAGGATGAGGAGCACAGGCTGTCGAGTTTCTTTCACTTATCTATCCACTAATCTACGTTGACCTTAACCCAGTGGTGGTTTTACTGGGGAGTGCGGAGGCTGTAGCCCCCTAGCTCGAAAGTTAGCCCCTTCGTTTTTCTTAGCCACTATATATACATTTTAGCCCCTCCCCTAGTTTGACGTTTAATTAGCCATGCATTGCCTACAACTTACCGGGGACAGCAATATAATACTAATCTTCTTTATTATTTTAAACTGACAAGTACTCAGTAAGATTACATTGAAACATGACAGTACAATCAAGATCTTAATTAAACACACGTTTGGCAGCCATACAAGGCGCCTCCCTAGAGGGGGTTACGGGTATCAAACCGCGATCTAATGCTCTGCTGGCCATGAGTGTCACCATTACTCTATCCCCCTCCCCACTTGTACATTTATGGGGGAAGAAAGGGGCTGAAGCAATGTGTAGCTTCCCAGTCCAAAAACCATCGTCACTGCCTTAAACGTTTCATCTTCTATACCGACTGCGCTCAAATAAGTCTCTACGCTTAGTCACCTCAGTATCCGAGCCAATGCACTTCTGCTATCAACCACACTGGTGCATTTCAGCGAGTTGAATCTCGGGATAGCACGGTCCGTACACGGGACCTTAAATGACGTGGCACCACTCGCGTAAACTTGTCCAAAATATTGGGGGTGGGGGAGCATTTGGTTATTCATTCTACACTTGTTGCATTGGGTGTAAAGTCCATCTCAATTATTGGGGAGCACGTGCCCCGGGTGCCCCCCCGAATCTACGCCTACGGATGGCACCCATTCAAATGAGCAGCGGTTGTGAAGGATATCACCCCATTAACTCATTGACAAAACGACTAGGAGTGAGGCCATACGATCGCCTAGGAAAACAGTGTACACTTTCATTTACTCTGCCATCCTGTACTGCTACCGCTTTCGCACAGCCTTCGAGTTCCATTGTGCGCTGAACACAATGGGACAAACAGTTTTTTGATGCCTCCGATCCTTCACCGTCCTGCAACTATAGTTGCCATCCTATTCGCTTCAAACATAGAGATCCTTCACAGCCTCTCTTTGTCTATATTCCGCAAACGCTTGAAGACCATTCTGTTCGATCGTGGTTTCATTGTGTTAGGTCGGGATGGACTTTTATGAGTGTCTCTTGAAGCGGCGCTATATAAATTGCAATTACAATTACAATAGCAATTAGCAGACAACACTCTCCCAGCCTTACTCACCTACGCATTCTGAATATCAGACCTAATCAGGAATGAAACTGATCCAATTAACAACCTCCAGTTTATATCGCGTCGGTAATTCAGCTGGTTTCCCTACAGTATCGTTTTTGTAATGTCTGAGATGTACATTACATTACAGGCTGCGGTGGAGGGAAGAGCATCTGAGTCTGATTGACTGAGCAAACGATGAGCGTATAGTTGTCTGCTGGTGACATTCGATGCCAAATGGGATCAGCAGAGGAATTCCGACAATGTGGCATTGTCTGCATTGCAGACAATGTGTTGCAATTATTGAATAAACACCAGCCATTGCAGTAAGAGCAAATGTCTGGGCCGTGCATATTGCAGTACCTGCCTGGTCCCTGCGCTGATGTATGTATGTATGTATGTATGCATGGATGGATAGATACGTGTATGTATGTATGTATGTATGACATGTATGTATGTGTGTATGTATGTATGTATGTACGTACGTATGTATGTATGCCTTATGTGCTTCAATACACGTGTACATTCAAACGCCTTTGTCTTTCCGTTAACGCATCAGTGAACACCATGATTTGTTAGGTATCTCTTGTTTTTCTGAACGTAGGCCAGTCGGCGCGTGTCCAATTGCAATGACTCCTAACAAACAGCATGCAGCATAAAATTATATATAATTGCGTGCTTATACTGGGTCTAATATGTACATATATTATATATATATATATACACTTACACCGCATATATCACTTCCGATCAGTCTATCTCAATCAATCAATAAAAAATCTTTATTGAATCCAAATAACGTATATGACAAAACAATCTTCAAAACAGGAACAAATAGAAGCTCACGTTACTGGAAGCAAAAGGTGGCCCTAAAGGGAAGACTATTCCCGCTAGGAAGGGACACCTATTTGATCAAGTGCCACTGCCTATCAGACTGTCCTTGATTCGGGATACCCAATTTCATCTCATGGTAAGGGTTAGTGCCGAACGGCGCAAATTAAACCAGTAGAAGGCAGACCCATCAATGAGCAACCAAAAACGGAAAAGGAACAAAATTTGAACAAGTATAAGTTCTTAACTAATCTTAACTAAGGTACTTAACTAGGGAAACGACTACAAAAATGAAATTAAAAGGAGCATTTAATACGGTCACAATTAAGAATTGAGAATTAAAAAAGAGAATTGAGCATGGCCCACACGCGGTTATGTGCAACCCAATACCGTGATGTAATCCTAGATGTATGTTGTTAATGCAGTAGCTCAGGAGGTGTTCAGAAGGAACGATTTAAATCTGGTTTTGAATAAGTAGCTATTTGAAGAACGACGAATTTCAAGAGGTATTGTTTTCCAGAGTTTGGGCCCATAAAACTTAATACTAAAAACTCGTATGTTAGTACGAGCTTTGGTAGATCGGAGGGTGGCAGCATTCCTAGTATCGTAGGAGTGAATCTGTGTTCCGGCTATAAAGTAATTCTGAAATAAGATAGGTAAGATATTATTTTCGAACCGGTAAATAAAATCTCCGATTTGTACCGCTCTAAATATATATATGCTAGGATAGCGATCAGGCAAATTGGAAGGCGATAAAATTCTGTGAAGCGTATGTAATGCTCTGCTTGGCTTAGCAGAGAGCAGCGATGTCGCGTTCAACACGCTTCATGAAATTTCGCATCTTCCATCCGTCGTGGTCTGTCAAGACATCGACGGGGGGGGCGGGCAGCGGAGACCTCGGCCTCCTATGATCACGACTCAGACATGCCACTCCTTTGTTAACCTCAGTGATAGACGAGGCAACAGGCAGTACACGAGACGGCCAAAGGTCGACATATCTCAGTTACTGCAGGCGTGGGTAGATTTTATTTCCCTCTCCAAGCGATTGGCTGATTACCTGTTGGTTGCAGGTTTGTTATAGGTCGACCGTGACGTGTTTGTGTTTGACGGGGCTTCCCCAATTGATTGCGACTACTGACTACCTACCGTGTCACTTGAAAGCGATCATCGACGAAGCTAGATGGAGGTCATTGGATTTGATCATTAGATTGTATATACCGGGTTATACCCTGTATCTATATCCTTCCGTCCTTAAGTTATGTATCTCTCTTTCGTATCGACTTTCCGTAATCTGTCTTCTAGTTTCAGTGTTTGAGTCGTCGGTTTTGTTGAGAGGGTAGAACCCCCTGGGGGTTTTTCCATCAGGCTCTTCTTCTAACTTCCTCAACTAAGTAACTGAAACGATGTTGAGGACAGGGGCGTCTATCCCCCTAAGTCATTGGAGAACGTCCCTTTTCCCCTCTTCTTCCCCCTCCCCGTTCCTTCCCCCTAAAATAGTGGCACACACACTTACAGATCCCCCTTATTTCTTAGATGGAGCATATGCTCCAAGGTTTCTATGGTGTGGACGCCCCTGGTTGAGGAGTCAGGTCTTGACCCCATCATGCATGGCATCAATGGTCCGCCGCTAACAGCGCTGGATGTAGGAACATATGTTATTTCTTGGCTTAAGCTAGCAGGTATGGTGCTTTGGACAAAGCCTCTGGTCTACCAACGAAAAGAAGTTACAAAACATAGTTCCCCTCCAAAGTTTTGTTTAAACTGAAGTGTAATAGTTCTGAAAATTATGGTTTAGGCCTACGTTTTTTGCATACCTATTTAGACGTGTGATCATTTTAATTCTTGCTTGTTGCATAAATAAATTAAAACAGGAAACAAAAATATCTCATGAGTCGCCAGTTGTTTCGTGTGCAACATCAGATTTTAACCTGCGTTTGTGTAATCAAGTAGACCTGCTCTGTAAAATTTATGACCCCGCAACTCTTTTTCGACAAGTAAAACAACTGTGAATGATAATGAGTTAAGCTACATAGGGTAAACCATATTACGACGTTTATTAACCTAAGAAAACTGTCGTAAATCACTTTCAAGAACTTCTTTGTCTTGTGGGATTTCGTGGACATTTGTATCACGGTCGATGGTATACTCGTGAATTTAAGACAGGCTTAGGTTCCGTTACACACTTAAGCCACGATTTTTATGATTTATGGAGTAATTGCTCCAATCGGAAATATCGCACATCGATCATTTCATAAATAACTTCTCGGATGTCTATATACATATACATAAATAAATCTTATATATCAGATAAAGGCATATATATCTCTCCAGTTACACACACACGTAATCTGCCCTCCGTTGCCTAGGCCTATAGCAGTTACAGTTTCCATTGTTTACCATCTTATGGCTGCCAGGTCCAGGCTGTTGACATCCACCTTACCTTACCAATTCCCAACGTTCATCGTTGCCTAGATGTATAACAGGTCTTTTGTTTATATACGTCTATATAATATAAATAGTCCTATATGAATTGCAGTTTTGTTTTGGGTATGTATATATATATATATATAGAGGAAATGTGAGACGACTGAGTCGTGTATAAGATATACCTATTTTGCGCAGGATATCGATAAGTAAATACAGGTCTCTCTCTCTCTCTCTCTCTCTCTCTCTCTCTCTCTCTCTCTCTCTCTCTCTCTCTCTCTCTCTCTCTCTCTCTCTCTCTCTCTCTCTCTCTCTCTCTCTCTCTCTCTCTGTCTCTGTCTGTCTGTCTGTCTCTCTCTCTGTCTCTCTCTCTGTCTCTCTGTCTCTGTCTGTCTGTCTGTCTGTCTGTCTGTCTGTCTGTCTCTCTCTCTCTCTCTCTCTCTCTCTCTCTCGATGCATATACATATGGTGCACGTGTATATATATATATATATGTATATATATATACATACCACTTATATATATATACATATATACGTATGTGTGCATGCATATGCATATATATGTATGCATATATATATATGTGTGTGTATATATATATGGGATCGTAGACTTATTTATGCACGTGAGGGGTCGTGTGCAGCGCAATGCATCACAGCGTTGGTCTGAGTGGCTCTAAGTATATGACGTCGCATCATAAACTTTGGCGCTCGATGCTTAGTCGTCGACGTTTAAATAATTAACAGCAACAGATCTCTCGCAGATGGGGGAAGAGCGGGTGATGGTGATGTCCACTGGAACTACGCAACGCGCTATGGCCTCTTGTATCTTGTACAGAAGGTTCAAAGGTCAATGGCGGGGGAACCGTACGACAGTATGCTTGGGATTGCTGACGCTTAAAGTGTTCTAAATTTGTTTCGCGTTGAGTCATTAACCGATATGAGATTGAATTTGAGCTACATGATTTGCTTGCGTCAACTACCTCAGGTAAACAAAACGCAGCAATTTAAACCACGTTCACTTTATATAACGCTCATAGAAAAAACCTATCTACACGGTCATTGCCTATAGACCCAGGGGCGTCTATCCCCCCTAAGTAATTGGAGCAACGTCCCTTTTCCACCTCTTCTTCCCCCTCTCCGTTCCTTCCCCCCTAAAATGGTGGCACAAATACTGACAGATCTTCCCCCTTATTTCTTGGATGGAGCATTTGCTCCAAGGTTTCTATGGTGTAGACGCCCCTGTATAGACCCTACTTAACGAAGCGCAACTGTACGATTGTCAGAGTGGTTTAAGGTTCTAACCTTTACCTGCACGCTGTAATAAATGGGCTCACTTGGGAAAATCTGCGGCTAGGATCTTTAGTAATGCTGCGATAACAATGTGCAAAAACTTGAATTTTCTCACATTGCAAACAAAACGCAGGTTTGGGCATCAGCCTAATGATTGCATATCAGTCCAAACTGTGAATGTTAAGCAATTGTCTTTTCAAGTTGGAAATGATAGTTAATAATCGCACGGTAGCAATATGCGCATAAATCTATCAACGACATTTGATAAGTCTAACTTTCAACCTAGCACATCATGGAATGAGTATAAGCTTACATGTTCAAAATCTTTTCGCGCTATTTCTTACAATAAATGAATATTTGACTGCCTTTTATAAGCTTTTTTTGCCAAGACAGCAGACAGATCGAACTCATATACCTCGGTTCCAGCAAACCATATCACACGGGTCTCAACCGGTCCCTTACTAATCACACGGCAGCGTGTCATTTTCCGTGCGAGCAGACGCTCCTATAGCAGACGTCATGCTTAAACAGCCATTTGACGCGCGGTCGCTAGACACATTGCAATGTCATCCAGCAAGCCAAGGCACGCGATCACTGCGTGCCGACTAGACGCACTGACAAACCGTTGACGTGTGGTCAGTGTGGTGCACAAAAAAGTAAACAAACCGATGGCTCATCGGTGTGATATGACGGAAACTTTCAGAGAGGAGCGGGAAGGAGAGCCGAACAGTGCAGAGCAGAAGAGAGAGAGGACATAAGAGCAACGGAGTAGAGTGGAGTGTTGAGGAGAGAGAGAGAGAGGAGAGCAGAGGAGAGGTGGAAACGTAAGCTAAATTAATCGACTTGATGACATGCGTTCGTACGTCCGGCAAAATCCATATAATCGCTAATACACATTTAAGCCCTACCTACTCATAATAGCCTACTCATAATCATTCATTCATATATGCATATCCAAACACACACACACACACACACACACACACACACACACACACACACACACACACACACACACACACACACACACACACACACACACACACACACACACACACACACACACACACACACACACACACACACACACATACATACACACACACACACATATTTATATATATATACGCATATGCGTATATACATAAATACATGTACACAGACAGTACTTTGTTGATTACACTGCAAAGGTTAATATTCAATCGATATGCCAAAGCACAGAAGGTATACGTTTATTTTAAGCACATTTATCAACACCATGTGGGTTATTATGGATGAATTTTATCAATTTGTTGGCTGATACTTGTTATGTAGGATAGATGCATTTGACCATATTTTGAGACAACGTAGGAGCAATGTTCCCTCTAAGCTGCGCGCGTGCGCGCGCGCACGGCATTTCAAACTAGCGCGCACAACATTTTCTTCCTAGCGTACAAATTTCATGAGCTCTAATTTTTATTTTCGATGTTAAATTTTGTCCATTTTTCCAGCTGATGACATATTTAGCCTACGATGTTCAAAAGGCCAAACAAGGCTTGTGGTAAGAAATGTCTTCCCGTGTAGATCTCGGCCTCTCTGCACTATAGCCTGTATAGAACGGACGCTTCATGATAGCCTAGTACCTAATTGATACAGACGGCAACAGCTGTATTCGTATGTGTGGGGTCTGTCTAAGTCACCCGATGTGCCAGGCCAGAGCAGGGCTTATTCTAAGGAATTTTCTCAACTGCACATGAGGGGCGAATTAGGGGGTCTGGAGGCTGTGCCCCAGTAGGGTCCAGGGGCAAAGTCCTTGGTCAAGAGGTTCGCTCCCTGAAGCTAATTAATAAGATATGACATTTCAAACAGTGAATTCTCCTCATTTTTGACAATTTTTAGTGCATTTTATTATTTCAATTTTATGGCTTCCGAGTGGACATAATTAATTAAGTCTGTTCAAAGACGATTCATAAAACGGCATCCTGGCCTAAAACCTAAGGAATAAGTAAAACAGAGTTCATCTGTTCTCCAATGGCAAGAGATATGGACGAATGACAGTTGAATGTAACTGTGGCAGAGCGGTGCCTTTAAACGATCGCCAGTGTTCGGAAGCGAAGTAGGGCCTATAGAGTTGTTGTTGCAGACAGAAAAGAAAATTCAACTGTGAGAAGAATCCGGGTAAGCTTTCCCATTCAAAGGCTTAGGCTGCAGTTTCTTACTGAATGCATTCACGCGCTTATGTCTGATCAAAAACAGACTGAGCCTCAGCGCACAAAAACATTCTGAGTGAAATTCAGCCCTGTAGTGCTATGATCGGATTACGATTCTGCAGTCTGCATCCTAGTAAAATAAGGCAATCGCTTAGTTATACATGTCAAAATGTGTGATTTAGTTGTGTGTCATGTGCGTGTGCATCTGAAGTAGGAGTATCAGATTAATGAAAAGACGCTGGAAAACGGTGGACGAGTTGCAGATGCTATTGAACAGTGGCGGCGATCTTGTTTGCGTTTCTGATGATATACAATGACGAAACACAATCCCGTGAATATCAAAGCTTGCGTTGTTGTAAGTTGACTCACAATCGGGACATTTAAAAGGATTCATGAATGTTGTACATAGCAGTTCAAACCCAACAGAGAGCAAAAGATTTTTTCTCGTTTATTGTTGCTACCTTAGCGTGTGCACTGGCGGCTCAGCACCGATAGAGGACGCTGAGATGTGGAGCTCAATGGAAGATTCAAAGTCAAATTCAAACTTTAGTCTGGTAATGATTACGACGGGTGGCTTCCAAGACAGCGGTTTCTCTGTTCTAACCTATCTGAGAGCATTACGCGGACGATCAATAGCAGGGGCGGCGATCCCGAGGGGTCGAGGGGACAAGACCCCACCCTTAAGTACGGAGGGGGACACGCCATACATTGGACCCCCAAATTTTGAAGAAACACCAAAAAAGTCGTGAAATTTTTTCGCCGCTCAGGTCATAAAATTTCGCGAAAAATTTGTTTGACCTCTTTTTTGACCAGATCAGTTAAAAACTCTTTTTGACCAGACCAGTTCAAAAATGTCCCCTCAACCTGTCAAACAAGATCGCCGCCACTGTTCAATAGCATCTGCAACTCGTCCACCGTTTTCCAGCGTCTTTTCATTAATCTGATACTCCTACTTCAGCTTTTTTCGTTTCTTATTCTCCCCTTCTTTTCATTAAACTGATCTTCCTACTTCAGCATTTTTTCTCTTTTAAAATTCTGACCCCTCCTTTGCCTCATCCTTCTGCTATTTTGTTTGCTACTTCTCCTTCTTCATCTTCTTTTTCTGCCACTCCTTCTTCTTCTATTCTGCTTCTTCTTTTTCTACTTGTCTTTCTCAGTCTTCTTCTTCTTCTCCTCCTCCTCTTCCTCCTCCTCCTCCTCCTCGTTCTCCTCCTCCTCCTCGTTCTCCTGCTCCTTCTGCTTCTACGTCCGTGCTTGTGTGGCTGCAAAAGGAGCGCATAGCCTACTGTAGAACGAAAGACACAACAAAGCTTTAAGGGGGATAAGGCAGTTTCCGAAAGCGAACAGGCAGAATGCGACGAATCTTTTGTTCAAGATAGACCTAACACCGCCACTGTTGCAGATCCAAAAGCATTTTGATCTCTGAAGTTAATTATGCTCGCCTTGGTGTGGAATATGCTTTATTGGGAAGTTGGGAGACGCTCTATGCATTTGCGATTTTTCTTGTATATGCCTTGCCAAGTTGCAGCCACAAAAGCAAGAAAGTCCTATGGTCCGACTAATTCGTAACTGTTTCGTTTTTAATTTTTTATGTTACAAACGGCCAACTGCAATTACTGCTTGTGTTTAATCTCGTTTGACTAATCGTTATTTGTCTTTTTTCGGACTCGGCGAACCAACAGCTTGGTTTAAATATTCCATTATTAGCTTCTTTCGTTAGTTTATACAATTAGGTCTACAAAAGTAACTGCACAACATCTTAATTTTAACTGCACAAATTTCTTTCCCAACTACACACTTTGTGTCCAGCTGCACGTTAGAATAAGCCCTGGGCCAGAGTAGTGGACCCACAGAAGAAGCGATACTCAGCCAGGCATGATTCGGAAGCTTCCAACAGCTGCATACCCTTCTACGGCAGATCAATCATCTCTGACCCATGACCGAGGGTGTTCGAAATAATGCCTGCCTTGTTCGTCTCTCCTTCGTTGTCTCATTCGCTCTCTCTGGTTTCTCTCGCTCTGTCTCTGTAGCAGTCTGTCTCTCTCTACAAAGCCATATGACTTGTACACACTACATATGACTGCAGATTTCCAGCAGATGAAATACTCGAATGGAAAGTGAGCTATGCCTGTTGGCAGACACACTAAGTTATGATTTTGGGCAAACCGAGATTGCTAGATTAGCAGTGAAATACGGTAAACTACTTGACAAAACTGGCGACGAATACGAGAAGCAGGCTTGCAAGCAGTATCGTGACTTTAAATACATTGCAATTGAAAACTTTAAGGTAGGAATTTTCAAGATATTTGCCGATTCATCTAGCATGCAGTGTGAACGTGGCTTCAGCCTTATGAATGCAATGAAGACAAAATGCGTAATCGACTTCAGTTTGACCGCCTGGACTATGTATTGTATGTAATCAGAATTAAGATTTTTATTCTGGTCAAGCAATTGACCTGGATCACGTGTAGGCCTATGTTCTTTAGCAATCTCACAAAGACAGACGCGAGAAAATCTAAGCTTAATTTTTGGGTCTTTTAATAGCCTATACCCTCTAAGGATTTATAGCCTCGTATACACACGTGAAGTAACTGTTTAGGAAACAACTTGAACCATGTAGGCTATACGCTGGTAATGCAATCGTAGAAAGCAGTATTGTGAATCGATTAATCTTATTTAGTTGCTATGTTGATTGGCGTCATCGGATATTTGACCGGGCATGAGGGCACACAACATGAAGAAGTTGTGCTTGTCAATTACATTTGTTCATGTAATCATCAATTTGAAATGTGTCTACAGGCTATATGTAGGCCTAATTCCGTAATAATTATATACAATTCTATTACAATGTTGTCACATTCACATAAATGCTACTTACTTAGGCCCTACTTCAACTTGACTATAGCCTTTTTCGTTTTATATGATGCGATTTTCTAGGCTTTTAATGTAAGTCTTATGGTGAAAATGGAGGAACAATCCTTTCTAAACCGCCTTTGCTACCCCCAAATGCCCACCACGACCACGCCACCTTCACGAGGGAACCCCACTAGTAACAAAGGGCGCAGTGGACGACCGAGTCCTCGCCGGTATAATCGAGTCCCGCGAGATAAGTAGTCTGAAAGAAGGACGATGGAGGACATCAACGCAGCAGATGGTGTCTCAGTAAAAACACCGATGAAAAGGCAATGAGAAACCACCTCTAAACTTCTCGAGTTGCATTTAGCCATTCGAAGTTAGAACCTGCCCAGGGGCAGAGAACTTGAACAGATGTACAACCTTGCACATACAATATATTTAGTAGGCCTTAAAGATCACAAAATGTTACTGCTCACGCGGCAGGCCAATGCGCGCACGGCGGAAAAAAATTAGAGGAAACATTGCGTAGGAGTGGGCTGAAACTTACAGAACTTTGAGATTATCTCTGTCCATACATACATACATACATATATACATACATACATACATACATACATACATACATACATACATACATACATACATACATACATACATACATACATACATACATACATACATACATACATACATACATACATACAATGTCATACATACATACATACATACATACATACATACATACATACAATGTCATACATACATACATACATACATACATACATACATACATACATACATACATACATACATACATACATACAGAAAGAGGTCTGCGTCTCATACATGTCCCGTTGTAAATATATACGTCAGGCATCTCCAAGGTGTGAGCATCTGCTGTTGCAGCCCTCTGCTTCTACGTGACCTAGCGTGACCTTTTTTATTATGGGTATACGACGACGTCGTGACGACTGACTTGTCAGCTGTTCACGCACTATAGACCTTGGATGTCATTCTCTCTCTCTGTCTCTCTATTTCTGTCTCTCTGTCTCTGTCTCTCTTTCTCTTTCTAAGGCCAGTGTTTAGGCCTTGTGCTGTTTCCAAGGTCTCCCTTCAGCGCCTTTCTTTTCGATGGCATTGATGATGACGATGAGTGTCGTCAGTCTTGTTATTGATGACGATTATGATGATGATGACGACGATAACGACGAATGATAAATTACTTCGTGGCTAGTACCAATACTAGTACTAGTACTGTACTATTACCAATTTCCAAATTATTAGACTGTTTCAGTTAGTTTTAATGACGTGATATATTTGTATATATATATATATATATATATCATGTATGTATACATGGATGCATGTATGTATGTTTAGATGCATAGGTGCATAACACGAGAAGTGCACTGTACCAAAGGTGCGTTGCGTCTTCCTAAAACATCCAAATGAATTAACCGTGTCATATTCAGGTGATAATGGACCTACCAATGTGTTAACGTGTAAGAAAGCACCCAAACTGAACTTCCTGCACTGCAGGCAACTATGCTTTTTTCTTAGAAGTCACAGAGTACGACACTGAGGCAACTTCTAAATGTCACTGTTTCTAATAATATTTGCAATTAATAAATTCTATAGCGCCGCCGTCTAGTGCACCAAGAATCTAGCGATGGGGCACCATAACCAATCCGTATCCAGAAGATCAGCTCGCTAAGACCGAGAGGCAGCTTATGGTATATATTAAAAAATGTAAGCCTTATTAAGTAACTCCGCTACTGTTAGTACTCTGACAGTGCCAGTCCCAAGCCTGCAGAAAGAAGGAGGGCGACGTTAATCATCGTTTTTATGAGATAACGTCATTAAATAGCAACTAACTAATAAACTAAGCCTTAAGTTGAAAACAAAACATGAGCAGAAATCTCTTTCTGTTCACCAAGGACAGGGAAAAATTCCAAAAAATCTAGGCCCAGCAACGGAAAAACTCGTTGACTAAGAAGAGGTCTAGTTTAAGTCACGCCCAGAGAAAAGATTAGCAGAAAACATAACAAGATGTGCCTGATGGAAATTGAAAATTCAAGATTGACGAAATTACAAATCAAAAGCAGAAAAGAAAACAATCAGAATGATTAGGCCTAAGCTTCAGTTTGAAAGTATGACAAAGAAACCAACCAACAGTACATTGCATCATGACCTAGTTTGAATCTGAGGAACAATGTGCCATGATGCAACAAGGACTAGTTTTTAGTATTGTGATTGTCCAGAGCTCAATGTTTAATAAACTATGAATCACTGCCTATTTGAAACCTTGGCTGAACTGTTTTGGCTCTTGGATGCACCAAATGTGATCCAGGCTTTAAGAGCCTTGAACCAAAACAATCGGAAATGATGCAAGTGAGGCGTGGTTTCTCGCTGTCGAGGAAAGATCAACCTTAACGAAACAGGTTAGTTTTCAACAGATTGAAAAGATTATAGTTTAATGCCACATGTTCTACTGTATATCTTTGAATAAAGAGGCAAAAGTGCTCCAAATTATACTGGTTGGAATTTCCACACTATAATTTAGAGAACAAAAACATTATCGGTCGGTCCGGGTGACTTCCTGATATGGAACGGTAAATTTAAGGTCTTACTATCGACGCAACTTTGTCTAGAGACTTGGAAAATAATGTAAACTGTCAACTTTGGATGGAAATCCAAATGGTTGGGTTCCACGCGTTTGCGTGGGCTCGCCACTGTTGACTCTGCTAGCTTTCTGAGCGCTGTTTTACTTAGTGATAAATTTCTGTTCTAAATGACATTTACCATCACGTATGCTTGCGCAGAGATCGTCTTTGATTAGTTTTCTATGAAGTGGCGCTGTATAAATTTCTAACTACAAGTACGAGTACTTCCGGAAGTGAAAGAAGGCATTGCTAGAGATCTCGAACATCTTTTAGTCCTGGTGGGAATTTGAACCCCACGACCTCTCGGTTAACAGACAACCTCGCTAGGCATTAGACTGCAGAGCACCCCAACTTCTTTATATCTTAACTATAGATGTCATGCAGAATGGCAGAGAGGACCTTCACATGTAGCATGATGTAGGGCAAATTGGATCCATTGATTCCTACACAATATAAAACAGAAGCGCTTTATGCACAGCACTTTGTGAATTTAGTTTTATCGACGCTATCTTACATATTTTGTTTTCTAAGCCCATGGGACCACCTTAAACAAACATTAATTCCATAGAAAAAATGCTTCAGATATGCCGTCTATTTTCAGAGGTTGCTCCGCACATTACACAAACCAGCTTATGCTTCGCATACAGCGGAAGTCTACGCCTCAGGCCCGTTCGATCAATCCCTGCCCATAGTATCACGAATGCGCTATCGCGACCGAAAGCTTTTTAAATACCTGCGATGATATCCGTAAGGGTATTTTTCTACAGGTTAGCGCCGGCTGTAATCTCCGGTCGGGTGTAAATACCCTCGGATAAAATGGGTTAATGCCCCCGAGGGGTTCTCTTGCCACGCCTTCGATAACACCGCCCGGCGCAAACGCGTCATGAAGTAGCTGACAATGAGAACCACAACACGGTCAGTTTTTCTTTCTGCCAACCTTCAGTAGCGTCATCGTGAAAACAAACAGGTGACATTCGGGAGTCTCTACTGAGAGAATATGCACATTGCACAACCCCCAGAAAGCTCAGGTTAACGTTCATTTAATTCAGAGCATTTATATATCGCCCGTTCGAGATTTCTACTCAGAGGCCCTCAACGTAATTGCTACTTTTTTTAAAATTCATTTAGCGCCGAAGTATAATTACAAACTTTTGTACACGTTTTATAAGGGATTCCTAAAATGCGCGTTATAAAGTCCAAATACAGATGTTAGTCCATGGCACCCATAGTGCCATGGACTAACATCTGAAGTTTGAGGAGAACAACTCCGGAACATTTTTGAAGACTTTCTGATCTTCATTGATGACTAATGTTTGGCGTTCGATACTTCGGACTTCCTTTGATTTTATATTTTTTCGTTTATTGAAGAAAACTGGATGGCATACCGCACCTAGGAACATTAACACGGGAATCATAGCGGAATGATAATATGGAAAGCTAAGCAGAGAAGTAATGTAAAGTTAGTTGAATAATGCTGATCTGCGTAGTCTGAATCCTTACCACATTCACTGCACGTAATACGCTGTCGATACCTTCGAAAGTTCAGCCATTACAAAGTTATATTTCTAACTTGATAACTTATGTGAACAATTAACATCTAGTTTTGAGTTTACATATACCAATCTGTATCGTTTCTATCAATCCCAGTTCCTCTTCACCATTCGTCTTTCAACTCCGTCTGCCTCGTGTTCTCTGTCCCACAACCTCTGTGTTCCCCTCCTCTCCCCTCCTCCATAATCCCTTGTATCGCCCCAAGATCGCCCCATCAGTCTCGCTGAGCCGACTCCAGGCCGGTAGGGTGGAACGCAGGCAGGCAGGCAGGCGGCAGTCAGGCAGCTGCCCAATTTACAGACCAGTCGGCCGATGTCAGATTCCTTGACTCTGGGGTGAATACGGCGAAGGGGTGGATGGAGGGTACTCTTCGATGGATGTGGCCTCCTGCGATATGTGATATAGTTTGAGGCATCTGCTGTTCTTCCATCACCACGATGTGCTGGCCGTTTGTCATAGGCCAAGTTGGGAGACGAAGCCCTTGCAAATGCTATGGTGGTTTGCGAGCTAGTAGCTACTAATAGTCTAATACTAGTCCGATTCGGGCAAATTGTTCAGCATTTTCCCGGTGCCTACTTGACCGAAAAACAGGAACGGGACGAAAAACAGGAAACAGGACGGGGGCGTTTGCCCCCGTCTGACCCCCCGCCTCCTACGCCTATGACGCTGAGGATATAATGATGAATGGTTCTACACTTTAACCTTTTCAGAGGAGCGTCGAATCTGCACATTCCGCGCTACAAGACGAAAGCTCTGCCATTCGAGTACTGTATCACACAGGTATGTTTGCATATGAAAAATGTATGTAGCCACAACGCTGGTTAAGATCCTTTTTAAGTCGCGGGAACAATCAGTGCGTTACAAATTTAGAAATGTGCGAGTTAATCCAAGTTGAAAATGCTTCGAATCTGGCTGAGCTAAACAAGAAAACGCAGAGCTCCGGTAGTGATTAATGTTATTCTGTGGCTATTCTATGGTTATTGTGTTATGGTTATTGCATGCTCTTCTATGGTTATTGTATTCTTTTCTATGGTTACTGTATGCTTTTCTATGGTCATTGGTTATTGTATTCTTTTCTATATGGTTATTGTATGCTATTCTGTGGTTGTTTCTGATATTCGATGGCTACTAAATGGCTATTGTGTGCGATTCCATGGCTATTATGTGCTAGTTTCTATGGCCGCTCAGACCATTGCGGGTCGTCAATAGAGGAGGATGTTTAATCAGATACTTCACCAGCAGGGAACCAGCGCCCTGTTTCTTTCACATATGTAGAGATCAATCGAGGGAGACGGGAAGCAGATGGGAGACGGACGGGAGACGAACGGGAAGCAGCGTCTGTTGTCGGGGAAATGGGATTGGAGAAAAGTTATGTCTCTAGTCCGGATCTGAGAAACTGCGCCGACGCAACCTAACAGACACACGCACCGGAAGTGAGGTCTTTAGACTGAAGAGAGGGATTGGCGCCAAACAGCCTCCTCATTGTTCTCCAATTCCAACCAGCAATAGCATGGGGGGGGGACAATGGACAGACGTATCGATTTATCCTGATATTATAATTGTGTTTTTCTCTTGCTGACCTTATGCGCTTGCAAATTAATGGCCACCTGTTGTGGTCAAACTGTTTATCCAGATCGGGTGGATCTTCAATACATGACGCATCTATAGTCTAATTGTACTTGCAAGCACTGTTATCTCTGTATGTCCCTCCCCGCAGTCTAAGATCCTCGGATGTGAGTCTTTTCACTGAGTCTCAATGTTGCATTCTCACGGGCTCTCGTGCATTCCATGTTACTGCTCCAATGTCTGTTCAATGCACGAACTCTATCTCTTCCTTCAAGAAACGCCTCAAGACTCACGATTTCTCACTGGCTATCAAACATCTGGATATCTAACTGCTCTTACCTGGCAAATGACTAACCGCGCCTCAGATTCGCACTTATCTGTGAATTTTCACGCGCTGAAAAGTTTTGTAATAATTATAATAATACTATTCGCTATTCGGATAAAACATGATATGCGTAAAACACAATTAATAGCGTCGACTAGGCCTATTGTAGCCAAAACGCCGTTAGGCCTAAGTGACGGATCTCCGTTGTTAGGTGTCGGATCTCAGATCCGACTGGACACAGCTGAATTTAACGACTGCTTACCACAATGTTAATGGTATTTACCATTCCTTGAAATTTAGTGCTAAGCGGTTGTTCTGGATGTATTGACATTTACGATTTCTTGGAGTTATTGATCTGCAAGCTTGCCTCCTCTCTTTGCCATTTGCCGTTAGCCAAACGATAAATTTCTCTTGGCTATTCCGAGTATTTCCAGATATTTCTTGCAATTTCCACATGATATTTATCTGATTGCTATCGTGTTTGCTTGTACAAGTACTCTATGCTTATCGCTCCCTGTCTGCTATTCTTACGCCGATCTCTACCCGAATGACACCGTTATTTGTCACGCTATTTACATTTCCAAACGATATATGCGGGTGCTGTTTAATTGGCCTAATCGTGTCTTTTCCTATGTTGGACCTTCGTCTAGGAAGAGCATGCAGTTACATGCAAGCGCAATGTTGTGTTCAACACCGTACAGCATGCATTTTCAAACCGTCTTAAGCGAACTTGATTAGATCAGTAAGCCTGTCACTTGTGTTGCGCTTTTTATGAGGAATTTAAAACTGTTTAAACTACAGCCTCTTCATCTGGACAGCAGCTCTCTATGTCAAGTGTCTTGGTACTTACAAGCATGAAAACATCCATACATTACATTCGTATATACACACAAATACACACATAAGTCGGTATTTACTTGTTGGTCGAAGAACTGAAGTGAAGAACTGCACTTGTGTTTTAAGTTGCAAATCCTTTAATCCGTCGACGTTAATTGCACCGCAATTTCTTTAATCCGCCGCCAAAAGAATTTCCTTGATCTCGTCCGCTCCGCAGACGCAAATCATCCCCGCAGAACCAGCGAGACGCAGGAGCGTGGTATTACGCGCATCAAGCTCTTAGCGAACCGTCTCATAAGATGGCAGACTGCGAGCTCAGAAGAAAGAATTCATCGACTGTGAGAAATAACAACTGCACGAACGTGCCGACCTGTGACAGGATCTTAAGCGACGCACAAGCCAAGCACGTACCATCCAGACGGATAAACACCCAACGAGCCCTCTACTCTTCGCGATTACTGCGCGTTCCCGCTTAAAACGCGCTACTTTTATAATAGTCGCCTAATAGAAAGATGAACGGAGAGATGTCCTTGTAACTTCCGCTGCTACTTATAAGTATAACAATCGAGAGATTGATAAGATCTTCGTAGTAAAGACAAGTATCGCCAATTAACCTCTAACGTTCCGTGCCGCGCGCGCTCTGAATAGAATATGCGCCGACTAGTCCTGTTATGATCGTAGAAGAGAAAGAAGCAGACCTAATTGTCCGTTTAATCTCCAGTGCTTTGTATTCACGGCCGTCGCTGTTTGTGTATTCGGACAGCACCGGCCGAGAGCAGAATCTGCCAACTTTCGTCACTTGGTGCGCGCGCCCTAAGACGCTTCCAAAGCAGCATCCTCTACACGCAAGCGCCACTTCATCATCGACGCTCAGCGGCAGTAGCAGGCCACGGCGCAGAGCCCGTCCGTCAATGATGCGGCAATACTTCGCCGATGCTGCTGCTGCCGTAGCCGCGGCATCAATGCTTCTTCTGCGGCTTGGGCTGGTGGTGGTGGGTGATGCTACTGGTACTGATGCTGGCGCGTTGCCACGCATTCACGACGATGTCTCAAAGACGTGCTTAGCGGCTGCAGCAACGGCAACTACGGCGACGACGACATCAGAAATCTATTATCATCCGTAGGGAAGCTTTATGTAACCGGTGAGACGAGCGTAAAGCAGAAAATATATCCAACGTAAAACAAATAAATCTGGAGGGATCATTCATTGCTCAGGCTGGAGTTTACACAAATAAATGTTGTGTTAAAATATGTAGGCAGCAATAGATGCTAGCGCTATAAAAGTCATTTTATTGTAGGCCTGTTGATTTTGCATTACAGTGTATTATGTCATGTATGTCACGTTATGTCATGTATGTCATGCCATGTTATGTAATGGCGTATCATGTTATGTCATGTTATGTTATGTCATGCTATGTCATGTTATGTTATGTTATGTTATGTCATGTCATGGTATTTTATGTCATGTCACGATATGTCATGTTATGTTATGTTATGCTTTGGCATGTCATGTTATGTTGTGGTATGCTGTATCATATTGGACTAGACGGTCTAGATTAGATAACTCAGATTACTTTAGATTAGATGAGATGAGAGATTAAAGACAACTGATTGAATTTAGCCATTGATGCACGCATGATGCACGAACCGAGAGACTTTTGTGTCGTGTCATTTTTATATGTGTCATTTTTTATTTGTGTCATTGTGATTCATGTCATTTTGAGTCGTGTCATTTGGATTCATGTCATATTGATCCGTGTCATTTTGATTCATGACATATTGATTCATGTCATATTGATTCATGTCATATTGATTCGTGTCATTTTGATTCATGTCATTTTGAGTCGTGTCATTTGGATTCATGTCATATTGATTCGTGTCAATGTGATTCATGACATATTGATTCATGTCATATTGATTCGTGTCATTTTGATTCATGTCAGTTTGAGTCATCTCATTTGGATTCATGTCATATTGATTCACGTCATATTGATTCTTGTTAATTTTATTCATGTCATTTTGATTCGCGTCGTTCGTGTGATGATGGATGCAAGAAGAAGCGCATTTGTTGCAAGTAATACGGCTTAACGGGAACAGTGAACTTATGATGAACCCACCCTCAGATGATAATATTATTAACCTGAGTGTCTATAGCGATTCGTGTTAGGAGCATTATACAACGGCTACACACGTACCTATGCACCACATACACGCACACACATCACGAAACACAATGACGCAAATCCCACGACAAGCATGAAATGACCTTAATCAAAATGACACAAATAAAAATGACTTGAATCAAAATGATGCACATGAAATGACTTGAATCAAAATGACACACATAAATATGACTTGAATCAAAATGACACACATAAAAATGACTTGAATCAAAATGACACAAATAAATATGACAGGAATCAATACAAATATATTCGCGCTTCGGTTCTTCTGAGGTTTTCTTCATTCCGTTAAACCAGTACCGGTCTATACCTAAGTCTCTTGGATGCGTGCACATGGCGAGAGTATAATCCGCTCTGCGATAGGCCCGAAGGCGTGGTCGCACCCAGTGACCCTGGGGTTGTGCGAGGTGGGCGATGAGTGCGGTGGTGCCTACGTTGTTGATGATGACTGATTCGAAGCCTCTGCCGCAAATCGATCAAAACGTCTTCATACGGAGAATTCGATCTCTGCCTATAAGATTATGCGTATCGAAGCACAGCACGGGAGAGAGCGCAGATCTACTGCTGCCGTGCATAATCTCTGTCTCTGTGTCTCTCTAGTTCCGACTCGCTTTTCCTTCTTTACCATCTCCGTCTACTTTTATTTTTTCCCGTTTTCATCCGTTATATCTCTCCAATAACCCTATCGTTTTCCCTTTTTCCGTTCTCCTTTTCCAATTCTCATTAATATCTCTCCGACTGTCTCGTTTTTCACCTTCTGTTTCATTCTCTCCATCTGATACGTGTATGTTTGTTTGTATGCGTGTATTGATCTATGCACGAAAAAAGTTAATATAGCGCCTTTATTATAGATCCGGCAAGGGGGGAGCGAGGCGTTGAGCTAGCAGGGTGATATATGTAGGGTGACGGAATTTTCCCTCACTAACCTGCCTCCGATCATCCCTACGCTATTTCTAACCAGCTTAGTTCGCAATCGTTGCGTTCAGCAGGCTTCCATACGACGTTGCGGGTGCATTTGCCTTCTCCTGCATTGGATAATTCTTCTGGATGAGGCTACCATTAAACATACGAACAATTTCATTACAGACAATAGCTCAGGAAACATTTTCAATCTATCTCAAGGCGCACCTTTTTAGTTCTTGAGCTCAGGTTGTGACTGAGTATTCCAGACACACTGCGTAACATAATTTTAGACAGAAGGAACGTCTGTGTTGGTTGAGACTTCCTCTACGCTACAGAATGTGCTTTTCGCATCATTTCCGTCCTGCCTCTGATTAGGTCTCTTGAAGAGGCGCTATATAAATATCCAGAATAAATGAATGAACGAATGAACGCGTGCATGTATTTTACCACGGTTACTAACTACAAATCGCGCTCTACTAACAAGTTTACGCGTCTCTATAGTGTTTCCATCTCTTCTTACCTCTCTCTGCTTAAATTGTGGGTGATGTTTTTCTCTGTCTTACTTATATAAGGGTACGTTTTCATTTCTTGTCCTGCACCTGATGACCTCTCGTCTGGGGTTTCTCTCTTAGCTCAGTTGTAACACCTGTACATCACATCATCCTTGTCTGATCAATTCTACTTCAATAGGCCTACTTCTAGGTGTTAATCCATCCAAAGAGAATGCACTTCCTATTGGCCGAGCGTGTTTACAACCTATGCAAGTCTTTATAATTATGACGCAGGCGAATGTGTTTTTTTAAGCCTGCATGTACATGAGAAACGTGGGTATAACGCGTGTAGCGTTTCGTCCTGGTAATCTATTGAAATTTGAAACGTTTGCTTAACAGGATCCGCGTCGTTGGCTCATTCAATATTACGTTTCATAATGCACGTTACTGTCTGGGCTGTCGAGACAAAGGAGTGAAATTTCGAGAAGAGGTGGACACAAAAGAGCAACATAAACCGATAGACTCATAAACAAAGGAAACACTTACGAGGAACAATGGGACGATGACATTAGCAACGAACGCAAGAACACTTGAAAAACATGAAGAACTCTAAAATCTACTCTCAAGAACAAGAACAAGAAGTAACAAGCAACAAAACAGATCGAACAACACGAAAAACAAAGTCGCGCACGCAGGAATTTCAATTAAAAATTTCTTATACAATGGAAAACGTGGTCTGTCTAAAAGAGAGTTATGTCTAAATAAATTGCAGTCAGTTGTGCAAGTGAACTGTTCTTCAATGAAATAACTAAATGGTACGATATGGAAGGAAATAGTGACAATCTTAGGCGTAACTTTGTATTTTGACTTTCCTCATATTTGGTTTGATTAGTTTCATTTAGTTAATGAATATATGTTTTTGTCTATTATTATCGTTTCATCCTAGTCTTTTGCTATAAGGTCGGGAGCGTCTGAAGTAAGATCTTGTAGAGGTGCTTCATAAATGTGCAATTATGATTACACACAGGCTATATGTTTACAATATGAACATCATTTTCGCTAAGACGAAATGCACCATTGTCGATGACAGGTGGATAAGTGCCACTGACCTTACGTACCAAGGTCACGCAGCACGGAATAAGTCCTCTGTCCATCCAGATGATTCTCACCGCGATAAGCTTATCATCAATCTACGCTTGTCAGAGATTTTTCTAATTTGTCTTGAGTCTTTTTCTTGGATTTCTTCTGACTGCTGCCACTGCTGTCGAGTCCAATCACGAAATGGAATCTTCTATGCTTGACATCGGCGTGCACTGACAACAACTATCTTGGAATTGGATCGAAGACTCTTATTTGGCGTCATATGCACGAACACATTCCACCGTCTGGTCAGACGGACAGAACAAACACAACGACCGTCACACTTCCTATTCTCCGCAACCTCTCCTCTTATGACTTTCTTGACTCACGACGCCGTGTCTGGTAAGAGGAGACACTAGCGTGGCATCCTTTTCTCCACAGTTTCTCTTCCTATCACTTCCTTGACTCATGCCGTCTTGTCTGATAATAAGAAACAATAGTGTAGCATCCTCTTCTCTTCAATCTCTCTTCCTTTCATTTCCTTGTTTCACGAAGTCGTGGCTGATAAGAGAAAGGACCCGGATGCTTATTAACTACGGGGGGTGGGGGAATAGACGAATGGTAATACTTTTGCATGAAGAACACAAGATCTTGAAAGACGCGGTTCGCTACCCCAAGCCTCCTCTAGGTCGACTCAGCCTTCCACTCCCTAGGGACATCAGTAAAATGAGCGGCCGCCTAACAGGCTGCCAAGACATGTGTTTAATAAGATCTTGATAATTGTATCGTCGTGTTTCAATGTTTCAATGTTACTTACTGCGGTTTGTTAGTCAGCTTGTGAATAAACACGAATACCTATTTTGTTTGTGTATGTATTGTATGTGCACGTATCATATATCTATTATTATTATTATTATTATTATTATTATTATTATTATTATTATTATTATTATTATTATTATTATTATTATTATTATTATTATTATTATTATTATTATTATTATTATTATTATTATTATAAAAGCATGCGTTCGGATGATAGTGGCGTATTTGGATCTTTTGGCGGCGGCTGCCCGGTTTGCTGCCTCACCTGCTCCGGTTGATGTTACAGCCAGATGTGACGCTGCATAAGTGTCCGAAACGGTCACATCCCAAGTGAGGCACCTTCCGCATGATTATTATTATTATTATTATTATTATTATTATTATTATTATTATTATTATTATTATTATTATTATTATTATTATTATTATTATTATTATTATTATTATTATAAAAGCATGCGTTCGGATGATAGTGGCGTATTTGGATCTTTTGGCGGCGGCTGCCCGGTTTGCTGCCTCACCTGCTTCGGTTGATGTTACAGCCAGATGTGACGCTGCATAAATGTCCGAAACGGTCACATCCCAAGTGAGGCACCTTCCGCATGATTATTATTATTATTATTATTATTATTATTATTATTATTATTATTATTATTATTATTATTATTATTATTATTATTATTATTATAAAAGCATGCGTTCGGATGATAGTGGCGTATTTGGATCTTTTGGCGGCGGCTGCCCGGTTTGCTGCCTCACCTGCTTCGGTTGATGTTACAGCCAGATGTGACGCTGCATAAGTGTCCGAAACGGTCACATCCCAAGTGAGGCACCTTCCGCATGATTATTATTATTATTATTATTATTATTATTATTATTATTATTATTATTATTATTATTATTATTATTATTATTATTATTTTTAGTATTATTATTATTATTACTATTATTATTAAAGCAGTTTTATATAGCGCCCCTTCAAGGTTGCCTACTCAGGAGCACTCCCAGCCCAATCACGGTCGATCAACACAGTTTTGAGGACAGAAAGAAACAGGGTGAAATGACCAATCGGTATTTGACGGAGCTTGGTATGGAGTCCATTCCAGGTCATGTGGGCATTTATACACAGAAGGCACGGCGCTGCCGTATGGCTGTCCGAGCGCGGGGAACAATAAGTTCTATCTATGTAGGTAATATATTGTGTATTACATGCATATCGTAATGATTCGGATTCTCTTGTAGTTTTCACTGCCTGTCTTCATGAGAACAAATTGTTGTAACGGTTGACAAGGCGTAAGAAACTCGGATCACAAATCTAAAATCTCTCTTCTCAACGGTTTCCACAAAAATTATACCTTCTTATGACAATGAGTGGTCACACTCTACACTACACTACACTACACTACACTACACTACACTACACACACACATACACACACACGCACGCACGCACACACACACACACACACTCTCTCTCTCTCTTTCTCTCTCTCTCTGTCTATCTGTCTGTCTGTCTGTCTGTCTGTCTGTCTGTCTGTCTGTCTGTCTGTCTGTCTGTCTGTCTGTCTGTCTGTCTGTCTGTCTATCTCTCCCCCTGTCTCTCCTACGATTACAAACAGGTGCACGGCTACAGTTACTCATTATTTTACTCTCCATCGCAAACAGATTTAAGGCTGTGGACACGTGCTACTACCCAAAGCACAGGTAAAGCCACCCTTAAGCACGTGCCTCATAAGAATATCTATATATATAATATTATAGAGATATATATATATATACACGCTTGTGTGTTGTTTGTCTACGTTTTATACGTACGTGCTCTCCTGGTGGCCAGTGTGGTCTGAGTCAGTGAGTGAATTTGCCAGCGGGTTCAAAATGATGTGAGCATGCCTGCTGGCTGGCGTGGTCATCTTCCCTTGGGATGGTCTATACTT
This sequence comes from Allolobophora icterica, assembly GCA_963556255.1. Taxonomy (NCBI): domain Eukaryota; kingdom Metazoa; phylum Annelida; class Clitellata; order Crassiclitellata; family Lumbricidae; genus Allolobophora; species Allolobophora icterica. Next base: position 39,241,842 of record OY744610.1, on the reverse strand, counting down.
AAGAACGCGCTTGCATACCCTGCATTAGACATCCTAATCGTATTAAATTATTAGATATGATCCTAATCGTATCAAATTATTGGATTTGATCCTAATCGTATTAAATTATTAGATATGATCCTAATCGTATTAAATTATTAGATATGATCCTAATTGTATTAAATTATTAGATATAATCCTAATTGTATTAAATTATTGGATTTGATCCTAATCGTGCTAAATCATTACACTTGATCCTAATCAGATTAAATCCAATCGGATTTGGCCTTCTTGTGTAGGATTAGATTTTGTGAAAAGAAGTTAATCTCAAGTAAGCAAGCCTGTAATCGGAATCAGTATAAGAATAATTAATGCGGTGTTGAACCAGAGATCTGTGTACAGGCAGTTCGACGCCCAACCATCATCATTCAGTATGCCGAAGGAGCCGTTAATAAAGTGGTACTGATGCTAGACGTATATTGCCGTTGATACTGCGATAAACTGTGACATAAATTGCCATCGATATTGCCAATGATAGCCACATAAAGCTGTCACCAGCTGAAACAGACCCAGGCAAAGGCAATGGCTGATTGCACCGGAAACTAATGTGGCCAATATGGACTCGTGGATATCGGTAGTGTGTGATCAACGTTCCACTCATTGTCTGTATTCTGGACAACAGAGCCCTGGATGTGAATAGAAAAACCTACTTAACGCCTCTGATTAGCGGACACTGTGAGAGGCGCTTTATAAATGTTCAGAGTATACAATACAATACTTGGTGATTGTATGCTTTCTTCTCTGTTGCCAGAAAATTTACGGCCACAAACGGAATTCTCAGCAAATGAGTGTCTTCTGCTATAAAAATCCATCAAATTTACGAGGCCTATTCATAAACGACTAAATATATGCATGTATATATATATACACGAACAAATAAATGCGTGTATATATATATATATATATATATATATATATATATACAGACAAATATATGTACATATATACATATATATATACAAATATATGTACATATATACATATACAAACAAATAAATTCGTGTATATACAGTATATACACAAGCATACATGCATGTATGATTGTATATAACCGTATATAGTAGTCCGTGAAGGACGCTACTCTAGGTCTTCAATCAACATAAATATGTCGTTGAGATCGGGTTGGGCTGACTGGGAAGGAAAGAGAGCGAAATAGGAAGGGGAAAGAGGGAAGTTGGAAGAAGTCAAAGAGTGATAGATGAAAGGAACTTCAAAGGTTCTGCGCTCACTGATTAATGGTCGCCATAATTAGGCTAATTACACTATCAGTCAAAAAGAAATGCACTACGGCTGTCTTCTCGTAACACGCAGTCAGCTATAAGCCAAGCATACACAACTACGTACAATATTTGTACACGACATATTTGTACAGTTTAGCGCCCTTTTGAGGTTATAAACAAGCGCAACATAAATGGTCAGCTATACACATACATAAAAATATACATACATATATGTATGCATACATAATACATACATGTAAACATACATAAACGCATACATTAATAAAATCCATTCACACATACATACATACATTTGTACATACGTCATGCATACAAATTCATATATACATCCATACATTAATTGTACAGTTATCTCACAGTAAGTACATATATACATACATATATATATATACATATACATACATATATATCCAACAGCTGTTCAGCAAGTTGAGGCAAACAAGGACAAAATGAGGTTAGGTAAAGCTAGGCAAGGTTACATAAGGTAAGATAAGAAGGAGGAAGGTAAATATAATTACACATGACCTTCGTTATCGTAAGTGCAGATTATATGTATATATATATATCTGTGTGTGTTTATATATATATATATGCATTATATGTATTTATATAAATTTATTTTGAGATTTCTGATCCACCCATATACGCCCCCTAGCGAGCTCAGCTATAATGAGTACACCGACCGTACTCTGTCGGTGGGAAGATCAAACGGCGAGGTAGAGGACTCGCTCTCTTATGCCGAGGCTAAGAAAATGATGTCGCTAACACTTCATACCCATGGTTGCCCCAGGGCTCGCTCTTGTTCTAAGCGCCCCATCTTAGTTTTTTGACACTGCAATCATGATAGGCATTTGCTTTGACGCCTTTGCTTCGTATGCTGTTTTGGTCCTGCGGCTGCGATCTCCGTTAGGAATACCGGATACAGGGAACTGGCGCTACATCATCTCGACGCCTGTTCAGACATTGGAGCTGTTCCATGTATACACTGTTCCGTTGTGACTCTATATCAATTCGGGTTATGCAAACTGGGATCAGAAGCAGAACAGAATATTTGCGATGCAACAAAAGCCTGCACCGTGCATTAGGGAGAATAAGAGATGGATGGATGGATGGACGGACGGACGGACGGACGGACGGACGGACGGACGGACGGACGGACGGACGGACGGACGGACGGACGGACGGACGGACGGACGGACGGACGGACGGACGGACGGACGGATGGACGGACGGATGGATGGATGGATGGATGGATAGACGGATGGATGGATGGATGGATGGATGGATGGATGGATGGATGGATGGATGGATGGATGGATGGATAGACGGATAGACAGGGAGACAGACAGAGAGATAGATTGATAGATAGGATAGATAGGATAGATAGGTAGGTAGGTAGGTAGGTAGGTAGGTAGGTAGGTAGGTAGGTAGGTAGGTAGGTAGGTAGGTAGGTAGGTAGGTAGGTAGATATAATAGATAGGTAGATAGATAGAATAGATAGGTAGGTAGGTAAATAGATAGATAGGTCGGTAGATAGGTAGGATAGATATAAAGATAGGCAGACAGACAGACAGGCTGGTAGACAGGTAGACAGACAGACAGACAGACAGACAGACAGACAGACAGACAGACAGACAGACAGACAGACAGACAGACAGACAGATAGATAGATAGATAGATAGATAGAATGACACAGCGAAAGACAGAGATGGAAACATATATTGACACAAAGAGTCACCGATGGATCGGCAGATTCAGAGATGGAACAAAGACAAACACAGATACCGAGTGA
>OY744610.1:39113770-39236270 GCA_963556255.1 Allolobophora icterica | reverse complement strand
ATGATTCTAGACACTAGTCTAAATATTGTTCTCAGTCTAAAAAGTTCTTGTTCTTCAAACTAAATTGAGTATCTGTCAGGTTCTGAAAGGAACTCAATGAAAACAAAAACACCTTCATCCGTCTAACTATGCATACTCCTCTCTGACTCCTCTACCGTCACTGCCTTTGTGTCTGTCTGTCTGTCTGTATGTATATAAAGCATGTATATATGTAAATAACTATGTATGCACACACATATATATATATATGTATATATGGATAATTTGGATGTATGTATATATGTATATATGTCTGTCTGTCCGTCTGTCTGTCTGTCTGTCTGTCTGTCTGTCTGTTAGCCTCACTCGGGCCCAAGGTATTTGGCACTTTCCAGCAACTATTATTATAATGGAGCTGACGTGTTTTTTCAGGATCCAATATACTTCAAAAATGCTGAGTTGTTCTATCATCAAAGCTATTCCAGAAGTCTGCTGTTGGTATTGCTTGCACTTACAATTGAACACATTGTCGTAAAAAGCGGCTTATCTAGGCATTTGTCTGACAAGAAACTAGTCTGTGTTGTCTGCAGTTGAGCGAACATTACCCTATGATGCTGATCAAAACAAATTACATCGGCAATGCACAGCCGAAAAAACTACGTCAAAGAGATGAGGTTGTTTGATAAATACGGCTAAGAAACAGGAAATTTTCTGTCCGAGATGGACATTTAAATGTAGCGAGTTACATACAGATGGGAGGCCGTTGAAGTTAAGTGGCAAGAGAAAAGAGGAGATCTTATGCTCTACAGTGCAACGTGCAAATTTCTTACTCTTGAGCCCTCAAGTGATTCAGCCGTGCTAGAGTCGGAAGCACCTCTGAGTAGTTCTTCCTGAAGATGCGCTATATAAAATGTCCGTTATGAATGAATGAATGAATTGCTGGTCATAGCGCTGAAGAGCAGGAAATAAGCGGCTCCTCCAGTTTGCTGTATGGGAGTCTCAAGATCCTGGATACGGGACCAAAGCATCGCAGGACTTGCTCTTTGCTTCTCAGCTTTTGCAGTACTAAATGATATTGCTCGGTGACAAAGTATGCTTTAGACAACTTGTCTAGAGTCAGTTTACTGAACCTGCTCCGGTTTAACACAACATTCGTATGTTCAATGAACTTTTTAATGAGCAAAATTTGCTTAGGATTTTCTCGTCGTTTCCTTCTACAGAAAAAGCTGTATAATTGCAGGCTTAAATAAACAGAATGAGTTGGAACTGTCATCCGAAGTAATAGGTTGTCGAAATTGCCAATTACCCAAAGCATCACTGTATCGACGACTGCACTTAATGCGTGACCAGCTCTTGAGCACGCGCATGCCTCAGTTTGTTGAGGCTAATTTCATTGCAGAGAGGGCGCTACAAAAATGCGAAATGTACTTACGCAGAGGAAAATGTTGTTCTGTGTAACTAAATTTAGCAATAGACCCGGTAGATTGACAAGGGACGCAGAGATACAGAGAGACACATCGCCAGGGACAAGCAGATGCTAGAGAGGGCGAGGAGAGTCAGAGGGCGCGTGACATGGAAACGGAGAGTGTCACATACAGACAGACAGACAGACAGACAGACAGACAGACAGACAGACAGACAGACAGACAGACAGACAGACAGACAGACAGACAGACAGACAGATAGACAGACAGACAGACAAAGAAACAGACAGGCAGGCAGACAGATAGACAAAGAAACAGACAGGCAGACAGACAAGTATACAGAGAGAGAACTAACAGGTAAAAGGTAAAAGAGCGAGCTATAATATGAGTCTTGCATAATTATGTCGACAAAACTCTTAGCCGTATGTTAATACGCTGAGTTTAGCAGTTTTTGTCCTCAGATCTCGACAAAAACTCATCTCTTCCTGGACTCATTTCCTCCGTAGACTGTTTCCTTGTCTTCTTGGATCTTCCTTGTCTTTCGACCGGGCTCATCCTGGAATTTGACAAGCGCACGGATTTTGTCTCAGCAGCATTGAGCAGCACACTGTGGCGCTACAGAAATTGGCAGATTGAGCCTCTGATTAAAATATATGTGGTGAAGAGTACGTTCCTGGAGCGTTCTCGTTCTGCTAATCTACCACTGAACAGTGTTTAATCTAGACACCTTTTGGGGGAAATTTCGCCCCCCAGGATTTATGTTTTCCCCCAGAGGTCAGCAATATTTTAATGTAGACACCTTTGGGGGGGGGGAGGAAATGAGTAATGTAAGAATAAAATTACAGAATAAGATAATTATTATATGAAAGTTTTTGAGATATGAATTCCTAAAATAAGGTCGTCAAAGTTTTTGTAAGACGAAATTCCCCAAAAAAGTCGTTGGAACACGGATAACATTTTCCCAAAAGGTCGTCCTTGTTGGTCCCCCCCCCGACAAACCTTGTTCCCTCAGAAGAGGGGGACTAGATTAAACACTGACCACTGAAACGTATGGTCGAACGTGTCAAATGCTCCGCTGGTCCTATAGGCAAGATGAGTAAAATTAGCTTTAACGCTTCTACACCAAACGACCCCCGACTGATGCCAATAACTTTACTGATTGTCCACAAACACTTGGACGTCATTTGGGTGACGTCAGCGCTCGCGTTTCCATAGATACGGCACCCGTTTAATTTGGCGTAATCTTGGTTTTATGACGTCGTCAGTGACGTCCTTTTGTGTCAGATGCCGTCGGTTTGAACCGGGCTTTCCAACCTGTTAGAGACGGCAATTAACAACGCAGCGAGTGCCCGGACACAGGTGTGTCGCTGGCTGATCAATACCGATTGCCCGTGCTCGAGATTATCTAACCACAGCCTACACTCAAACACAGTCGCCAGTTGCATCGAAAATAGTACTGCCTTAAGCCGCTGTCTGTCCCTGTCTGCCTGCACCAGCGCTACAAAAACTACCGGTCGTCGCTAAATCCTAGCGCAACACAAATTAAGCAAAAATCGATGAACCGGATGGTTCAAATTCCCCACGAGCTTCTACGAAATACAAGACCAAATCTCCATGAAAATGAGTGGATATAAATATCACTGGTAAGCCTGAAAGGTAGACGTCAGAGCCAGTATCACCTAATTTATTGACGAGTTAATTAATTAATGACGACAACGGACTAATTATTCCAAATCAATCGATAGATTTTCTGATTATAATACTTCCCGTGTACAAACAGGGTTGCTAGTGTTTTGCATAAATGCTAATAATCATTTGACAGCATCGGAAATGAATAGCAAGGCTTGTAACGTCTGTATCTTCTAAAGTGAATATGTTACATGCCTAACGATTACCACTGATGTATACATACGTTACAAGCGTAACGATTAAGATTGAAATGCATACGTTACAAGCGTAACGATCAAGATTGTAGTATACAAAAGTTACAACTTTAAAGCGTAACAATTACGATTAAAATATATATATATATATACGTAACAAGCGTAACGATTGCGTTGAAATACATACATTACAAGAGTAACGATTACGACTGAAATGCAAACGTTACAAGCGTAACGATTTCGATTGAAGTAGGCCTATATACGTAACAAGCGTCGTTACTAACAAAACGTTAGTATTTTTTACTAGAAAAAACCCTACGAATTTATTAACATCGTAATCAGATTCGCATTTTTCTGTGACTTTGCGGGCGTTAAAAATGTTCGTAATAAATAAACACATTGACGATGACCGTTCCTGTCAAAAATTCATCCCGATGAAGGATACAGCCAGAACTAACTAGTTAGGTGGAAGGTCTCCATTTATCTGTAGTCCTACTCCTAAATCGTATTCTAGATTTAAGCCTCATATGAAAACGACTATTGTGTACATTCGACAGTGATTTGTCTGCGCGGAATGTCCCTCGAAATCGTCAGTAGTCTGCGCACGAAATCCCCGTGCATAGACAGCTAACGATTTGTTAGCTGTCTGCAAATGTGGCGTGGCCAAGATGGCTGCTTGTTGCTGTAGCGCTCCGTTTTCAATCAATTAGTTGGTCGCAAGCGGATTTTGCTCGATAAATTTCGTTCGTTCGGACTTCTAATGTAGGCTAACCTATTATGCTACTAATTGGAGTTATTTTGGTGGTTTGGCAATGTTTTGGACGGTGTTCGGTAGTTTCTTTACGGGGTCTCGCGCGCCACCCTCAACTCAGCCTTGTTAAAGGGTTTCAGAGTATATTAACTGGACAGTGAGGGCCTAGAGAGATTGGTGCAAAACGACCTACTTTGGTGACGCTCTGGGACACTATGGGCTCTATACGGGTCCCATATGGGTCCTATATGGTCGCATTATTAACAAGTAGGCCTACTAGGCCCATGTGTATATGAGAAAAGAACCTGCTTATAAAAAAGGAAATGCTGTGACTACACTGAAAACCTAAATTCTCGATCAGCTTCTTCCCTGCTAAACTATTGACAACCAGGGGCGTCTATCCCCCTAAGTCATTGGAGCAACGTCCCTTTTCTCCCTCTTCTTCCCCCTTCCCGTTCCTTCCCCCCCTAAAATGGTGGCACACACTGACAGATCTCCCCCCCATTTCTTGGATGGAGCATTTTCTCCAAGGTTTCTATGGTGTAGACGCCCCTGTTGACAATAAATATGGTCTAACTCAAGTCAAAATACAGACTCAATAAAGAATCTTCCCTTCCAAATGCCTTTTCCGTCCGTCCGTCCTCAGACCTGTCCATACGCCCTATCGCAGTTACAATTGTAAGTTGTACATATAAAGTACGTGCTTGCAATATCGACATTCTTCGTATTCGTTTTGTTTTCTTTTAAGCAAATAATAAACAATGACGCGAAGTTTTGAACGTTACTAGTATAGGCATTGGACAACCTGAGCAATATTGTCAGTGGCATTCGCTAGGTGTAGCCACTGCTCGACGCCGTGGAAAGTCACGAAAGTGAATCGTAACTCGTTTTAGTAAATTACAGAATAGCTCAGTGGAAATCAGCTGCTGGTTGTCGCCAAAGCGACGACAGAATTTTGCAGCAGCTCATTGGATACCGAGGTAGAAGTTTGTAGACAACTTTAAAATCAACAACTTTAGAAAAATTAAACCTCTGTGATTTAGAAGTAGAAGAAAAGCTAGCCTGAGAGGCAGCCATTGGTATGAAGCGTCTGCGACTTTATTTTTTAACCTCGGCATATATGAGGGCGTGTTTAATCCCAATCTCTCTCTGCCTCTCTCTGTCTCTGTCTGTCTGCCTGTCTGTGTTATACTAGATGATTTGCCCTCCGATAGTATACGGATCGTATACTCATTATAGCTGAGTTGGCTAGGGCACAGATGGAGCAAAAATCTTGAGACAAATTTCTGCACTGGTAGGTTTTGAACCCTCGAACTCCGGGTTGACAGTCCATCATGCTGACCATTAGACTATCGCGCTACGATTTAACAAATCCAAATTAAATTTCATTTGGACTAGTCATGGCATTTCGTGTCTCTTCGAAATAGGCCTACGTAGCAGTTGACTTATTACAGGGAATGAACCTAGTTGAGTTACCGAGTCCACTTGATAACTTATTGAAATATAAAGGACACAAACGTGGACAATAAAGAGACGAGATTACAAAACGCCTGACTTGCGCACGTACTCTTAAAACAGAGTTTTCCTACATCTTTTGTTGAGCTGATTTTCCTACACGGATGAAAATTGTTGTTTAGGAACAAAATGTGAATATATACTAGCAAATATAAGCGCCGAATGATTGAATGAGTGAACGAATGAATAAATGAATGAGTGAATGAATGAATGAATGAATGAATGAATGAATGAATGAATGAATGAATGAATATGTCCACGCTTCACTGCGAGTCGTCGTTTGCCAAACAACTCTACATATTTCCGATGAACTAGATCTCAGCATAAGACGTTGAGCTTTTAAGTCCACATTTTTAGACCGATCTCTACACTACTACACTAGGGAGTTCAGTTGACAGCTGCAATCTAACCCAACCCGAAAAATGTTATTATGTCACTATAATATTGCACGAGGCATCTATCGATGGTCTCGGATAATCCGAAATCGGATCTCAATTCAGTGGAAACCAAGTCGCCCATGAGAACAGCCAAATGGTGCAGAAGGGGATCAGTTTTCTAGTAGGCCTACATCGACGAGGAAGTAAGTACAAGTCAGGCGCTTTTTAAAGGTAATTAAACTCGCTTTGCAAATATACCAAACATATAATATATATAAATTATATACAAATGCAAACTATGTGTACATGCAGATATATGCAAATATATGCAGATATATGAAGTGATGTATGCAGATATATGCAGATTTGCTATAGAGAAGACATGGCCTATGCCTTCAGAAACACGTACGCTGTTTTATACTTAATTTCACATCGAATCTAGTCTGCAAGTTTCAACTTATAGCATATATATATACACTAATAAGACAACAAGCTAGCGAAGGCGGTCTGTTACATGTCACAACTTCAGCGACAGAGCTTTAAACATTCTGGAGTTTAAGTTAATTTAAAGTAGATCCAATGTGTATTAGTCTGGCGCTGTCAGATAAATATTATGGCAACGGAAGACGTCTGAAGGCTTTATTGTTTAGAGCTTACCCTTCTCTCAGGCAGTTAGGGGTTTGCCAGCACCGTACGCAATTATACAGGCGATTTTTCTCGAACTCAAATATTTCCCCAATTCAATAAATTGCATTGAACGATGGGGTGATAACGCATGGTGAATGCTATGTCTCCTCTTTCAGCCATTTCCTGGCAGATGACGTTCGATTTAAACCAAAAGCAGGTATATGAAATGGCAAATATAAGAAGGCAGGGAATTGATGTCTAGTTGAACCTAACTCAACTTCAAATAAGTGGAGCAAGTCTCCATATAGGCCTATCAATGGCAAGACAAAGAATTCCTTAGCCTAAATGATAACTGCAGCATTCTTTTATGATTTTGATATCCTGTGTGTTGTGGTTTGAAATGAAAACTACAAATAAATAAATAAATGAATAAATGAACGAATGAACGAAAACTGAACCTAATGAATGAATTAAGAATGAAAACATAAAAAGTTAAAAGAATTAATGAAAAAATGAATGGGATGAATGAACGAATAAAAAATAAAATGAATGAATGAAAATGAAAAATGAACGAAAAACAGAAGAAATAAAAAGAATGATTTTGGATCGTACACCAAACTGCGATTAGCAATTAGTTAATAAAGAATATAATTATCTACTTACTCGGCAGCCTTAAATATTGGACGAAACAGTGGGCGAAGAGTAATTCAAAGCCCTGGGCAGCATACAAGTACCTCGGGGTAAAACCAACGAGATAGTGTCTGAGCCATTGAGGAGGAAGTGTCCTGAAATTTGTTTTAGACCATCAGTTTAACGACTTCTCATATCAAATATCGTACATTAGCAATCTAACAAAGAGCATGCACATTTAAACTATACAAGTCATTTACACGATTTCTCTTTAAACTGATCCGGCAGCTAACTTATCTGAGTCTCAGTTTCATTTACTTGTTAGGTATACAAGAATCTTTCGTGATTATTTAAAACATTTCTAACAGAGGTTCAAGTTAAATGTATAAACGTTATGCAGTAGGTCTAGGTCCTGAAAATATTTTACTCTGAATTCAATCTGCAAGCTTTCTACAGCACCTTTATCTTACTGCAAAAGGCAGTCTTGTGGCCACAGGTCTTGGTCTCGAGTGCACTCGAGTTCGTTTTTAAAAGTCTTGGTCTTAAGACCAAAAGTCTTGGTCTTGGTCTTGAGGTTCAAAGTCTTATTCTAGATCTTGGTCTTAAAGTTCAAAGTCTTGGGCTTGGTCTTGAGGATCAAAGTCTTTGTCTTGGTCCTGAGGTTCAAAGTCTTGGCCTTGAGGTTTAAAGTCTTGGTTTTGTTCTTGGTCTCGAAGTTCAAAGTCTTGGCCTTTGTCTTGGTCTTGAGGTTCAAAGTCTTGTCCTTGGTCTAGGTCTTGAAGTTTAAGGTCTTGACAACAAGACAGGCAAAAGGCAATCACTGATGATCGGTTCTAATCAAAACCTAAATCACAATCCCTAAAGGTGGACACATAATAAGTCGAGCTCTGACAAGCGCCCAATACCGGAAGCCATTTATATAGCGCCTTTCAATGCTAGCGCAGTGAACACGGTCATCTGAAGCATTTAGGTAAGTGCATCTTAAGATAAGAAGCATATGTATAGCTGCATCGGCGTGCTGTTTCCCTGCGTAACAGCACGCATGTTCTCAGCAAGGCTAATCCCATTTGACAGATCAATATTACACCACGCTGTACCTTGTACTCGTGCCGTTCGCCTTGCCTGCAAAACCTGGATTTTCTTAAAATAATGTCCGTGAGATAGCTTAGCTAAGAACTCAGTGTCACTATTGCCGTCTCGGAGGAGGAGGTTCGAACCCGTACTAGCCGTGCTACAGTGAGCGTTCTAACCAATTGGCTATACCGTGCCCCACGCGTCTTCGTATCTCAGAGTTAATATCGTTCCATGTTCAGTCACTAACCCGCATTCCTCGCCAGGATTCGTAGTTTCCAATTAACTAGTTGCTACTGACGACGAACAGTATCGCCTTCTAGTCCTACCTATAATATCGCTCTCTAGATTTATATAGAGCAGTTTCTGGCGGTTAGTGACGACGGGACAAATGGAAAGATGAGACGACAAAATCTAGAGAATTAATGCAACGTCACACACATAGGCGTAGACTCTGGGGGGTCAGCCGGGGCACGTGCCCCAATAATTGAGGAGCCGGGGCAATCCCCCCAAAATCGAGAAGAGAATTTCTTCAAATATTAAAATATTATGTTTCAATATATACAAATTGTTTCAGAAACAGAAAATCAGAGACACAGAACTGAAATACTATCAGAAATTTATGATGATAACAAAGATTTATTTTTATCTTCAATTATCTTCTATATGAAACAAATTTACGTGTAAACAAAACGCCCATTTCATACGCATTAACGTAAACCGGAAGCCTCTGCTGACTGTCCAGACTAGAGGTGAAAAAAAGTTTTTCGGTATTTGGTTTTAAACAAAACCAAAAGAAAAAGAAAACCACAAATATTTTTGTTTTACCAAAAATAAATTTCTTATTTTTGTAGAAGTAATTTTAATAACATTGATTTAATGATTTTTAATTTTCGGAAATCGCAATTAACTGAATTAAACTGAGTTGGAGCTCTAGTTCATGCCATTTTTCATGATTTTTATGATCCGAAATTCGAAAATCTTAAAAACAACCAAAACAACAAAAACCATTAAAACAAAAAAAACGAAAAAAAACAACAACAAAAAACAACTTTGCATATTGAAAAATTTGTTTTTCTGGTCCAGAACCTATGCCCCCCCAATATTTTGGACAAGTTTACGCCAGTGGTCACACAAACAATATGACCACATAGACTACATAGAACATACCACATAGAACAATGTCTGGTGACATAAGACAATTACGTGGTCAGAACACCGATTTGTGCACACTGGTGTAACAACAACAACAACAATAACAACAACAACAACAACAAAACAACAGCAACTACTACTACTACCACTGTTGCTACTACTACTACTACTGCTACTACTACTACTACTACTACTACTACTACTACTACTACTACTACTACTACTACTACTACTACTACTACTACTACTACTACTACTACTACCACTACTACTAATACTGCTACTACTAATTGGTCCCCCGCACGCGAACAGCATTAAGCAGCGCCAATCTTTTTCGGTCGCTGGTCCTGCAACCTGGTATGGCCTTCCTGTTGCACTTCGCCTGGTCCCTATGACTCACTCTTCCTTGTTTCTTGCAAACTTGAAAACTACTCTCTTTAGCCGTGGTTGGACTAGGAGCGCTCCTGAGTAGATAACCTTGAAGGGGCGCTATATAAAAGCTCAATAATAATAATAATAATAATAATAATAATAATAATAATAATAATAATAATAATAATACTGATACTACAACTACTACCACTACTACTAATACTGCTACTACTACTACTACTACTACTACTACTACTACTACTACTACTACTACTACTACTACTACTACTACTACTACTACTACTACTACTACTACTACTACTACTACTACTACTACTACTACTACTATTACTACTACTACTACTACTACTACTACTACTACTACTACTACTACTACTACTACTACTACTATTACTACTACTACTACTACTACTACTGATACTACAACTACTACCACTACTACTAATACTACTACTACTATTACTACTACTACTACTACTACTACAACTACAACTACAACGGCAGCAGTAACAACTACAACAACAATTATAACAACAACAACAATAATAATAATAAAACACATATGGTGGTTTTAACTATTGATAAAAGAGGCGCTTTATAAATCAGGACGTAATTTACGAACGGCCGATACAAGTGGAGTGGCTAGGACATAATGGTGTCTGTTTCTACCAGACATCGTTATCTTCAAGGAGCTCACACCAAGCTACAGTCTTGAGACGTTGACTTGAGACTGTCGTTGAGTGTTCGTGTCTACACCTTGGATCCATGCCATGCACCGGATACTAAAAGCAAATTCCGCGTCACTGGAAAGGTTCCTAATTAGCTAACTCTTCCGTTTGCTGGCGCTTCAGTCGCTCGTCACACGCCTCTTACTTACTTGCTTACACGCGCGAAAACATCCGACTCGGATCGGAAACTCTGGTCGTCTACAGAATTAACGAGACAATGCAAAGCGCTAATGATTACATCATAAATATAGGTCTATTCGTTGTGGACGTAAGACTAATTATAAGACTAAAACACCCTACACTCAATAAGGAAATCCGATTGTGTCTATAGAATGAGCATGCATGTATCGGGCATTGTACCTTATTCGTTCATTCATGCCCAGAAAATAGTTTACGCTCCTAGGAGGTATTGTTCGGTGTTGGTATTATGTGTATGTATCGACCCACCTAGGCCTGTCAGAGGTTGTTGACTGTGCAATAATAGCATTGTCACTGTCGTCGTCGTCATCATCGTCATCATCATCATCGTCATCATCATTGCCATCATCATCATCGTCGTCATCATCATCGTCATCATCATCTTTATCATCATCATCATCGTCGTCGTCGTCATCCATCATCGTCATCATCATCGCCAAACCACAGTCGCCATGTCGATCATCATTACTACCCATTCCATCGTCAATCGGACAGTGGCATAATCATCATCGTTTTCATCACCAATAATTATCATCATCATCATCGTCGTCGTCTTCGTCGTTGTCATCCATCATAATCATAATCATCATCATTGCCAAACCACAACCGCTATTATTATGCTGATCAACATTCTTACATACTCCATCATCAATCGGACGATGATATCATAAGCATCATCGTCATCATCACCAATAACCGTCATCGTCATAATAATCGTCGTCACTAGAGAAGTCGTCATCTTAGTTTCCTTGTCCACGCAGCCACACAGCTGTCTTGCTTCCGTTAATGCTGTTACTGCTGCTGAATCTGACGAGCATCTCTGATGAAGCCAGTTATCGAGGTTGCGTGCTCACATGCTGCGGATGCTGCAGCACCCACTTCTCCCTCTCCTGACTATTCGTCTCCTCTCATCTCCTGTTCCTTCTCCATCACCCATCTCCATCCTTCTACTCCTTTTTCTTCGCCTCTCTGCTAACTCCTCTTCTGGAATTTTTGTTTCCCCTCTTCCTGCCTCTTGCTGTTATCTTTCTCTGCTTTCTTCCTCTTCTTCCTTCACGTCCGAGGCTCCTACTCCTACTCAAGACCTTGCTAATCGTCCTCTATTTTTGGCCTTGCTTTCTGTGCTTGCTGTTTGTTCTTGCTTTTTGTCCTTGCTCTTTGTCCTTGTTTTGGTCCTTGTTTCATCCTCCTCGTATTTTTACTCTCTTTCTAATACTATTCCTCCTCCCACTTCTCCTTCTACTCCATCTTATCCTTCCTTCGTCGCCCCTCCTATTCCTACTAATCCTCATGAACCGTTGATTCTTCCTCATTCTTATCCTCCTCCTTCTTCTGATCCTCGTTCATCCATCCAACATATTATTTTTCCTACGCCCGCTCTCCTCCCCGCCTATATCTACTCTCCTATTACCCTCGTGCGTTTATCTTCATCCTCTTTCACTTTGTCCTCCTATTGCTCATCCTCCAATTTCTTCTTCTCCCACGCCTCCTCACTTCTATTCCTCTCCATTTCGTTTTTTTTCTACTCCTTTATTCATACTATTTCTTCTACTACTCTTGTTTCTACCCCTCCTGATCCTACGTTCATCGTCTTTTTCTTCCTGTTCATACTGCTTCTTCTCCTACAACTTCTCGCTTTTCTCCCCTCCTCCTCCTCCTCCTCCTTCTTTAGTTATTCTACTACTTCTCATTCTCTTCCTAGTCTTGCTCCTCTTTTTACCTCCAATTCTCCTCCTAATTCTTCGTGCAACCTCCTCCACATATTCCTCCTCCTACTCAGTTTTCTTTTACCCTCCTACTCCTCCTTCTATCTTCGCCGTCCTCCTCCTCTCACTCCTACTCTTTCTGCTCCTCCTCTTACTTTTATCCTCCTATGCCTCCTTCTACCTTTGTTTTCCTGTTCTTCGTCTTCCCACTTTTCATCCTACTTCTTTCCCACTTTGATTCATGCTCTTACTCCACCTTGCATACCTTCGTTTTCCTCCTTCTCTTCCTTCTACTCCTCTCCTCCTCCTACTTCTTCCACACTACCCGATCCTTCCTTCATCCACCTCCACATCCTCCTCTTCTTCCTCATCCTCTTAATCTTTCCCTGCTCCTCATCCTCCATCCCGAGTCCTCCTTCCTCCTCTTCCCCCTAGTAACGACGACGTCTGTGCCATTGTTGACGGGCACAGCTCGGCCTCCGTTGCGATGAATAAAAACTCGCAGACGGGGGACAGACAGATTTATCCCTACGACGGTTCGTCCGTCCCTGTCTCAGCAGCTCCATCCATCCTCCAGGCGCCGGTGCCACCAGCAAAGACCATCGTCCATAGACGACGGTGCACGCACAGCGCCGCCAACATCAGCAACCACATCAACAGCATCACCTACGGGCGCAGAAGCAGTAGCCGGCCACTTCGCCTCATCCAAACGGAGTAACTGCATCTTTGGCTGCCTTGGTCAGAAGCCTCTGAGGCCGACGAAATTGAAAGCATCTTCTGTCCTTCCGTCCATCGTTACGTGGTTTGGTGAATGAGTAAGAGAGGTGTTCGTGATTTATTTGTCGGTGGCGCACACCTCTTCTTCTGCGGCTCTTCGGTCGGCGTGTAGTACGAGACTCGGCCAATGAAAGCAGCGATGCGTTGTACGTCGATTTCTGAAGGTAAGTCGTGAATCTGATCTTGGAATTTATGTGTCGAGCAGATGGATGTAGCGCAGCCACTTTCCGGCAGTTTCGTCACGTTTCGTCGCTTCTACAAGAAAGATTCCGATAGACATTCTTTTATGCCTTCTATTCTTTTCCTTTCTTCTCCCCTTCCTGCCTTCCTTTCTTTTCAACGCCTTTCATTTGTCCATCAATTCTCTGTTCGTTCATTCGTCTTTTCCTTCTTTCCTTTGCTTCCTTCTCTTCCTTCCTTAGTCCCTGTCTCCTTCATTCCTTCCTTTCTTTAATCCAGGCTCCATTACTTCTTTGTTAAATTCCTTTATTTTATCCATACATTCTTAATTCTTGCTTTCTTTCATTGTTTCCTAATTCTTCTACTGCTTCCTTCCTTCATTACTGACTCTTAATTCCGCCCTTCTTTCTTTAATTTCTTTCCTTTATCCATCCATCCATCCATCCATCCATCCATCCATCCATCCATCCATCCATCCATCCATCCATCCATCCATCCATCCATCCATCCATCCATCCATCCATCCATCCATCCATCCATCCATCCATCCATCCATCCATCCATCCATCCATCCATCCATCCATCCATCCATCCATCCATCCATCCATCCTTCCTTCCTTCCTTCCTTCCTTTCTACCTTCCTCATTTCTGATATTTTCGGTGTCGCCTCTTTTCATGATCAAACAATGACACACTAAGCTGATTGAACGAATCACAACAACCTTCAAGTAATCCTTTGCGCATATTGTTACCGACCAAACAATTTGATTCCATCTCACATGCATCTCATTCTTGATGCTTCCTACCAACCATTCCGTTGCCTTATATTCAATTTCCAGCGGGATTCCAGTTTCCACTGTAAGTCAAGGTCATCCTGGACTCAGAAATGGCCGTCGAATAGTGTAAATGCTCCACATCTGTAGTATCTAAACTAGTTAATCCAGATACACAACAGCCTATGCATAGTAAATAAATCACTTGTCAGCCTATGCATAATAAATAAATCACTTGTCGACATGTCATTTACTAATTAGCTTCTTTTGGTATGAGATGAAAACGGTTGCTGCATCAAAAGCAAGTTTTCTTCACCTGTGAACTTTTCCATGTCGTCATTCGACAAGGCTTTTCCACAGAGGTAAAATTCAAAGTTTGGAAATAATCTTTTTGTATTTATCAACTACTTTATCAGTTGTAAATAGGGCAACGCATATTTTAGCATGATCTAAACTCATCCATATTAATTTAACTTTAATGCGTAGGCCATTTAGCGCCCGAGACGCACCAGGTGCGTTTTGGACAAGCAGCAGCTTAACATTACCAACTAACAAGAAAATCGTGTTCAGATAAAATAAAATTAACGAGTTGGGACCATTGTCACTAAACACAGATGATTGTAAAATCGGGTTAATAGAACATTGGGAAAGATTATGAGCGGATAAGCAGATGATCGCTTTGGGAAGGAAACACTCCAGCGAGCATTGGCTGCACTCAGTGATGTTAAGTCTTTAGTATGCCGAGAACTCCACAGAACCAATTTATAAGACATGTGCTTCAACCCTGGCCATAAATTCTGGGAAGATTTACAGTTACTCGGAGCGAGAAATTTGAAAGTGAACGGTTGCATAATGCATAGTGTGCATACGAAATTGATCTACAACAGCGATTTTAAGGAATGACAGAATTGCGTATCAGTTGGCAGAACAAGAAAAGTTAAGCCACTATTTCGACAAAGCTCAGCAGATGAATTGTCTTAAACCTTAAGCAACGAGTTTGACAAAGAAAAGCAGGTGGGTGGTCTTAAGCCACGAGTTCGACAAAGAAAAATAGTTGGAAGGTTATAAGCCAAGAGTTTGACAAAGAAAGCAGATGGTTGGCCTTAAGAGTTTGACAACAAAGAGCATATTGATGGTCTTAAACCACGAGTTCAATAAAGAAAAGCAGATGTATGGTCTTAGGCGACGAGTTTGACAATGAAAAACAGATGGATGATCTTGCGCCACGAGTTTGACTAAGAAAAACAGATGGATGGCCTGTAAGCCACGAATTCTACTAGGAAAAACAGATGGATGGCCTGTAAGCCACGAATTCTACTAGGAAAAACAGATGGATGGCCTGTAAGCCACGAATTCTACTAGGAAAAACAGATGGATGGCCTGTAAGCCACGAATTTGACTAAGAAAAACAGATGGATGGCCTGTAAGCCACGAATTCTACTAAGAAAAACAGATGGATGGCCTGTAAGCCACGAATTTGACTAAGAAAAACAGATGGATGGCCTGTAAGCCACGAATTCTACTAGGAAAAACAGATGGATGGCCTGTAAGCCACGAATTCTACTAGGAAAAACAGATGGATGGCCTGTAAGCCACGAATTTGACTAAGAAAAACAGATGGATGGCCTGTAAGCCACGAATTCTACTAGGAAAAACAGATGGATGGCCTGTAAGCCACGAATTTGACTAAGAAAAACAGATGGATGGCCTGTAAGCCACGAATTCTACTAGGAAAAACAGATGGATGGCCTGTAAGCCACGAATTTGACTAAGAAAAACAGATGGATGGCCTGTAAGCCACGAATTCTACTAGGAAAAACAGATGGATGGCCTGTAAGCCACGAATTCTACTAGGAAAAACAGATGGATGGCCTGTAAGCCACGAATTTGACTAAGAAAAACAGATGGATGGCCTGTAAGCCACGAATTCTACTAGGAAAAACAGATGGATGGCCTGTAAGCCACGAATTCTACTAGGAAAAACAGATGGTTGGCCTGTAAGCCACGAATTCTACTAGGAAAAACAGATGGATGGCCTGTAAGCCACGAATTCTACTAGGAAAACAGATGGATGGCCTGTAAGCCACGAATTTGACTAAGAAAAACAGATGGATGGCCTGTAAGCCACGAATTCTACTAGGAAAAACAGATGGATGGCCTGTAAGCCACGAATTCTACTAGGAAAAACAGATGGATGGCCTGTAAGCCACGAATTCTACTAGAAAAACAGATGGATGGCCTGTAAGCCACGAATTTGACTAAGAAAAACAGATGGATGACCTGTAAGCCACGAATTCTACTAGGAAAAACAGATGGATGGCCTGTAAGCCACGAATTCTACTAGGAAAAACAGATGGATGGCCTGTAAGCCACGAATTCTACTAGGAAAAACAGATGGATGGCCTGTAAGCCACGAATTCTACTAGGAAAAACAGATGGATGGCCTGTAAGCCACGAATTCTACTAAGAAAAACAGATGGATGGCCTGTAAGCCACGAATTCTACTAGGAAAAACAGATGGATGGCCTGTAAGCCACGAATTTGACTAAGAAAAACAGATGGATGGCCTGTAAGCCACGAATTCTACTAGGAAAAACAGATGGATGGCCTGTAAGCCACGAATTCTACTAGGAAAAACAGATGGATGGCCTGTAAGCCACGAATTCTACTAAGAAAAACAGATGGATGGCCTGTAAGCCACGAATTCTACTAGGAAAAACAGATGGATGGCCTGTAAGCCACGAATTTGACTAAGAAAAACAGATGGATGGCCTGTAAGCCACGAATTCTACTAGGAAAAACAGATGGATGGCCTGTAAGCCACGAATTCTACTAGGAAAAACAGATGGATGGCCT
Source organism: Allolobophora icterica (assembly GCA_963556255.1). Classification (NCBI taxonomy): domain Eukaryota; kingdom Metazoa; phylum Annelida; class Clitellata; order Crassiclitellata; family Lumbricidae; genus Allolobophora; species Allolobophora icterica. The sequence continues at coordinate 39,219,247 of OY744610.1, read as the reverse complement.
GTAAGCCACGAATTCTACTAGGAAAAACAGATGGATGGCCTGTAAGCCACGAATTCTACTAGGAAAAACAGATGGATGGCCTGTAAGCCACGAATTCTACTAAGAAAAACAGATGGATGGCCTGTAAGCCACGAATTCTACTAGGAAAAACAGATGGATGGCCTGTAAGCCACGAATTCTACTAGGAAAAACAGATGGATGGCCTGTAAGCCACGAATTCTACTAAGAAAAACAGATGGATGGCCTGTAAGCCACGAATTTGACTAAGAAAAACAGATGGATGGCCTGTAAGCCACGAATTCTACTAAGAAAAACAGATGGATGGCCTGTAAGCCACGAATTTGACTAACAAAAACAGATGGATGGCCTGTAAGCCACGAATTTGACTAAGAAAAACAGATGGATGGCCTGTAAGCCACGAATTCTACTAGGAAAAACAGATGGATGGCCTGTAAGCCACGAATTTGACTAAGAAAAACAGATGGATGGCCTGTAAGCCACGAATTCTACTAGAAAAAACAGATGGATGGCCTGTAAGTCACGAATTTGACTAAGAAAAACAGATGGATGGCCTGTAAGCCACGAATTCTACTAAGAAAAACAGATGGATGGCCTGTAAGCCACGAATTTGACTAAGAAAAACAGATGGATGGCCTGTAAGCCACGAATTCTACTAGGAAAAACAGATGGATGGCCTGTAAGCCACGAATTCTACTAGGAAAAACAGATGGATGGCCTGTAAGCCACGAATTTGACTAAGAAAAACAGATGGATGGCCTGTAAGCCACGAATTCTACTAGGAAAAACAGATGGATGGCCTGTAAGCCACGAATTTGACTAAGAAAAACAGATGGATGGCCTGTAAGCCACGAATTCTACTAGGAAAAACAGATGGATGGCCTGTAAGCCACGAATTTGACTAAGAAAAACAGATGGATGGCCTGTAAGCCACGAATTCTACTAGGAAAAACAGATGGATGGCCTGTAAGCCACGAATTCTACTAGGAAAACAGATGGATGGCCTGTAAGCCACGAATTTGACTAAGAAAAACAGATGGATGGCCTGTAAGCCACGAATTCTACTAGGAAAAACAGATGGATGGCCTGTAAGCCACGAATTCTACTAGGAAAAACAGATGGATGGCCTGTAAGCCACGAATTCTACTAGGAAAAACAGATGGATGGCCTGTAAGCCACGAATTCTACTAGGAAAAACAGATGGATGGCCTGTAAGCCACGAATTCTACTAAGAAAAACAGATGGATGGCCTGTAAGCCACGAATTCTACTAGGAAAAACAGATGGATGGCCTGTAAGCCACGAATTTGACTAAGAAAAACAGATGGATGGCCTGTAAGCCACGAATTCTACTAGGAAAAACAGATGGATGGCCTGTAAGCCACGAATTCTACTAGGAAAAACAGATGGATGGCCTGTAAGCCACGAATTCTACTAAGAAAAACAGATGGATGGCCTGTAAGCCACGAATTCTACTAGGAAAAACAGATGGATGGCCTGTAAGCCACGAATTTGACTAAGAAAAACAGATGGATGGCCTGTAAGCCACGAATTCTACTAGGAAAAACAGATGGATGGCCTGTAAGCCACGAATTCTACTAGGAAAAACAGATGGATGGCCTGTAAGCCACGAATTCTACTAGGAAAAACAGATGGATGGCCTGTAAGCCACGAATTCTACTAGGAAAAACAGATGGATGGCCTGTAAGCCACGAATTCTACTAAGAAAAACAGATGGATGGCCTGTAAGCCACGAATTCTACTAGGAAAAACAGATGGATGGCCTGTAAGCCACGAATTCTACTAGGAAAAACAGATGGATGGCCTGTAAGCCACGAATTCTACTAAGAAAAACAGATGGATGGCCTGTAAGCCACGAATTTGACTAAGAAAAACAGATGGATGGCCTGTAAGCCACGAATTCTACTAAGAAAAACAGATGGATGGCCTGTAAGCCACGAATTTGACTAACAAAAACAGATGGATGGCCTGTAAGCCACGAATTTGACTAAGAAAAACAGATGGATGGCCTGTAAGCCACGAATTCTACTAGGAAAAACAGATGGATGGCCTGTAAGCCACGAATTTGACTAAGAAAAACAGATGGATGGCCTGTAAGCCACGAATTCTACTAGAAAAAACAGATGGATGGCCTGTAAGTCACGAATTTGACTAAGAAAAACAGATGGATGGCCTGTAAGCCACGAATTCTACTAAGAAAAACAGATGGATGGCCTGTAAGCCACGAATTCTACTAGGAAAACAGATGGATGGCCTGTAAGCCACGAATTCTACTAGGAAAAATAGATGGATGGCCTGTAAGCCACGAATTCTACTAAGAAAAACAGATGGATGGCCTGTAAGCCACGAATTCTACTAGGAAAACAGATGGATGGCCTGTAAGCCACGAATTCTACTAGGAAAAACAGATGGATGGCCTGTAAGCCACGAATTCTACTAAGAAAAACAGATGGATGGCCTGTAAGCCACGAATTCTACTAGGAAAAACAGATGGATGGCCTGTAAGCCACGAATTCGACTAGGAAAAACAGATGGTTGGCCTGTAAGCCACGAATTCTACTAGGAAAAACAGATGGATGGCCTGTAAGCCACGAATTCTACTAAGAAAAACAGATGGATGGCCTGTAAGCCACGAATTTGACTAAGAAAAACAGATGGATGGCCTGTAAGCCACGAATTCTACTAGGAAAAACAGATGGATGGCCTGTAAGCCACGAATTCTACTAAGAAAAACAGATGGATGGCCTGTAAGCCACGAATTTGACTAACAAAAACAGATGGATGGCCTGTAAGCCACGAATTCTACTAGGAAAAACAGATGGATGGCCTGTAAGCCACGAATTTGACTAAGAAAAACAGATGGATGGCCTGTAAGCCACGAATTCTACTAGGAAAAACAGATGGATGGCCTGTAAGCCACGAATTCTACTAGGAAAACAGATGGATGGCCTGTAAGCCACGAATTCTACTAGGAAAAACAGATGGATGTCCTGTAAGCCACGAATTTGACTAAGAAAAACAGATGGATGGCCTGTAAGCCACGAGTTTGACAAAGCAAAGAAGGTGGGTGGTCTTAAGCCACGAGTTCGACAGAGAAAAGCGGATGGAATTTATCTACCGTCCACCACGAATTAAATGTACTCGAGCCAGAACCAACGAGCATGTCTCGTGCTGTGGCGTTCAATGAATCTCACGTTAAGAGATTTTTTGAATTGATGAGATGGCGCTTGAGAAAGGTGGAGGCAGTAGAAGCGACCAGATTTACAGCGTGGATGAGTCTGGATTAACTGTGGCACGACGTCGTGTCGTGTGGTGAACAGAATAATTGCAGAAGCAAGTCGAGTGCCGAACGTGGGTGGACTGTTACAATAATCTGTGCAGTCAATGCAGCTGGGACGTTTACATGTATGTATGTATGCATGTATGTATGTATGTACGTATGCATTTATTTATGTTTCTAATTAAGTATATGTGTATGCATGTAGGTATGCATGCATGTATGTGTGTGTATGTTTGTGTGTATTTATGTATGTACAGATATATGTGTATGGGTATGGGTGTATGTATTTATGCATAGGTATATGCATGTATGTGTTATGTATGCATGTGTGCATGTTTTTTGTATGTATGTGTGTATGCAGGTATATATATATATATAATAAAATTATATAATTATATTTTTTATTATTTCAAACCGACAGACGCAGTAAGATTACATTGAAACATGAAAGTACAATCAATATCTTAATTAAACACACTGTTTGGCAGCCATGCAAGGCGCCGCCCTAGGGAGTCGATCCGCATACCTTATACTCTCCTGGCCATGAGTGTTACTACTACTTTATCCCCCTCCCAAATACACGCATGTCTGTCTGTATGTATGTGTGTATATTTGTGTGTATTTGTGTATGTGCATGTATATGTGTACAGGCATGAGTGTATGTATATATGTATGGGTATATGTATGTATGTGTGTGAGTGTGTATGTGTGTATGTATGCATGCATCAAGACATTTAATATATCGCATTTTGTATACCTCACATCTCTGACTATCTAAGAGACCCAAAAGAAAGCAATTTTAAGGACAACTTGCAAATGAATGCTGCACAAAGTCAAAGACAACAGTACGTAAATGTACTATAGGAGACTCCTCCAGGAGGACGGTTTCAGGAAGACGGGTCCAAATACATCAGAAGGCTCGATGGAGTTGAGATGATGTGCGGTAGCACCTGCATATCCCCATAGGCCGGAGAGCGCAACGATCGTCGACCCAGCTGACTCTCGAGACTGGAATAAAGACCTCCCTGTTGTATGCCGGAGAAGTCTCAACAATTTTGGCACGAATAATCACGAATGCAATGTGTTCCTTAACAAGAAACCAGTGTGAAATTTCTTGCTTATATTCCGTTATATGCGAATGCATATATACCACTTCTAATATTTGTGTTCACGAAAAACATACGACTGAACTTCTAATGAAAGATGCTCCTCGCGAAACCATTGGTTCTTCTGGAATTACGTGACTTAGCAAAAACAGTTGCCTAGTTTCCAAAGATTCATCCAGGGGTGCGTCTTGAGATCCCTCTGTTCCCTAAGATGTAGCAGCCTCTCTGACTTTAAAATGAATTGAAGCATTTAGCTGTTATAATGCAATATCGTCTCATGGGGCAACACTTACCATGAACAGGTCACACAGAGTCACACAGGGTGCATATTTTATGTATTCATACTGGCAATGACTACGATGCCTCAAGCTAGAATATAAAAGGGGTGTGCGTCTTGCGATATTTTCCCCTTCATTTCATTATTGTCCAAGCATATTGCAGTCGAGGGCGGAATAAATATCCATCCTATTTCCGCAATGTTGCTAAGAAGTCGCCTGATAAATTATTCAGAACGCGTCAGAATATTGAGGATGCGTTCACCTAGCGCTTGTTTTTATAGCCAACAGCCATCGGATCAGCAAAAACGTCGTGTCTTTTAACAGGATACACTTGTTCGGCCAGATCTTCATAGGCTCAGATTTTTGAGTATAAAATTTATTGCTAATTAAATAAGCTCAGAGGCCAGATATGAATAAAAAAGGAAATCGAAAACAATCGCTTACACTTTATTAAGAACAAATCACATGAAAATTTACGAAGCGCTGTTGGATTATCCGGCCGCTTATTCTAAAGAGACACCAAATAAAAGATGAAGATTACAAATCTTCACTTGAAACGGTCATTGACATACTTGTGAAGACATGAGTCAGATGAAGAAAGCTTCAGTAGGATCCACAATAAATTGGAACCCACGACCCCTTGCTTTACCAGGCAGGCGCTTCGACCAAGGAAGCATCGAAGCCAAACGCTACAAGCCCTACATTTCGTTCGTCTGAGGGCTTGCTGGTTGTTCTCAATGAACATCGTGTGGGACTTCTCCTGGAATTATTAGAGTTACACATAGGCGCAGACTCTGAGGGGGAGCCGGGTCACGTGCCCCCCAATAATTGAGGAGAAGGGGTAATGCCCCCCAATAATCGACAGGAGAATTTCCTCAAATATTAAAATATTATGTTTCACTAAAGACAAATTTCTTCAGAAACAGAAGAACAGAGACACAGAGCTGAAATAGGCTGCTATCAGAAATTCATAATGAAAACAAAGATCTATTTTTATCTTCAATATCTTCAATATGAAACAAATTTACAAATAAACAAAATGCACTCTGTACATACACATTACGTAACACCGTAGGCCTCTGAGGTTCGCTGATTGTCCAGACCAGAGGTGAGAAAGTTGTTTTTTTCGGTTTTTGATTTAAAAAAAGACAAGTAAAAGGAAACCACAAAGTATTTAAAAATAAATTTCTTTTTCGTGTAGAAGCTCTTTTAATAACACTGATTGAACGATTTTTAATTTTCGGAAATCCCAACTGAATTAAACTGGATTGGAGCTCTTGTTCATGCCATTGTTCATGATTTTTATTATTAAACATCCGAAAATCTGAAAAAACAAAGAACGAAAACAACAAAACCATAAAAAAATAACAAAAAAACCCCAAAAAACTTTTCATCTCGAAATAACTTCGTTTTTGCTCCTGTGGTCCAGACCCCATGCCCCCCCCCCCCAATATTTTGGACAAGTTTACGCCAGTGGTTACACAGATTCATCTGTTTCCTTGTGGTAGCCAGTCCGTTGAGCTACTGCCTCGTTGCGCGCAGTGCTCAAGTTTGTGAATAACCTGGTTCCCGCCACTTCGCCTTTTTGGGCGCTGTATAAATTTCGAGTTTACGATTACGATTACGATCCTCCTCTTAGACGGTATCTGCGTAGCAAGTCCATTATTACGCCATCGACGGAAGCTTGCTTTTTACACACCTTTGTCATTTGGAGAGCACGATATCATCATAAGCAGCTAAAAATAAGATGATAAACAAGATAAGAAGCAGCAGTGTTTCTTCACAGGCGTTCTAAAATATTGAAGCGTTCTTGCATATATATTGTGATTGAACCGCACAGGGCTGCAGAGGCCACTTGTCCCTTGGCCTTGTATCCGTCTTTTGCCTCTTATTAGCGGGCACCTTGTCTTCGGTTGGATGACGAGGCTTCCACTGACGTCCAGGGTCATCAGCGTCGACATTTGATGACAGCCGGCTACTTGGCAAAGAAGGCCTTGAATATCCAATAGTCACAGCACGCCATACGCTGCGGGCCTGAAATCAGCCGGACTATCATAGTATACAAATACACTGTGATGATGATGATGACGGCTACGATGATAACGACGATGATGATGACAACTGTTATAATAGTAAAAGTAGTAGTGGTAGTAGCAGTACTGATATTGGTAGTTATTGTAATAGTAGTGGTGGTGGTAGTAGTAATAGTAGTGGTACCGGTAGTAATGGTAGTAGTAGTAGTAGTAGTAGTAGTAGTAGTAGTAGTAGTAGTAGTAGTAGTAGTAGTAGTAGTAGTAGTAGTAGTAGTAATAGCAGCAGCAGTAGTAGTGGTAGTAGTAGTAGTAGTTAGTGTCGTTGTACGAAATGTAGTTCCTCAAATAAAGTAATTTTTTAAATATAAGGATCATAATTTATGTACCTTATGGAAAGGTAGTACTAACAACTATATCAGTAATCAGATACGATTCGTCATTTCCAGGACAACGCTCTCGAAAATCTGTTAACATATGCTAATAAACAAGATACTAAGTAAGCAGTAATGATAGCGATAACAGATGAGGGGGGATAATGACGATGACGACAATGATGATGATGATGACGACGACGACGATGATGCTAGGACGTGTTGTTGTCATCATAACACCAGTAACTTGACTGCATTCGTCGTCGTCGTCAATGGCATCATCATTGATCATCATCAAATGATATGAAGTGGGATTCGTTGCGATGCTGTTTGGACGCATTAACACCACCAGTCGCTCGTAATGATCAACTGTGCATTATTGATGTCACGGAGATGTTGTTTAGTTCTTCTGCAATCCAACCGCTCTTTCTCTGTCACTTTGTATGTTGGCCTATGTCTGTCTGCCTGTCTGTCTGTCTGTCTGTCTGCATATACGTCTGTCCGTCTTTATGTCCGTCATTTCGTCTGCATTCCTATCTTCCTGTCTCTGTGTCCATTTGTCTGTCTATCTGTCTGTGGTTCCATCCTTCTGCTGTCTCTCTGTATATCTGTGTTTGCCTTGCTGCATGCCTTTACGTCTATCTGCCTGTAGGTCGTTCTGACCTTCTGTCTTAAAATTCCATATCTGGTAATATCAGAGACTAATGTGGCCAAACGTAGCAATAGATAATACCAATTTTGGCAACCTGCCCGACAAACTTCCAATATATGGCTAATGTCTGTGTGTGCGGCCCAAGTACTCAGTCACATTTTTAGCCCAAAGCGTATGAATTCTAGTTTCATAAGATCTACGGACAGGTAGATCAATAATACTTAAATAATGGAATAATGGTTCCCTAATCCCTATGATAGGATGCGGCGACTGGCCAAGCAGTTACGCATCATCAAAAGGATTTTAAGCCCAACGTACCTTTGCATGGGCAACCAATGCAGCTCGTCTAGTATATAACTAAATATATGACCTAACTTTGGAATCCTACCTAACCGAGCCGCAGCTTTTAGAGCAGATTGAGATTGACTAATCCTAAAAACAGAGGCCTGAATGGATGGCACTATATCATATCATATATCGATCATATGAATGCATGCCGTAGAAGCGGACTTATTGGGAAGACGAGGAGAGACGCCTGTGGCCTATTATAGTGCGGATATTGCGCAGGTGATAAAGAATTTTATTATACCTGCTGTCTTTACATGCTCAGGGAAGGTCAAGCCCTGGCCCAATTTCACATCTAGGTCAAGACCAAAGGTAGAAAAGCAAGCACTGGGAAAGTCGAATAGTGTTTCAGTGTCTCCTATATCATAGAAATTATCTTCGGGCAGTGCAGTGGCGTCCGAACTAGTCAAGATTTGTGTAGCAGTAGTTTGTTGAACATCCAGAAGTAGGCTATCTATCAATCCACAAGGGAGGATTTGTCGAATAGGAGAAGGAAGGCAAATATGATCTGAGAGATTAGGCCGCGATTCGCTTAGGCTGCCTAAATATTAGTCTACGATCATCACATAGAAATGGTTTACATAACATAACATAACATAACAAGGGTTTTAAGTGGTTCAGAAGACGTGTAGTCTGTGTTAGAACCACTGCAAATTTACCTCGAACTCTTAATAGCCCAATTTTCCTAGCTTCTTCTTAAAAGCTGTTATAGTGTCCACTGAGACAGTACTATCGTCCAAACCATTCCACAGGTCTACAACTCTTGCACTAAAGAATTTCTGCCCTAATGTTCCCTTCGGCCTCTTAAATAATTTATACCTGTGTCCCCGAGTTGCCTTGTTCGGTGCTAATTCAAAGAACCTCTCCCACTGCAGTGCTTCCTTTCCAGTGATAATCTTATAAGCTTCAATCAGATCTCCTCTGCTCCTCCTTTTCTCCAATGTTGTTAGTCCACACCTTTTCAACCTTTCTTCATAGCTCAGATTCTTGTAGCCCCAAATCATTTTCGTAGCTCTTCTTTGTACTTTCTCCAGTTTTTCCATGTCCTGTTTCAGGTATGGATTCCATACCTGGATGCAGTATTCCAACTGTGGCCTAACCAGTGATTTGTACAACCTTATTATTATATCTTTGTCTCTGGTGACTATTGTCCTTTTTATCATACCTAAAGTTGAATTAGCCTTTTTTGCTGCTTCAGCACATTGCCTTGAAGGTTTTGCACTCTTGTGCATAATCACTCCCAAGTCCCTTTCTTCATCACTCACTTTCAACACCGTGCCCCCCATTTCATATGAAAACTCGTTGTTTCTCCTCCCCATATGCATCACTGAGCACTTTTCCAAATTGAAGAGCATTTGCCAGTCTTGTGACCATCTGAACATTCTTCTTAGATCTTCCCGCAGTATCTCTGCTTCTTCTTCATCATCCACTGCTCTACATAGTTTTGTATCATCCGCAAACTTAGAAATTTTAGATAAAATCCCATCGTCTATGTCATTAATAAAAAGTACGAAAAGCAGTGGTCCAAGCACTGATCCTTGTTTAGGTTAAGAAGGAATGCTATCGAGCGATGATTGGATGAACAAAGTCTGTCTGTTCAGCTTTGATTCCGATACAACGGGGAAATGACTGGCACAAATAACAACAGGAGAGACTTTGGGTTTTGACTGATTGATCGATTATTGATTGATTGATTTATTGTCTGAGGCTGACTGACTTAAGGACTCACTGATTGACTGATCGATTATTGATTGATTGATTGATCGCTTGAGGCTGAAACACTGTTTGATTCATTAATCGGTTTATTTATTGATATATTGATTGCTCTATCGAATTACTGATCCACATATCGATTGGTTTATTGATTGAAAATTAATCGATTAATTCAATTATTAGTTAGGGAGGCCCTGAAGGTTAGATGCACCACTACTCAAGTAACATATTGATTGACAGTAAGGAATCACCCGCAAGGGGGCAAAATAAGAAAATTCTTTCATTACATTGTTCAGTCCGTCGGGTATTTCCGTGCAAGAATTCATACAGAAATCGTACGGACTGCAACTCTGGTGTCAATCTCCTATGTCGAGGCGTGCCATCAGTTCGCAGAACGCCCAAAGATGGTCTCTGAAGGCGAATACTTCCCAGAGATCTGTAGATGCTGGTCGATATGTAACGTTGATGGTGAACACGGGGTCGATCGTAGAAATCACTCTTTGGAATCAGCGCCAAAACCAATGATTTGGGGTCTATCATCATCATGATCATTATCACTATCATCATCGCCATCAAAATCATCATTATCATCGTCATCATCGTCATCATCGTCATCATCATCATCATCATCATCATCATCATCATCATCATCATCATCATCATAATATGGTCCTGATGACGGGTACGAATGTTCTTGAAGCAACTATCGCCGTGATTATAAGTCAGACCTATGACGTCATTGTCTTGTATGGGAATGCCCAATGTCACCTGTTGACTTACAGTACTGACTGATGAAAAGGCTCCGGTAGGATTCGATCCCACGATCTCCTGCTTGCTAGACAGGCGCTTTAACCAACTAAGCCATGGAGTCACACGTTAGGACAGAAATCATCTTGCATTGTTTAGTTAAGCTGTGTCACAGCGAAGATGATTGACGTCCTCTTCCTTCTTTATCCAGGATTGGGAGTGGCACCACCAGAGGAAAGGGCAGTGGCGAAGTCCTCATCATGCAATGCACTGAAAGTAGTTTAGTATTTATATGCATGCGTGTATGTGCTGTATGCATATGTGAATGCACGTATACGTGCATGAATGTTTGTATGTGTGTATGTATGCATGCATGTATGTATGCTATGTTATGTATGTATGTATGTATGTATGTATGTATGTATGTATGTATGTATGTATGTATGTATGTATGTATGTATGTATGTATGTATGTATGTATGTATGTATGTATGTATGTATGTATGTATGTATGTACGTATGTATGTATGTATGTATGTATGTATGTATGTATGTATGTATGTATGTATGTATATATACATTTATGCGTACATTATTATTGTTGCTGTTGTTGTTATTATTATTATTAAGTAATTAATTAATAATTTTTATGTTGCGCCGTGTATAATGCCCAAGGCATCAACCGATGGCACACCATGTTTGAATATATACGATAACCTATGTATTCACGAATGCTTGTATGGTTGCATGCATATATATACTTGCATGCATATATGTGTGCCTGCATGTATGCTCGAAGGCTTCTATACGAATATGTCTGAGCATTTCTATATACAGCGCAGTAAACGACGGGGATTTTGCGACAGCCTCTATGCTTAAGCACATGATGGAAATTCATGATACCAGCGATTAACTTTAAGGAGGCACTCAGGTCCTGTTGGTGACGCCTGATATATGGCATCAATGGATTGCTGGAGCTAGATAAAGAGCTTCGAAGTGCAAATGGCACAGAAAGGAACGCTAAAAAGAGAACCGATTACGGAAATCGTTTTGGCGATTAGTTTAAGCCGATATTGTTGACTCCTACCCGAGGATCGCAGGTTGCAGGGATGTATGTAGGCAGAGTCTAGTGGTTGAAGGTAGGTATGATGTCAACTGGGTCTCGCACCAAAATACCTGATGGATCTCTTCCGGCCTGTGTCTGCTTCTCGGACTGCTCGAGTCCTCCGCTCGGTGGGGAGGGGGATGCTATCCGTCCCGTTTGCCCGTACTGCTATCATGCAGACCCGCGCTTTCTCGGTGGTTGGCCCGACCATATGGAATGGCCTTCCCCCTGAGCTGCGCCTACATCCTAGGTCTTCCTCTGGTACCACCTGAAAACTGCTCTTTTTCGCCGTGCTGGAGTCGGGAGCGCCTCTGAGTAGTTCCCTTGAAGTGGCGCTATATAAATTTACGAATGAATGAATGAATGAATGAGCGCTGGCTGTAAGAATTTTATCATTCCGACTGGTCAGTTTCAGTTCTTATTCGTTTAGTTTTTGCATCTTTGTTTTGATGCGCTATATTAGTACTCATGACTGGCGCTGTAGAAGTTGTTGATAAATTGTAATAATAGTTAGTCTGAGATGTTGTCTAGCGGAGATTTTGTGGTAGCTGGTTGGTAAGAAATGGACCATCCTCCTGAAACAATCTTCCATTGCATCTACGCTCTGTGGCACTCGGCAGCAAACATTCTAAAACTGTCTTCAAACGCACTTGTCTAGATCAATTAAATAGCTTCTGTGAAGCGCCTCTGTAAGATACTTAAAATGCGCTATATTGTATCTTCATACATACATACATACATACATACATACATACATACATACATACATACATACATACATACATACATACATACATACATACATACATACATACATACATACATACATACATACATACATACATACATACATACATACATACATACATACATACATACATACATACATACATACATACATACATACATACATACATACATACATACATACATACATACATACATACATACATACATACATACATACATACATACATACATACATACATACATACATACATACATACATACATACATACATGGAAATTATGTTAGGAGACGAAGCATCGTGATTTGAACCCCCGACCTCTCGATTGACAGTCCAGCGCGCTGACCACTAGGAGATAAAGTAACGTGTCTATTAATCCGTGTAAGGATACATACGTGCATATTTCACACAAAGCTATCCGTGTAATACGTGTAAGGAAGAGACTTAAAAAATCTTCGAAGTATTATTGAAGCTGGAGACTGGTCTAAAATTTGACCGGCTTTTGATATCCAGATCAGGTTTCTTGAGTAAAGTCGTGACTAGCGCAGATTTAAGATTTGACAGCTGCTGATTGCTGGTCAGGTTTCTTGAGTAGAGACGTGACTAAGGCAGATTTCAAAATTTTCAGTCTATTGATATCGAGGTTAGGTTTCAGATTTAAAGCATGAAGGAAACAGACTTCACAAAGAGACAAGTTGGTCAAATGTGCAATTCGGTGGAAGAAAACACGAGAATAAGAAACAATTAGTGATGTAGCTTTATGAAGTCAAAAGATTGGATTTTTACAGGGACATTGCAATTAAGTCGAGTCAGAACACTTAAAAGTAGGTTACATCATACTTAACTTACATGTCATATGCACTTACTAGAGAAGTTAGTGTCAAGCAGTAGGTCATTGCACCATCACATTCGCATTTCTGCGTGACTTTGAGTGCGTTAAAATGTTCATTCACAATGATAATAATCTTAGATTAGCAGTGTACACACTGAGCAATTTTATATTGCAGATCACTGACGTTCTTAACAGAACGTAAAAGCAAAAACAGAACATGATTTCTGATAACAACGTCTACGCGTTTCTTGAGCTGATTTTCCTCTCGCTTAATCTAAAGTGATCTATGCCATTCCATTGTACTGTATTCTATTGCACTCTATTCTAGTGACTCCTGCAGCACCGTTATTAAATTGCACAAGGCATAAATCGGTGGTCAGTTGAAGCGGGTATCGTAGTCAGAACCATAATTCTTTTGGAGGGGCCTTAGCGAGATCCGATAAGTGACAGATACCTATGTCGAGCTACACCGGTAGCTTAAGACTATTCTCGATGCAGCCAGAGTTTACGACCTTGTGCAGCCAGATGATTGGTTCGTTGAGACTCTTTCTTTTTGTTTTCGTTGCACTTCTTGACTCCTATTCATCCAAAAACTCTCCGTCTTCCGTTTCTCTCAAGCAAAAACGGAATCTACCGTTAAATCTACTCCGTCGCTCTTTTCTCCCAGCACGCGAATCTTGTGCCAAATACTAATAGTGCAATATACCTAAGTACAATATTGAAGAGATTTGGAAAAGCCTCTGGGGAAACATGTTGTTTGTACAATGTTAAAAGGTTATGTTCTTAGAAAGCTCTATTCATGTAGGGTTGCTAGACGTCCGGCAAAAGAAGGACATGTCCTCCTTTTTGGCCTCATGTCCTCTGTCTGGCAGACAAAGCCAAAAACCTGGAAAACGTCCAGCTTTTTGTATGCTTGTTGTGTTGGGCTATTGGCTATTATTTTGTCGTTTAAAACGATTTTACACGCGCGTGTTGCTCCTAAGTAACTCTATAGCTAATCCACGTTTTATTGCAGCTCTATTTTCCAGACGTTTCTAGTCCATGATCTGAGCAGTCTTGTTGTCCTCGAGACCAAGGTCTTGGTCTCGAGTGCACTCGAGTTCATTTTTAAAAGTCTTGGTCTTGAGACCAAAAGTCTTGGTCTTGGTCTTGAGGTTCAAGGTCTTGGTCTTGGTCTTGTCTTGAGGCTCGAGGTCTTGGTCTTGGTTTTGCAAGACCAAGACCAAGACTTTTGACAATATGAACAGTCATTTAACAAAACGCAAGGATTTAAAAAATGTATCCAATAATTACTAATACAATTGCTTTAGTATTTACACGATGTGAGTGAGGCTTTACTGTTGTTTTGGACATTTATTTTGACTTTCGGTTATTTACCATGGAATGATTTTAAAACAGACTCACAATTTGTAAATTTACATCCGGTACTTGAAAAGCTGCTCTGTGTGCCAGTGAATTCAGCACTGTAGAACGTATTTTTCACATGGCAGAATTTTTATGAGACCCCCAGGTCACGTCGTGGTCAGAAAGTTCTGAGCGAATTGGTTGTTATAAAATGCAACAGGCATTTGGAATAACATTTCGCACGAAGGACTTTTGTAAATACGAATTCGGAATTCTCTGCAGTTTGCATTTGGCTCGAGTTGTTTTATTTGAATAAAATAAAAGATTCATTGTTTAATTAAAATTGCGAGTTGTCCGGCTTTACATTTTTTTAGTAAGGATTTTGTGTTTTGGGGGTATTTTTCTCGGTTTTGGTCTTGAGTTTCAAAGTCTTGGTCTTGATCTTGGTCTTGAGGTTCAAGGTCTTGGTCTTGGTCTTGGTCTTGAGGTTCAAGGTCTTGGTCTTGGTCTTGGTCTTGAGGTTCAAGGTCTTGGTCTTGGTCTTGAGGTTCAAGGTCTTGGTCTTGGTCTTGAGGTTTAAGGTCTTGACAACAAGACTGGATCTGAGTAATGTTACAATGTATCTATGGTCAAAGTAATGAAAGCCTCAATTGATTTGAAATGCAGCTTTTCAATGTGGCTTCGTTTCTTCGTTAGGCCTACTTAGGAGACCCTATAGGGTGAAACATTCACTGCGTCCTACTTTTTCCTCCTTTCCGGCTTTCTGTGTCATCCTTTGGCTATCCATGTATCACGCAACCCTATATTCATATGACTTTCCATTCTAAATGTCAATAAGTTCTACTTGTTTCTAGAACATCAGCCGTATCAGTTCCAAATGGATCTCCAAACAGCTTCATATATCATCATTATGTTCCTTTAAATCTAAAAATCTGTGTGTGAACCGTCCAAAAGCTTGGCAAGTATTGGAGTACATTTCAGTAGACCTGGTCAATAGACAATAGTGTTGGCAAATGGATAGCTTTTTCGGGCTCATATATTTTGAATAAGTTGTTCAACTGTTCATACATTCAGTTAGCCAGCTGATGTTTTCATTGAATTGTAAATGTAAATGTACGCGATTTTCTATAGCAACCGTATATGGCCTCGACCCTGCTCAGTTTTCAATGAATTGATCGGGTGAGATCCTTCACCACCGCTGCCCGTTTGAAGCTCGACATTAAAGTCAGCTAGATATTTAGCTAAGTCAACCAAAAATGCCAAGGCCTTTATCCATAAATTGTCATTTAAGAAGTTACACCTTTTCATTTGCTTGCAAGAAAAGATTTTATTTCAGTGTGACTGTCCTGCTCAACCAGCGAACCTGACTGAAGTAGATCACATCACCATGATCTGATTCAACTTTGTGCCACGTTTTTGTGGAATAATGCCTATTAATATTAGCCTATATTCCTTGTTGATTGATACCTTTTCTTGACAGATCAAACGTAATAGCCTACACCCTCAGAATGCTCAATGACGAACAATTCTTCGGTCCACGTCTTTTAAAAACTCTACTTTCGGAGTCAATTTTTCACTTTTTACTTGCACAATTTTAAGCCATAATCTTCATTCGACGCTGAAAGAGAGAGATGATTGATCGTTTCGTGTGAAGGGAAGAATAACGAGAAATGTTCATGAGCGTTCTGTGAGCAAATTAGTATGGAATCCACAATTTTAGCTATTAAAACTAAATATTTTAAAGGGCTCGGCTGGTCCGATGAACCCATTTGGCGAGCCCTGGAATATCTTCCTCTTCGTTCATTGTTTCACATTCCTTATTCTATTCAAAAGATTTCTCTAAATGTCTCCATGAAGTGGAATTGATAAAACACTCGTAACTCATGAGTCAACAGTTGAGATTTATCGAGATTGCGACAACAGGTCAGCAAACACTTCCAAGATCTTATACTATCGCTCGCTTTTTGAAAGAGCTTGTGTGCATAGCAGGCACTCTATTCCGCTTACCTGTGCAATTACACCTACTTAATCATTTATGTGCATAGGCACCTGGGCACAGCACACCGTTTAGCCTAGCCTGTCGCTCTGTTTTTACCAGCAACCGGAAATAAAATGCGCTCTGTAGAAATCCAGATACATATATAAATATAATATATTTATTATACATATATACATACATAAATACACGCATGCATACATACATACATACATACATACATACATACATACATACATACAAACATAAATACATACATACGTGAATACATACATAAATACATACATACAAACATAAATTCATACATACAAACATAAATACAGACATCGTGAATACATACATACATGCATACATACATAAATACATACATTTATACACGCATATATACATGCATACAAGCATAAATACATTCATACATACTTACATACATGCACACATGCATACTTACATACATACACACATACATACATACGTGAATACATACATACATACATACAAACATAAATAGATTCATACGTGAATGCATACATAGATACATGTATACATACATACTTACATACACACATGCCATACATACACATGCATATATCTCTATCTATATCGGGTCGTACCTATCAATATTCAGTTGGCGCATCTAACCAGATCTTGTTTTGAGCCTTTCCTGCAGAATCTTCAGAAGTATCGTATTTTTGCCTATTTTCCCGCCAATACTCGTCTGCTTGGCGTGAATTACAGACGGGTCCGTAGTGTGAAGTCGGGTATTTGCACATCCTCTTTTTAGCACCTACAGTATGTTCTCATCTTCCTCGACGAATATTTGCTGTCGCAGTCGCAGCCATTCGAAGCCGGTGATATTCTGAAGTTGTTTGGCTACGCGAATGAGACACTGCTAATTCGCGATATACTTGGACGACGTCGGTTTCGAAGAACAGCGAGTGAAAGAGTAGGCCTACTTGTTCTGCAGGATGGGCTTAAATAAGATCCAGACATATAGCATTCGCTATTCAATGTATTCGCTTTGTGTTTTTAGGGCTAGATTTTTCGATTGGATGTTGAAAATTAAATGGGATTTGAATATTCACATTTAGGCTAAATGTATTTTTCCTAGCGCACTCAGAAAATCACAGCTTTTTAAAGGGAAATTCACACTGTTATTTTATTATTATTATTATTATTATTATTATTATTATTATTATTATTATTATTATTATTATTATTATTATTAT
Organism: Allolobophora icterica; assembly: GCA_963556255.1. Classification (NCBI taxonomy): domain Eukaryota; kingdom Metazoa; phylum Annelida; class Clitellata; order Crassiclitellata; family Lumbricidae; genus Allolobophora; species Allolobophora icterica. The sequence goes on along the minus strand of OY744610.1, from coordinate 39,201,433 downwards.
TATTATTATTATTATTATTATTATTACTCTATATTGTTTGGAAAGGTTTATTATTATTATTATTATTATTATTATTATTATTATTATTATTATTATTATTATTATTATTATTATTATTATTAATATTCTTTATTGATAAACCAAAAGCGAACCGCACATTGGTGAACAAGTATAGAAAAATATAAAACATAGAAGTAATAAGAAGATAATAATATTTGAAAAAAAAATAAATTAATTTAAAAAAAATTAAAAAAATGAGTATACATTTAAATTTTTAAAAGTAGAAAATTACTAATAACACTAAATCAAAACATCATAACAAGAGAGAAAATTTAAATCTATAATAGTTACTATTATCTGAAAAGGGTAGCAGAATTATTATTATTATTATTATTATTATTATTATTATTATTATTATTATTATTATTATTATTATTATTATTATTATTATTATTATTATTATTATTATTATTATTATTATTATTATTATTGACATATTCACCGACATTACGTAAATTTGCAACGCGCACGAAGTCACACAGAAATTTATCTTACTTTCAGTGAAGCTCTCTCATAAGCCTGCTTTGGCATCATCCTCACTTTATAATTACATCTTCGCAGTCAGTTTCTGCGAAGGCTGCTTCATAGTAGATTAGTGCGATAAGCATTGCAATTAAAAATAACCAATCAGTCGTTTTTACGGTGTAATTTCTGGTCCACGTCTCATAACTCCAAGTCGAGGCGCAGTAAATCTTCAGCGATACCAACCAGTGTTTCTGAGGTTATCAATGAGACCAGTGCATATTTAGTGCTAGGATATACATGGGTCGCCGTGAAGTCGCGGCATCTCATATAACTGTCTTTTGATGAAGTGCCGCGTGTGTGATGGACTTTGCAATTCGAAGCCATTTCAGTTGACGCCACGAAATTCATTGAACTTTCCGATTGGTTTGGAGCCGGCAAACGGGCGACCGTGAAAACGAATTATTAGTACTACTGCCATGAGCAATATGGAGATACGTCCATCAGGCAACCGTCGGGCAGGCAGAGAGGGGCAGACAGGCAGGCATACGGAGGCAGAGAGATGACAGTTCGTCGTATACGGTGATCGAGAAGTGAAGCAAATCGCCGGGAATTTGATTGGTGAATTCCGATGAAGTTAAAGAACGAGATATCATCTGCGGCTAACCTCATCGTTACTCGCCGTTCGCCCGATCATGTCTCCACGAATCGTAAATATCAATAGGACGGCGTCTGGCTCGACATCGGGACGACGCCGTCTCATGTCAAGTGGTCCGTCTCATGATATGCGGCCACGAGGCAGACCCGCACGTGGGAGGCAGGAAACGAGAGTGGGAGGGAGGGGAACGGACATGGAGAGAGACACGCAGACACGCCAGGAGCAGGCAGAGAGCAGGCAGAGAGACAGGCAGACACGCAAAGAGCAGGCAGAGAGGCAAGCAGGCACACAGAGAAACAGAGGCAGATGGTGCTAAGCAGAAAGGCAGGGAGGAGAGATGAATGCAGAGAGTTAGGCAGGTAGAAGGAAACTGTAGACACGAACCCAATGAGGCAACCAGAGAGGCCGAAAGACGGACAGACACAAGGGGAGCGAGGGGAGGCAGTAACACAGAGAAGTAAACAGGAATATGATCATACAGAAGCAGGCATGGAGACAGAGATGGAATGGTAAAATGAGACAAAGGCAGGAATACAGGTAAGCATACATACATACATACATACATACATACATACATACATACATACATACATACATACATACATACATACATACATACATACATACATACATACATACATACATACAATGTCATACATACATACATACATACATACATACATACAAATGTCATACACACATACATACTTACATAGAAACATACATACATGCATACATGTCATACATACATACATACGGATACATACATGCATACATACATACATACATACATACATACATACATACATACATACATACATACATACATACATACATACATACATACAAATGTCATACACACATACATACTTACATAGAAACATACATACATGCATACATGTCATACATACATACATACTGATACATACATGCATACATACATACATACATACATACATACATACATACATACATACATACATACATACATACATACATACATAGTACATACATACATGCATGCACACATACATACATACATACATACATACATACATACATACATACATACATACATACATACATACATACATACATACATACATACATACATACATACATACATACATACATACATACATACATACATACATACATACATACATACATACATAGTATTACATACATACATAGGGATTTGATGGGAAAGAGAATGGGCGAGTATGTAGACAAAATGGGACACAGGTAGAGCTGTGTTTATAGATAGCCTATACACGCAAGTCAGCTAAAGCACAGGAAGACGAAATCCAATTATATACATAAGCCTGTTAACCAATTTTCCATTTAAATGGACTACTTCTGATAAGGAAACCCTGTATAAATTCACAGTACGACAGAAATATACCAAATAAATAGAAAATAGACGAGTGCAGAATACAGAACATATTCCTGTTCATGCAGAGATCGCATTTTTACGATATGCCCCTCACGTACTCTTAGAAACTGCTGAAACTCGTCGTTTTAAAATCTACAGCATACACCCACGTACAAACAGCAAGTGAGCAGCTTCGTCTAAATGGGTATACACGCATCAACAAAACATCCTATTTGGGATTCAAACTTCGCGCAGAGGGTGAAGGCGGGCTACTTAATTAACTCGTGGCAACTCTGGCGAGAAGGCAGGCACAGGCGATCAGTGCTTGGGAAATGAACATACTCTGGGTAAAGTGAGAAATTCAGATGGAACGGAAATATGAGTTGGCAATAATATTTACATTTCATCATGGATAGCGGGATAAACACAAACACAAGTAACCGCCTTCTTCAGTGTTTTGCTCTTTGCCACGCAGGTCCAAGAATCAAACGACGCAATTCTTCTAGATTTCAAATTTGGTGGGCACTGGCTCCCCTGCCTCCCTCTGTAAGCTGCACCGTCTATTTTGTACTTTTTCCTTAATTTCTTTATATCCTCGTCTATTTCTTTTTTCCATCATCCAATCCAACATCTTATTGCTTGGCATTCCTGGGACATTCTTCCCCTCAACTATTACTTCAAGCGATGTCCTCAGGAGCGAATTTCCACGCACTGTAATGTAAATGTACACGTTTTTATATAGCGACCGCGTGGCCTCGATGCTGCTCGAATTGATCGGGTGAGATCTTTCAACACCGCTGCGCGTTTGAATGGGCGCCACGCCATTTAAGGTCCTCGTTTACGGACCGTGCTAGCCGGAGATTTAAATCTCTTAAATAAGTCACCTTAGGGAAGCGAACTGCGACCCACATGCTCTCTTACAAACTAACACAGAGGAGCATCAGACGCTCTAAACATTGTAGCTATCTGGGCCAATGTTTGTCAAACCTCTTCGTTTGTCTGCTCTTTGTTGTATTGACCATTGGCCGACTAAACTTTGGAAACCAATCAAGTGTAAAAGGTTAGTCTTGTCTTCCTTAAATGATATATTTGGTACCGAAAAATTTAAGTTAACTAGATGGGATTAGGATTTCGAACCCAATATCTCCTGCATGTTAGGAAGTCGCTTTAACAACCTAAGTCATGGAGCCATTCGAGTGATGAGTGCTATTGTCTTTTAGAAATGATCAATTTATTCATTCCAATAAATTAAAAAGAGTCAGCTAAGAAAGGCTCCAGTGGGATTCGAACCCACGATCTCCTGCTTACTAGGCAGGCGCTTTAACCAACTAAGCCATGGAGCCGCACGGTTTGCATTACCTAGTAGCGCACCTTCAAATAGTATTTATATATTTTTGACATTTCATATTCGTTTTATTCTTCGGAAATCATTCTTAAGTAGGGATTTGATTGTAATGCATTGCATTATTCATCAAGCGCTTGTTTGATCTAATGCTTGCAAGGAATTCTCTGGTGTCAGGCCAGGCGACACAGAACGTGACACTTTGTTAGAAGTTCAAAGGAGCACTTGTTGAGTTGGTCTTAGAAAGACATTGCAGTGACTGAAGATGCATGACGTTTCACGAACAGCGAGTAGCAGAATATACATTACATTACGGTAGGATACAAAGCAATGCAGTACAATGCAAGACAGGGAACGATTATACTGACAATAATTGCATAATATGCTCAATTTCACTTAAGCTATAGTACTCAGGAAAACACAAAGGCAGTTCACTCACATAGGCTGAACGTAATGTAAATGTAAATGTAGATCCAGAAAATTTCTCAGCCCTCAGAGGGGAGGGAAAGAGAGGTAAGGAGATGGAGGAGGGTAGAAGGAGAGCGAGGGAGGAAGCGAAGGATGCAGGGAGATAGAGAGAGAGAGAGAAAGAGAGAAGGAGGGAGGAGACAGGGATGAAGGGAGAGAGAGACGGAGGGAAAGAGAATTTCTTTAGTCAACTTGAGTCAGAAATGACAGCCTACATAAAGAAATGCTTTAGTTGATGTTCCGTTGAACTGGCACTGAAACGTAAACACTACACCTGTAGACCTAAGTAGGCATGTAGGGCCAGTTAAAGGAAAGTCAAGGTAGCATGCTCTTGTAATACTCCTCTTGCGCAGCTCGAACTGTTTAGAAACATCATCCCTGGTTTCAAGCATCTCGCGACTACAGCGCCAATGTGATCTAAACGGTAGCCGATTGATTAGAGCGCTCGCCTTGTAGCGCGTAGAATACAGGTTCGACTCCTTCCTATGAGACGGTTACTGTGTAGGACCTTGAGCCAGTCCTTGCCTCACAATTGCTCAGCGCCATCGATTGATGCCTAGGTATTAGAATGTGAGATAGTTAAGAATTTGATGGAGATATTTAACGTAAAACAGGCTGTTTACGAAAGTGACGCTTTCCCCATTTAGGTCTACACCTAAAATCCATAGAGCTATACGGTTGGAGATCTATCTTGAGAAAGCAGACATGTAATGATTAATCCGTCCTAAACTGTGCCGTCCGTGCCGTAGCCAACAAGCCGACGTATTCGCAGACCTCGAATATATCCGAGAGACGATACACTGGTTTCCAGTTGCTAAGCGGATTTCCCTTAAAATCATCTTGCTGTTACGTGCCTCAACAATCGGCATTGCAACAGCTTACGCAGCAGAGAGCTTTGTATTCGAGTCACAAGTCAACGGGGTCGATGGTCGTTGCGCTCTGCAAGTTTGGAGATATGCAGGTGCCGTGCTTTGACACTTCAACTTGAGCCCGTCGTGCTTTCTCATGTATTAACCTGCTGTCTCCTCGGCTTGACCTCCCCCGACTCTGACCTGGCAACGAAACGGACAAGGCGGATATGGCTATTGCGAACTTGATTTGATATAGCGCCGGTGACTAAGCTGGTCTTCCGGACGTGGCTTTTGTGTGGCGCTGAGAAATTTCGGAGATTTACATTTACATTGCATTTACGTTGAACCATCCTCTTGAAATAGTTTCCATCGCAGTTTGAGACTCTGTGTAGCAAACATTGTCAAACTGTCTTTAAACGCAAATGTTTAGATGAGTTAGAAAACCATACGTGAAGCGCCATCATGATGTACCTTGAAGGCGCTATGCAGAGTCTCTTCATACATACATCAAAAATCAAAAAGGCTCCAGTGGGATTCGAACCCACGATCTCCTGCTTACTAGGCAGGCGCTTTAACCAACTAAGCCATGGGGCCTTGTCGTTGGTTGACAAATAATACCACTTCTTATTCACGAAGCAGTTGGCTTGCAGCACTGGTGTTGCTTGAAATATAGCCTCTCACAGGATAATGCTTTTGTGCTGACAAGGGATCTGAATACCTTGCGACGTAACTGCACTGAAGAATAATGTCCGCCCACGGTCAGTTATAGGCCTAGTTTGCTTAGGTACTGTGCTCTATTTTTTACTTCAAAGGCGTCTATAGGGAGAGAAAGAGACAGAAAGACAGACAAACAAACAGATAGACAGAGAGAAAGATAGAGAAAGACAGAGACAGAGTGACAGACAGACAGACAAACAAGTAAAATGTCTTAACTGCCCAGGTAACATATATAGGCATACATACCTGCATTTGATAGGGGATAAGATAATTGAGACAGCTTCTATGGCGGTGTGTTCTTCCAATGTCCTTTCTTAAATGAAAAATTGAACCACGAATTTAGTCGTAATTTTTTCCCTTGCAGTGCTTTAAAGTTTTCGCGTTATATTCCAGCCCTAATTCGGGTCTTCCATACCAACTCAATGCACTGCATCCAACGGGGTATATCCCTCCCCCCGCCCCATATAAAATCCACCATCGGCTAAAATGTTCCTCCCGTGGAGATATGCGAGTCTTTTGCTTCCGTACTCGAATTCGGACAAACTGAATATATTGGTCCAACGTCTTGGAGAAAAAGCATTGCGGATGTATGTATGTATGTATGTATGTATGTATGTATGTATCGGGCTATTAGTTTTATATAGCGCTTTTATAAGCGCCTCTTAAGTCTTAACAGACAACGAGAATATTACTTGGTGCGCACTACTTTTTTTAATTCTAAGCTAATTAGCGTAAATGATTTTGTTCGGCTTAAGCCACAACGGTTTCTTTCGATTCGATGACCATTATTCACCATTTAAAGATTTGCCAGACAAGTCGACGTAAAATGTCCCGAATCACGTACACAATCTGGTGATTTTTTTAGGGGAGCGAAAAAGGCTCCAATGGGATTCGAACCCATGATCTCCTGCTTACTAGGCAGGCGCTTTAACCAACTAAGCCATGGAGCCACGCTGTTGTACAGAAGAATCACGCAAGGTCTTATATGGGATTGTTCTGGTCAATTTTTCTATCAATGAATGTAAGCGCCTGCAGAGATAGGCAGGGCCATGGATAGGCCTGGTTTGCCGAGCTTCAACTGATCGCTTTTGTCATCCATTACAATGGCTCACTCGTCACTAGTTCACGGGTACACCCATGTTTACTGAAGAACTTGGCATTGGGCTATTCGTGTGGATCGATTGAACACACAATCATTAAAAAATCAAAATTGATCTCTGATTCGTATTTACATAATCATATACGTGCATTCGTGAAAGCGTATTTAACACACACACACACACCTCCCCCCACACAAGGGCGCGCCGAACGTACACACCCAATCGTATATGTATGTGTGCATGTATGCATGTATGTTTATATGTACATGTATGTATGCATGTGTATGTATGTTTGTATGTTTGTATGTTTGTATGTTTGTATGTTTGTATGTTTGTATGTTTGTTTGTATGTTTGTATGTTTGTATGTTTGTATGTTTGTATGTTTGTATGTTTGTATGTATGTATGTATGTATGTATGTATGTATGTATGTATGTATGTATGTATGTATGTATGTATGTATGTATGTATGTATGTATGTATGTATGTATGTATGTATGTATGTATGTATGTATGTATGTATGTATGTATGTATGTATGTATGTATGTATGTATGTATGTATGTATGTATGTATGTATGTATGTATGTATGTATGTATGTATGTATGTAACTATGTATGTATGTATGTATGTATGTATGTATGTATGTATGTATGTATGTATGTATGTATGTATGTATGTATGTATGTATGTATGTATGTAACTATGTATGTATGTATGTATGTATGTATGTATGTATGTATGTATGTATGTATGTATGTATGTACGTATGTACATATGTTTATATGTATATGTATGCATGAATGTGTATATGTACAATTGTATATGCGTACATGTGGTTGCATATGCAATGCATATATGCATGTATGCATGTGCAAATGTACATGTCTATTGATATCCATGAGTGTTTCTATTTACCTCTGTATAGGAACAATAGAGGAGGATTTATCTCTAAGTCGCATTTCGTGCATGCTGCAATGCACCGTGTTTATGTCTGGCTGTAAGAGATCACAAATGTACGACCATCCCACTCGACACGGGGTCATGTCTCAGGGCGTGCCCGTTGTTCACGAGACCCTGTCGATGGGCGGCATTCGGTTGGCTAATGCCCCCGTTAAGACCGTATACTATATGTGTGTTTCCTGAGTGGTTTTCTCAGTTAGAGGACCACGCACGTCTGATCTGATCTGGTCCATATTTCTTATGATCTTTTTATGATCTTATCGGATCTTTCTGCGTTCTTGTAAATCCTCTCCGAACTTTGACTGAGACTCAATCCGACGACTGCCTGCCGTTTCATCAAACAGAGACGAGCTGTTGTTGAGTTTGGGTCAGGTCAGGGTGTCAGAGGTCAAAGGCTAGAGGGTTAATGGAGCAGAGCATCAGAAGGTCAGGTCAGACTACAGCAGATCATATTCGGTTCCAGTTGACTAAGTTCACCATCAATATCAATGGCGAGTCCGGCTCCGAAGCGTTACCGTTTGCACGACCCTTCGCCAATAAGTCTCGGTCTTCTTCATGCTGTAGTGTGTAGCCCGAAGTTCACTGACCGACTCCACCGTCTAGGTCCGTGTGTACCTTGGCCGTCCAACGTGTCTCTTACGGCTCCTTGATGGGCCGGAAATCACATTCTTCAGATCACATAGCTGCAAATCTTGCACAGCTATGTTGCTCAGTAGCAGTTATCGACATATGTCTTGGGCATCATAACCTTTACGCTGTAGAAGTATCTTCATGATGATGATGATGATGATGATGATTACTATTATTATTATTATTATTATTATTATTATTATTATTATTATTATTATTATTATTATTATTATTATTATTTTTTTTTTTTTTTATTTATTTTTTTTTTTTTTATTATTTGTACATTTATTTATCAAATATTCGGTTCCATATGACTAAGTTTTTATTATTATTATTATTATTATTATTATTTTTATTTTTATTTTTTTTTGCCCCAAGGTACATATGATCCCTTGGGGACTTAAATATTAATTAAAATAAGTGAGTCATCTGGAACGGCCTCTACTCCTCAGGATTCGAGAGAGGGAAAGTGCCGCGGAAAGCTACTGCATTGAAACGTTGGATTGTCAACGTCAGGCGTTGGAAGAGGTATGATGTTTCTCGTGCATCACCGGAGATGGTGCTCAGGCTCTTTCCAAGCACCGTGATAAAGGCCAGGCCGTCGCTATTTATGGGACCCATGGTTTGGAAGGCCAAGGGGACAAAGTGGTAAGTAGCCATGAGCTGATTGTATTTCACGTTTTTGCGAGTAGCTACCATCTCAGCCGCTGCACCTGCGGTCGCTGAAGTGTTAGGTAGGTACGAAACGGCCAGGGTGTCGGTCACTGTAGCATCCCAAATGAGGCTTCGTCCCGCACGCCAAGGTATAAGTGTGAGCCAATCTGGTCTTTTGCCATCAGTTCTAAAAAGGCCAACTGGTTCCTTGATGGAAGGGTAGCCAGCGCGGACCAGACTTCGGCAAATTAGATCGTTTAAAGTGGCATGTCGAGACGAGCGGCCGGGGCCTAGGTTACAGGATAGACCGTGTGTACCATCAGCCGTCACCAAAGAGCCGCAGATGCACCCATGCGGTTCGCAAAGCGTGGTGCCAAGACGGAGGCCAACAGCGATTCTAATTGCCTTGTCATCAAGTCTCAGCCCGCACGCTGTTATTGGTAATGCGTGGAGCCAGTCGCCAGCATGTGGGGCAGAAACTGCTCTGAAGCGTGCTTGGTGAAGAGGATCGGAGAGCAACGCGTTCAGCTTAGAAACAACTCCGTCGATCAATGGCTTATCCCAGTAAGATTGTTTGTGGATAAGACTGCTGTCTGGGTGCTGAATCAAGCTTTCTGCTTGCCAGCGGGCAAACATGGCCCCATACTGTGCGTCTATGGTGAATGTGGCCCCCAGCATGGAGGACTGGAGCGATTGGGTGCCTGCAGCTGAAGCCAAAAAGGCGGGAAGTGCAAGCGAGGCAGCCAAACGAATGCCCAGTCCGCCAGCTCTGATGGGAAGTGAAGCTTGGAGCCACTGACTATCCGACAAAGAAAAGTTTAGAACCAATCCGAGGCCTTCGCGGAGGGTGGAGTAATATCGCTCGAGATATGGATGGCCAGCACATGGAAAGCAACGTAATATGTGAAGGAGTTTGGAGGAGCTTAGAGAGCATCTTAAGAGTATTAAAGCGTCATGTCTAGGGATGTTACCTAATCTTTCTATGGCCAGAGACAGTTCGTGGATGCGAGCTACCAGGATGTAGAGCCCTGCGCCGGCCGCGCCGCGCCGCCGCCGCCGACAGTTTGTGGGCGCCGCCGCCGCCGATTTTTGTTTGTCGGCGCGCCGCCGCCGCCGCCGCCGACAATCTGTCGGCGCGCCGCCGATGCCAGTTTGATACGCTTAATTGTTATTGTTGCATTTTTCATGTTTTCAAAGAAAATTCAAAGATAAGCAAACTATTCTCAGAAATGGCACTTTGATTGGTAGGAATTCGTGTGTTAATGAATAAGATAAAGAGTGAACATAGCTGATTACAATGTTTGTAGTCTTTATCTTGATACGAAGAAGGCATTATCTTCCTGACTAAATTCGTTTTCCTTATACTTTGATGATCTTGTCTTTGTGCCATGATACACCCAGTCATTTAAAGCGATATCTTGTTACAAGTAGCCATTGTTTTGATACATATGTTCCTGTTGTCATTTCCTTAGTACCTTGACAACAAAAGCAATATGCAATGCATGTCTTTGTATGTGTACTACAGTGCTACAGTATTCCCTCATTCGTTACCTTCATGTTGAATAGCTTCTATAACTTACTGATTTTTTATGTCTGTGGTCTTATTACAATAGTGCAAATTTTTGGCTTGATGTAGCTTAGAGGAGTTTATAAGTGCTATCAATATCAAGATATGCATGCCATTTAACTAATTCCTGCAGAAGGGAATGTAACATTGATTAATATTTTTGGCTGGAATCTATTCAGGTAAACAGTATCAGTTGACACAGGTTTTGACTTTGACTTACGTATAACATCAAGAATGGTCTTTATCAGTTTAGTCCGATACAAACAATGGTCGATATGTGGATACCTTAAATGGCATGGCACCAATTCAAACGGGCAGCAGACCACCTGGTAAATTCATTGAAAAATTAACAGGAGTGATGCCACTCGGCCAGTGTATTACCATAGGAAAACGTATATATTTACATTTCACTTCATGGCTTGACAGCAGCCTCTCTTACTGGGAGGATGCTGTTATCCAGCATCTGCCACGTGACTTGATGTGTAGGCCTATACTGTACCAGTGCATATGCAAGACAGTGTATTCATGTAATATGCAAATGAATGTTGCTTCATCTGATTACAATTGGCCAATAGGTCTACTTATAGGCCCTACAGATGTGCAGTGTAATTAAATTAAGAATTTTTATATTTTTAAGGCAAATGTCTGAAGGTGTCTTCTCTCTCAGTCCCTTTGTATGTAGTCGAGCTTCAGAGAACTTGGCCCTCTTGACTGGTCACAAGACCAACGGCTGTTCAACATTCTTAGTGACAGACATGGGCGTCCGGAGGAGGGGCAAGGGGTTCCCCTCCCGGATTTGTGAATAGATTTTCCATGTAAAAACGTCATTTTGCCCCTCCCCTATGGAAAAATTTTGCCCCCTTAGAAAAGTTTTGCCCCGCCCCTTGAAAAATTCCTGTGGATGCCCATGGTGACTCATGTTTCTGACTAGGGCGCGCCGCGCCGCGCCGACGCCGACATTTTGTGGACGCCGCCGATTTTTGTTCGTCGGCGCGCCGCCGCCGCCGACCAAAAATGACTGGCGCGCCGCCGCCGACACTATGACGTCGGCGCAGGGCTCTACCAGGATGACCTCAAGGGCTTCTTTGGCAGATAGGGGTGATCCAAGAAGTGTGGCAGTTTCAGGTTTTGTGTGCAAAAACTGACTGAGAGGACTGTATGTGGTAACCAGGTTGGAGTCGTGCGATATCACCTCGCATTTAGAGCGATTTATTATTATTATTATTATTATTATTATTATTATTATTATTATTATTATTATTATTATTATTATTCATGTTATTATTTTTAATATTATCAACCAAAATAATATTCGATGACCGTCCGTCTGTCTGTCGCGTAACTACCATGTCTGAGGAATATAGTGCAGTAAGTAAGACAACACAGCCATGCACCTGTACTTTGACAATGCCTGACGCCAGCCAACTCTCAATTTCCGTCTCAAGCACATTAAAGTTTCTTAACTAAATTTGCATACCGTGATTTTTCACGGGTTACAGCTAGTTAATGAGGTCATTGTTATTGTTGTTGTTGTTGTTGTTGTTATTATTATTGTTGTTGTCGTCGTCGTTGCTGCTGTTGTTGTTGTTGTTATTATTATTATTATTATTATTATTATTATTATTATTATTATTATTATTATTATTATTATTATTATTATTATTATTATTGTTGTTGTTGCTGTTGTTGTTGTTGTTGTTGTTAATATTATTATTATTATTGTTGTTGTTATTATTATTATTGTTAATATTATTATTATTATTATTATTATTATAATTTTTTCGCCCGAGGTAAGTAAGATCCCTCTGCAGGCTCTAAGATATTAACAGTGATTGAAAGATTAAACTTGGAGTACGTGGTTCTCATCCCCGGAGTGTAAAGTGAACGTGCTTCTAAGTATGCATGTGCATTATTATTATTATTATAAGTCAGAGATCAGATAGGATTAAAACATAATAAGAACAGAATCCTTTTCGAATGCGACCATAATATAGAGTCCGCAGGCTGTTGCCGGTATTCAACGACGTTTTCCTTATTGACAGTGACTTATCCTCCGTGGCTGCTATGGCAGTGAATCATCTTCATCCGTTGGAGGAAAGAGACCAAGAGACCCATTCGATTGATCTTAAGGACACAGCTCAGTCTAGCCTCACATCGACAGGGAAGCTAATGACTACGACAAAAGACAAGGCTCACATGAGCACAGTCGACTGACATATATATATAATTATATATATATACATATTATATACATATATACATATATATATACTATATAGTTATATACACACGAATGCAGTTAGCGACATTATATATGCACATTTGCTTCGGTTTCACGTATATATATTGATACCGTGCATTGGGAAGTCTCTGCACTTAAATGTCCGCGGTGAACTTTGAGCTATGAATGCAGGTTAATTTATGCGCGTGTCAGTAATGCATAATGCGTACATGTAAGTGTCAGTGCTTAAGTACGTGTATATAAAACGTATATATACATGCTTTTATGTATGTGTGTATGTGCGAAAGTACGTGCGTGTATACTATATGTTTGCGTGGAGGTGCGTTCACATAGCCTATTATGTTCGCCGATCTGCCAGTAGAATTAGCATATATATAATGTAATTAAGTTAATATATTATGTATGATATTATACACTATATTAGAGAATAAACACACAAATATATAATGCACAGTAAATAGTCCTTTATTTATGCATTCAATAAACGCAGATTGCATGATAATATTAGAGAGCGAGGAGTATCGCGGTTATAGGATGCTGTGCCTATGGTGTAATGGGATCGAGGTTATGGGCATCTGTGTATAATCCCCATATATACTGAATTCCCCAAATCTTCCCTTCCTTCCCCCATCTCGTCGCTCACCCACCATCATCTGCCTCGAGCTCCTTTGTGTGTCACTCCTGAGGCTTTCCATTCAAAATTAAAGTTCCAACTTTTCAAGAAATCTTACCACGATCCATCCTTTGCCGCCTTTCAGTGTCTCTCATCCTGAACACAATCCTCTGTAACAGCTCCTAGGTCTCCTTTCCTCATCATGGTCTTCTCGCAACTGGATTTTGTCCTGCACTTGGCCTCGTTCTTTGGACAACCTATCTTATTTGATTCAGCGATCGTCAATAAGCCATAGTGCAGTGCGCTTGGCTTTTGAGTGCTGCTTTAGAGATTTCCGAGATTATGATTACTATTGCGAGCACATAATTATGAAGTAATCATGGCTGTCCTTAGTTTGTCCAGGGTGAGAATCGTCGGGGGTTTGGGAGATTCAACCACCCAGTCTTTCTTAGGACTCCGGTTAAGTCTTCACTGCACACCCCTGGGGGTCGTTTCCAACCCCTTTAGTCATGTACAGTGTGATTATATTGTGCATATATTTTAGCATTTTCCTTCACAATTCACCTTGTCGGTTACTAAAAAAGTAATATTCTGGTTTATTGTGAGATTTTTGACCATATTAATTGTATAATAATAAATTTGGTGATGTCATCGCTTTAAGGAATTTAAGCTTTCTGTTGCATTTTTGAATTTTCTCAGTTTGCAAAATATGAATAAAATATTGTGCTAAACTATGTCTTTTTGGCACGTTCCTAGATTAGCACATTTAAGCAGGCACATGTCAGTGTTTGGATATGTCACTGCAAGCACACTGCAGAATTAGCACATTTAATATAGGCACATTCTAGTGTTAGCACGTTAAAGGTAGGCACGCAATGCTGCCATGGTATAGTCCTTTATTTATGCATTCATGGTATAATTCAGGCACATTTCAGTGTCAACACATCTAATGTAGGCACATGTCAATGTTGGCATATGCCACTGAGGCAATCTGCAGGTTTAGCACATTCGATGCAGGCTAATTCCAATGTCGGCAACATTACAATGTCAGCACAATAATGTAGGCACAAATCAGTGTTGGCATACGTCAATGGAGTCGCACTCCATGCTTAGCACATTAATGCAGGCTCATTCAAGTGTTGGCAACATTACAATGTCAGCAAATTAATGTAGGCACATATAGCGTTGGCATACGTCAATGGAGTCGCACTCCATGCTTAGCACATGAATGCGGGCTCGTTCAAGTGTTGGCACATTTAGTGAACCCACACGTCAGTGCTAGCATTTGTCACGGAAGGCGCACTCAATGCTTAGCACATTTAACGGATGCTCATTGAAGTGTTGGCACACTTGGTGTCTGCACACGGATGGGCGGCGCGGAACAGTGTCCGCGAATTTTGGACGTAGAGTATATATCTTCGGAGTAAAACGGTTCTGTCTTTTACGTCAAACTGAACACGACGATCGGTTTCGAGAGTCGCTTTCAACATGCTGCGCATGTTTTCAATTCTTCTAGCGCCATCACTGAACAATCGATAATTCGATTAGCGAGTAAATTGCTCCATCTTCTCCTCAGCTCTCCCACCGGCCGACGAAAACGAATCCTCATTCCTCATCTCTGTCAATTCTTTCTCCTTCTCCTCGTCCTCACTATTCTCCTGCTTCTCTTAGACTTTTCGCTACTCTTTTCCTTCTTCTCCTTCTCCAGCTCCAGCTTCTCCTCCTCCACCTCCTCCTCCTTCTCCGCCTTCTCCCAAACGTGTCATCCTCTACACATCCGTTAGTAGCACTTCTTTGTGCTTCACATCATCCTTAATCTGCTTCCTCCTCCTCCTCCTCCTCCTCCTCCTCCTCCTCCTCCTCCTTCTAGTCCTCTCTCCTCTTCCAACCCATCCCTCTTATCCTCCGCCTCTACCTGTCTACTCCTTCCTGTCTTAGTCTTCTCCCATCTTCCTTTCCTTCTTACTCATCCTTCTGTTCCTCCTCCTCCTCTTCCTGCTCCTCCCACTCTCCGTCTTCATACTTCATCACATCGCATTTCCCCCTCATCCTCCTTGCTCCGACAGCCTCATGAACGGACACACTGACAGCCAGTCATGCAGTCTGCCGAGGGAAACGGCTGCCTCCAACAGGACTCGGTTTCCCTTCACACGCACCCCCTCCACAGAGACGACCCTCTGACCACTCCTCAGAGCGTCCCATCCCTCCGTTGACTGGCCAGGCGAGAGCCGGGTCCCGTCAGCCGACTAGCCATCGTTTATTGTTAGAGCGAATTAGTGGAGAGTGCGGTCTCATCATGTCAGCTTCTTCCTCTTCCGATGACCATACTTCATGTCTTAGACATAGGCACACATCCACAGACACACACACACAGACACACAGACACACAGACACACACACACACACACACACACACCTACACACACCTACACACACACACACACACACACACACACACACACACACACACAAACACACACACACAGACACACACACAGACACACACACACACACACACACACACACACACACACACACACACACACACACACACACACACACACACACACAAGCACTATCTAATGCGCACATACATATATTGACCTACTTACATCGTGTGCCCGATAGTCTAATGATCATCGTGCTGGAACACCAACCGTGAGGTCGAGGGTTCAAATCCCCACTTCCACCTCCATTTTATTGCTGACAAACCCACCCATAGTAAAATAGGCGAGACATTAAAGAAATCAAGCCAGTAACTAGCTGAGACATTAAAGAGGCTCTGTGGTCGAAGCACGAGAATCCGACTGGTGCTCCATAGGAACAAATAGCCAGAGAGTGGCAGAGACTCATCGACGATCGACAAAAAATATTGTTTAAATATGATGGGTAAAACGCGTGGAATAATTCTTCCTTTTCCATTTGGAATGGTTTCGCTCTAATTCCCGTTTAAATGAATCCCATATTTCCCCTCTCACTCTTTCCCCCATTGGCCATTTCCTCCATCCAAGGCTCTCTCTGTCTCTGTCTGTCTGTCTGTTTGTCCGTCCGTCCGTCCCTCTGTCTGTCTGTCTGTCTGTCTGTCTGTCTGTCTGTCTGTCTGTCTGTCTGTCTGTCTGTCTCTCTCTCTCTCTCTCTCTCTCTCTCTCTCTCTCTCTCTCTCTCTCTCTCTCTCTCTCTCTCTCTCTCTCTCTCTCTCTCTCTCTCTCTCTCTCTCTCTCTCCTTTCATCTGCACCTGTCCAACCGAAATCGTTTCTCGTTCTGTCAGTCTCTCTCCTGATTTCGGAGTTGACGTTGCGCCGAATTTATAAAATTTTCCTTAAAAAGAGACGCAGAAAATCGAATTGAGCGCCTTGTCAATCAAAACGAAAGCAGACATCCTATCTCACGACGACGTACACTCGGCGGAGGAAGAAGGAAACAGAGAAGGAGGAAGAGGTGGAACAGGGAGAGGAGGAAGAAGAAACAGGCAGAGGAAAGTGGAGAAAGAGGAGGACGAGACAAAGGAAGAAGAAAGAGAGACAGAGGAAGAGATGGAAAGGGAAGAAGAGGAGGAGGAAGGAGAGGAGGAGGAGGAGGAGGAGGAGAATGCAGATATGGAGGACACAGAAGAGGAAGAGGAAGCACAGCAGAACGAAGTGGAAGCAGTGCAGGATTTAGACTCGGTGAGGTCCTAAGCCATATACAGTTTGGGTGCCCCTTGTTACAAAATTACACCAGAAGGTCTCACAAACATGAAAGCACACATGCCTTTTAATTATTTAATGACAAGGCATTTAAGGTGAAATATTCAAATTATTTCCAAATGAATTCATTAATTTTAGGACCTAATCAGGCGAGATGAATTTTCTACACAAGGCATTTAAAAAGGTTCTACATAATATAGTACAAAATTTGTTAGAAGTCCCAACCCCCAAAATTCTGAAATTTTGGAGCTCCCTGCGGATTATGTGGCCCTAGGCGGTAGCTTTTTAGCTTTTGCCTAAATTCGGAACTGATTCTGGCTACTGTTTGCCTTTAGCTAACACGACGACAGAGATGAGGAGGAAGATGGTGATGATGATGACGATGATGATGATGTGACTGCTCCAGCGTGAGATGTTATGCGAGCACGCTTGTAGGTTGCTATGTCAAATGGCGCCAACTACAATGGCAGAGGATGCTGGGTTTTCGTGCGAGAAGCAGCGGGTGCTCGAAAGAAAAGAGAGAGCTGAAAAGCCGACCACTGACACTTCAGATTATATTAGTGGCACCCAGCATATCACCACCAGTCTCTCTGTCTGTCTTCAGCTTGTTTGTCTGTGTGCTTGCCAGTGTCTGTCTGTCTGTCAGTCTCTTTCTGTCGATAGGTCTTTGTCTGTTTCGCTTTCTCTCGTCTTGCTATTCTCATGGAGTCTCCTTGGTTCCTCTTGCGTTTCTTAATACAATCTCATTCATTTTGCTTTGCTTTTCTTTCTCGTTCTAATCTCGTTGGAGTACATTTATTTTCCCCATTTTCTAACGATCTAACCCTGTTTCTTTCAGTATCATGTTTCTCGCTGTTTTCCTTCTTTGTCTCTAGCTCTGTCTCTGTCTCTGTCTTTGTCTCTATCTCTGTCTCTGTTTTGTCTCTGTCTTTGTCCCTGTCTCTGTCTTTGTCTCTATCTCTGTCTCTCTCTCTGTCTTTGTTTCCGTCTTTATTTTTGTCTCTGTCTCTGTTTTGTCTCTGTCTTTGTCTCTGTCTCTGTCTTTGTCTCTGTCTCTGTTTTGTCTCTGTCTTTGTCTCTGTCTCTGTTTTGTCTCTGTCTTTGTCTCTGTCTCTGTCTTTGTCTCTGTCTTTGTTTCCGTCTTTGTCTTTGTCTCTGTCTTTGTCTCTGTCTCTGTCTTTGTCTCTATCTCTGCTTCTGTTTCCGTCTTTCTCTCTGTCTTTGTCTTTGTCTTTGTCTCTCTCTGTGTCTTTGTTTCCGTCTTTGGCTTTGTCTCTGTCTCTGTCTTTGTCTCTGTCTTTGTCTCTCTCTCTGTCTTTGTTTCCGTCTTTGTCTTTGTCTCTGTCTTTGTCTTTGTCTCTCTCTGTCTTTGTTTCCGTCTTTGTTTTTGTCTCTGTCTTTGTCTTTGTCTCTGTCTTTGTCTCTGTCTCTGTCTTTGTCTCTGTCTCTGTCTTTGTCTCTGCCTTTGTCTATGTCGCTGTCTTTGTCTCTGTCTCTGTCTTTGTCTTTGTCTCCGCCTTTATCTTTGTCTCTGTCTTTGTCTCTGTCCTTGTCGCTGTTTTTGTCTTTGCCTCTGTATCTGTCTCTGTCTCTGTCTTTTTCTCTGTCTTTGTCTTTGTCTCTGTCTTTGTCCCTCTCTCCGAATGTTTTTGTCAGTGTCACTGTATTTCTTTTCGTTTTCTCAACTGAAATAAATAGCTAAATATCGTCGGCATTCAAATGTTATACTCCGGAGAGTTTTGAGTGAGCAGTGAGCCAAGTGGAGTGGCACATAATGCAAACGGGAGAGTGCCCATCAAAGAAACAGTTCGAGACAGTTGGCATCGAAGTGTAATAATTAATGCTGACTGATTGAATATGACGGTGCAGACAAGATGCAAATCAACTGAGAAAAGGACCGGAAAAGCCAAACCTTTATATAGCGCCACTTACAGAGAGAGACTCATCAGAGTTTAAATGACTAAATAATAGGTTCGCGACTACCTTTTCTACAATCATTTTGATGGAACCTCTAAGGAAGACTGGAAGAGATAGCTTTTAAAAACAGGGTGAACTATGCCATGCGCTATGCTAGCGGGAAGGACTCCAAGAGAGAGATTGAGGAAGAGAGAGAGAGAGAGATGAAGAGAGAGAGAGAGAGAGAGAGAGAGAGAGAGAGAGAGAGAGAGAGAGAGAGAGAGAGAGAGAGAGAGAGAGAGATAAAAGACAGAGAGACAGAGAGACAGAAAGAGAGAGAAGAGAGAGAGGTGAAGTGGGATGTGAGAAAGAATGAAGGAGAGCAAGGATGGGATGCTAGAAAGGACGGGAGAGAGGAGGATTTGTTGCGGAAGGGCCAGATCACTAGTTAGAACGAGGAAGATCGGAATATAGAAGAAGCAGACGAGGAAGAAGAGAAGGAAAGCAACTGGATAAACGGAGATGGAGGGAACGGCCAATGGAGGAAAGACTGGGAGGTGAATATTAATATTCAGTGAAACGCAATCTAAAGCGAAACCATACCAAATAAAACAGGAAGAACAGAGACAAATATGTCTGCAGCGAGATAAAAAAAAATTCATATACATGTGGCTGTAATTGGAAACGACTTATATAGATGAAAACCGGAGTAAACAACACAGAATCAGACTTATACTCGGCTACAGACGAGACTACTCATATAATGTCGGAGTTTCGTTTTTAAACGCAGAAGACGAAGCCATGGTTTCAGGTGATTTTGTCTGTGGGGGATTTAACGAAAGCCATAATCCGTATAGAGCTGTCAGATATATCGACGTTTAAGGCCTTCGTGAGGTTAATACGAGTCGCCAGAACTTCCCAGAAGAACGCTAAGATGCAGGCATGTATGCGTGCATTATACATGGATGCCTTTAGCGGAGATTATAAATTGTTCTCTCGCCAATGGCGTTGTACCCCAATTATTAAAAATTGCTAGGGTAGTCCCCATTTACAAAAAAGGAGATAAAGACAACCTTACTAACTATAGACCAATCTCTATATTACCCTATTTCTCGAAATTCTATGAAAAAATCACGCACGACCGTCTTAATAGCTATGTAAAGAACTCTAATATAATATACAAATCCCAGTTCGGGTTTCAATCCGGACATTCTCCGTACATGGCCCTAATTACTATGGAAGACATGATCTCTAAAGCCATTGACAATGGGGAATACTCCGTTGGTATATTTCTTGACCTTGCAAAAGCGTTCGACACGGTCAGCCACACTATCCTCTTAAGGAAATTAGAATACTATGGAATAAGGGGCATTTCACTTAAATGGTTTACCAGTTACTTTGAAAACCGTACCCAAATAGTTAGCTGCAACGGAGCACTTTCAGAGGTAGCCGAGATCGCTTATGGTGTCCCCCAAGGCTCCAACCTAGGACCACTCCTCTTCTTACTATATATCAATGACCTGGCCACTGTCTCCCCAACTTTATTCCTCATACTCTTTGCAGACGACACTAATATATTCTACTCACACAAATCCTGGCAATCTCTGACAGATATTGTAAATAGTGAACTATCCAAACTAGCTGACTGGTTTTCCTCTAACCGACTTACACTCAATTTGGACAAAACTAATTTTATAATATTCAGGTCTCACAAGAAGGTAGCACCAACAAACATGGGGCTACAAATCAAAGAGGATTACATAACTCAAGTCGCATCAACTAGATTCCTTGGGGTACACATTGATGAGCACTTATCTTGGAAGGTGCATATTGACCATGTCTATAATAAGATGGCAAAGAGCATAGGCATACTCTCACGTATTTCCTTCATTCTTCCTAAACTAATTAGATTACAACTATATTACTCTCTGGTTTACCCATACCTCACATATTGCAATCTGGTTTGGGCATCCACATACACCTCAAGACTCAACAAACTACAAACACTCCAAAAGAAAGCAGTTCGAATGGTTGCCGGAGTCCGCAAATATGAACATACAGACCCCATTTTCAAACAATATCAACTACTTAAAATTGCCCAGATTAGAGTGCTACAACTAGGAATTTTTGTCCACCGTTATCATCGCGGTCTACTCCCTCCTGTTTTCAATAACTACTTTACCTTAGGCTCAGAGATCCATGATTATGCCACCAGGGGTTCCACAGCATATCGCTGTACTAAGGGTAGGACAAATTCAAGAAAATTCAGCATGAAGTTTACGGGTCCATCGATTTGGAACGCCATTCCTTCAACAATACGAACTCATCCCAGTACTCAAGGCTTCAAGAACAAATTGCGTAATTTTATTATTAACGACTAGACAGGTCTTCAATGTTTTGTGCACTTGCATGCTCTAGTTAAGTTAGTTAAGATGTTGCAGAACTTTGTGAACGTAGATAGGCAATCACGTCAACTGCTTGTCAACCGATCAAATTCAGGTCTGATGTTTTGTGTGTGAACTGTTTTAGCAGCGATCGATTAATGCTACGTTATTTAGCTGCTGGGTGCCTCTTCCTAGCGGGACCTTGGTCCCTTCTGAGACACCCTTTGTAGCCAATGTCAACTTTATGTTAATTTCTGTTGTCAATTTACTTGCTTATGTTGACTTATGTTGGTTGCAATAAAATGATTTGATTTGATTTGATGATTTGATTTGATTAGTATGCACTTGATTAATAAATGCAGTCAGTGCAATAGCAATGCATGAATACATTGGGTGTCGTTTTCAGATGTTATGGGACGTGGTAGAATCTACAAAGGAACATTCTGCAGTCATGGGGCAAGAGTTTTACACACGAATGAATAAATGAAAGAATAAACGAACGAATGATTGAACGACCGAATGAATGAATGAATGAATGAATAAATGAAAGAATGAATGAATGAATGGATGGATGGATGAGTTCACTAACTGATTAGTTAATTGATTAATTATTCATTCAATCAATCAACCATCCAACCTAATAACCAGTCATTCAACCAACAAATCAACCAACCACCAATCAATCAATCAATCAATTAATGAACGAACGAACGAATGAATAGAGGAGTGCTTGAATGGAATAGAGATGCCTGCCACAGGCGTCGGATGAACATATTCCCTTTTGTAGGAAAAGAAGAAGAAGCGCTGAATTGCATTAGCAACAGATATTGCAGCTTTCCAACTTCGCTGGTTCTCTTTGTCCCGTGGGGAAAATGTTGCGACATTGCGCCACAAAAGACTTTCAGTTTCGTTTTCAGACGGAGCTTAATAATATACCTCACTGCGCTTGAGAATTGAATTGAGCCTCAGACCCTATTGATTCTAATTATGTTAGGTTTTGGACGGTCTCGCTTGAACTGCTGCTGAATGTAAATGCGCACGTTTTTATACAGGGACCGTATGGCCTCGACATTGCACATTGTCAATGAATTGATGGAATGAAATTCTTCACCCGTGTTGCCCTTTAAGGTGACCGTATGGACCGTGCTGGTCCGAGATTAAAATCTCTGAAATAAGCCACCACAGGTATGCCAAGCGGCGTCCTCACGGACAGGTTCTTGTGACTGCTGGGGCCGTTGACTTTGACCTTACTTTACCCTTCCAAGTGTCTTGACCTTTTAATGGCAGAGTACGATAGCGGAAGAACGTAAAGCATTAGACACCGGTGGCTGTTAGTGTATACGTGTGTGGGTGGGTGTGCGTGGATGTGTATGTATGTGTGTAGGTGTGTGTGTATTTAGCACGGACTGATCGTAAAGACGATTAATAACGGAGTTATAATATTATGATAGTGATGGTGGCCGTTGTCAGCGCCACAGGAACTCCTCGGCTTAAAAGCAAACAGCGTCCGAGCGATTGGTTGAGCGATGGAATGCCCGGAGTAACACGAATAGATGGCTGGATGGGATGGGAATCATGGGATGGGATGCGTAGATAAATGGATGGATGAATGAGTGCACGCATCAAGAATGGATGAATGGATGGGTGAATGAATGGATGGGTGAATGTATGGGTACATTCACTCATCCGTCCATGCATTAATTCATTCTGGGACGGGTGAATGAATGAGTAAATGACTTTGTGGATGCATGGATATATTGATGGATAGATGGATGGCTGGACGAACGAGGAAGAGTGAGTGAAGAGATGGATGAATCCATGAATGGATGAGTGGATGAATGGGTGGATGGATAGACGGAAGAACGTGCTGATTAACGAGTTGAATGCATGAATAGATGGTCATCCAAATGGATGGACAGATGGAAGAGTGGCAGAGAGGATAAATGAGCGAAAGGGTGGGTGCATGAACGGACAGGGCGACTGGACTGTCCGCTGGACGAACGGATGGCTAGGTGGACGGACGTGCGGATGAATGGATGAAGGCGGGATGGGGTGAGGTGACGCAGCCGTGGGGGTTGTAAGTCAACGACGACTTTATGACGCATTCTATAACGCCATCTGTTGTTAATGGCCGATGGACAATGGAATTATGGACCCGGTGAGATGTTCCCGCCTTCGAGATTAGGACCATTAGAAAGATTTACGCAGCGCCAGGGAGGAAACCAGCGTTCACCCATCACGTCGTCCTTCCCACAATCCCTTCGAAGCCCCTCCCTTCTGATTTTGACCGAGTGGCTTTCGACCAGACTACATATCCGCAACGCCCAATAATAATTGTACTATCATGATCCGTGTATGAAATAAACCGGAATATACCCTTCTCTTCTGGTGACCCCGTTGCACCTTCAGACTGCTGTTCCATGTCAGGTCCTTGTGGACTCCTCTTGGCCTCTACCATCCGCACTTCCAAACCTACCAGGCAACGCCGCTCACCCACATCGAATAAACAATCTGGTGTGCTAATCTGTTACCGGTACATAGAGCTACCCGTGTCTATTGTTACACGAATGTAGTACGGGTACTTAAAGTTATCCGAATGGCATGCTATCCACAAATGCGTATTATCCGTATTATGTGCATAGCACTTTTGAGAACTATACAAGGGCGCTATATCAAATGTAAGTAAGCAAGTAAGTATATCCTTTATTGCACTAATTGCTAACCGCATTTTGGTTTACACGTGAGTTGCATTTACATGTACGTTGTTATTAAGAAAACGTTATTGTCCATAAATTAGGAGATAGTTTTCTTTGAGGCCACCTATGGTGAGATTAAACGCCTGTATTGAGAGTTTGAGACTTACATAAAAAGTCGCGCTCTAATATTATACATACATACATACATACATACATACATACATACATACATACATACATACATACATACATACATACATACATACATACATACATACATACATACATACATACATACATACATACATACATACATACATACATACATACATACATACATACACACATACAGTATATATATATACATACATACATGCATACAATACACAAATACATACAGTCATACAGACATCATAAATACATACATACATGCACATACATACATACACACACGCATATACACAGTTACACATACACACATACATACATACACACATGCAGACGAACACTCGTACGCATACAATAGGCTAATCTGCATTTATCTTTGGCATATGTATTATCGACTCGTTAATTTAGTGGCCTTTTCATCGTTATTTCTAAATCCTCACTAAGTACTGGTGGTATTGCAGGCATAATGTCCGCACTGTATATTACCGTATCGTAGGCACATTACTCGCACTCTGATATCAATTCAGTATAATCGGCAGTTCGTCCGCAATTACTGCATCATTGCCAGCACTGAATCGACTGCCTTTAAATGCGGCTGAGATGCATTTATTTAAGCCTCTTGGGATTTAATTTCCTCTTATACGAACTATGTAGTCTGCAATCTCTCAATTGCCGCAATCAATAAGAAATTAATCAATTGGAATGGGAAGGTGCAACTCATTAAGTTTTGTAATTGCTTTATCCTCTACTAAATGCATTTTCTGTGTTATAGGTTGAAGTTCCGATATATCATGAAGTCAATCGATGCTTCAGTTCCAAGCACATCATCACCTTAATCTTTATATTTCCAAGCACATCATCACCTTAATCTTTATATTTCCAAGCACATCATCACCTTAATCTTTATATTTCCAAGCACATCATCACCTTAATCTTTATATTTCCAAGCACATCATCACCTTAATCTTTATATTTCCAAGCACATCATCACCTTAATCTTTATATTTCCAAGCACATCATCACCTTAATCTTTATATTTCCAAGCACATCATCACCTTAATCTTTATATTTCCAAGCACATCATCACCTTAATCTTTATTTCTATGACCAAAAAAGCTCTCAACACTTAGTTCATTACCCTGATGCGCTCAGACGCTCTTCTCCTGAATACGCTTATGAAACACAGATCCTCTTGCATATCCATCACCTTCTTCCATAATTTACCCTTAATTGACGCTGATCCAGGGACATTTCTTACATTCTCTACCACGATTCCTCTAAACCTTTTTAGAAGGATTATGGCTTTCTTTTATCTGATATAGCGAAACTATTGATTTTAAAATACTTAGGGCCTATTAGTGATTTTTCCACCACTTTCTAACCTTTACTTATTTCTTTTCATCTCGTTATTCCGGGTGCTACAGCACTCCTGTCGCCCTATCTCTCTTTCTTGCTCTCAACTAAACTTGATTTCATTTCGTGCATACTTTGCCTACCTAGAAACTCATCCTATTCCTTCTTCTCTAACCCTTCACCGTCCTCGAACGGAAATGATCGTTCTGTCGACATGGTTGATTGCTCTTCACGGTCTGCTGCACATCCGGATGACGTCAAGCGTGTCGTGTCCGGAGAATTGTCTCTGTCCAAACCAGACGAACCAGATTTCGTGCGACGGAGCTGGACTGACGGAAGTGCCTCGCAATGTCGGTCAGTCGATCGCTGTTATTGACCTCAGCAACAATCAGCTCGTAATGATCAGTTCCGCTTCAATGACCGCGCTGCGTAACATCGTGCGTCTGCGACTCAGCAACAACGAGATCGAGAAGATAACCGATGGAGCATTCGAGGTGACGCAGGCACTTCAGACCCTAGACTTGAGCGGAAACAACCTCACCGAGGTAAGGCTGAAAGCATTTTCGCCGATCCCAGGAACATACAGCAATACGGACCGATATCCCATAACCTGGGATCAGCGAAAATACAGGCAGAGGCGCGTTCACAGAAAACGGGGCCCTAAACGCAAACATTTTGGGGCCCTTCTGAACTTGTATTAGCCCAAATGAACAAAACAATTATAAATTGTAATAATATACTTTTCTTTGAATGCTAAGCTGTAAAAACTAGAAAATAGGTTATATTTAAAATAATTCAAAATTCAAAAATGTTATTTTTCATAATTGAAAAAATATTTTCATTCGTTTGGGGGCCCTTCGAGATTGGGGGGCCCTATGCGTAAACGCGCCTCTGAATGCAGGATGCAATTGGAATTGTATCGACAGACTTGTATAGCGACTTTTCCAGCGAGACTCGTCGAGGTGTTCCCCTAATTGACCACTGATAAAAGCATGCTCGAGAAAATGGTTTATGAACACTTACGGGAAAATGTTCAGAGTTTTTTAATGTCACTGTTATTTTGTTGCTTGTAACTATCGCCACTGCTGAGTGATAAAGTATTAATCAGCTGTGACGTTTGGCTTCTATTGTTCTTCGTAAAGTGTGAGCGATTACTCACTCACTCACTCACTCACTCACTCACTCACTCACTCACTCACTCACTCACTCACTCACTCACTCACTCACTCACTCACTCACTCACTCACTCACTCACTCACTCACTCACTCACTCACTCACTCACTCACTCACTCACTCACTCACTCACTCACTCACTCACTCACTCACTCACTCACTCACTCACTCACTCACTCACTCACTCACTCACTCACTCACTCACTCACTCACTCACTCACTCACTCACTCACTCACTCACTCACTCACTCACTCACTCACTCACTCACTCACTCACTCACTCACTCACTCACTCACTCACTCACTCACTCACTCACTCACTCACTCACTCAACACTCATTCAATCATTCACTCACTCGCTCGCTCACTTGCTCACTCACTCATTCATTCACTCACTCACTCAATCATTCACTCGCTCACTCACTCACTCATTCAATCATTCGCTCACTCACTCACTCACTCACTCATTCACTCACTCACTCACTCAATCACTCGCTCACTGACTCATTCAGTCAGCTGTTAATTAGTTAATAAGTTAATTTGTTACTCACTAACTTACTTAGTCACTTACTTGGTTAATCGGTTACTTACTTGCTTACATACTCATCAACTCACTTACTTAGGTCAGTCAGTACACGTTTCGGGGAGCAGCTGAGATGTTGCTGCACCTGGATCTGTCGAGGAACCGGCTGATTTCCGTCGACGGAGCCTTCGCCGTGATGAGGGATCTGTCGCGCCTCGATCTCCGCCAGAACCGTCTGACCTCCATCTCTCAGTTCACGTTCCGTGACCTCGTCAACCTGAGGTATCTGCTGCTGGCTGACAACCACATCAGCTCCATCGATAAGAGAGCATTCCGGGGATTAGAGAAGCTCATGTATCTGGTAAGCCGGAGTAGACGCTAGTTGGTATATGCGCTACACAAACGCTATAAAGGCAGAGGAGAAGATAGACGAAGAGACACTGATAGAGACATAAACACAGAGACACAGAGACAGCGAGAGATACACAGACAGAGATTGTGTAGTGAAAGATAAATATAAAGATGAAAGAAACAGACAGACAGACAGACAGACAGACAGACAGACAGACAGACAGACAGACAGACAGACAGACAGACAGACAGACAGACAGACAGACAGACAGACAGACAGACAGACAGACATACAGACAGACAGACACACACAGGCAGGCACACAGACACACACATACAGACAAACACACACAAAGACAAACACACAGATAGACACACACACAGACAGACACACACACAGACATACAGATAGACAGATACAAGATGACATATAGAGACGCGGATGAAAAGCTGAAGAGAAATAGGCTTCCGATGACAGAGGTAGATATAGAGAGACAGGAACATACACAGACAGACACAGAAATCGTGCACGAGATCACGGGAAATTGGACTGAGACATGGAAATGGATATTTATGGCAATTAACTTAATAGGACGAAAGACGGAAATAGTGTAACCAGCCAGTCTCGACCTTTTCAAGTGGCCAAACATCGTCGAAATCAAAGCGGTGATTATGCGCATGCAAATCAGTGTGTCATACATGGAGAGCCAGATATTCACCATTCGTCCCAACGGCGCCTCTTTCGACAACGACGCACTTGTAGTTAGCTTCCAATGGCGCCTTTTGCGGTAGGGGTGTGGCGGTCATTGGAACAGCGTTTTCTGTTGTCGGAACAGCGTCTTCCCCGAAGAAGTTTGACGTTGTCTTCTGTGGTGGGAATGTGGTGTTTGTCAGAACAGCGTCTTCCGCGGTGGGAATGTGGCGTTTGTTAAAACAGCGTTTTCCGCGGTGGAATGTGGCGTTCGTTAGAACAGCGTCTTCCGCGGTGGGAATGTGGCGTTCGTTAGAACAGCGTCTTCCGTGTTGGGAATGTGGCGTTCGTTAGAACTGCGTCTTCCGCGGTGGGAATGTTGCGTTCGTTAGAACAGCGTCTTCCGCGGTGGGAATGTGGCGTTCGTTAGAACAGCGTCTTCCGTGTTGGGAATGTGGCGTTCGTTAGAACAGCGTCTTCTGCTGCGGGAGTGTGGCTTTCGTTAGAACAGCGCCAACCGCAGCGGGTAGTGGCGTTGTTTAGAACAGCCTCTCCGCGGGGTGGGGTCATTCGATAGAACGGTTGTCTGCGTGCAGCTGGACTTGACGCGGCTGTTCCATTCTTAGAGTTCGGTCCATGACATCCATTCAAGGTGGGATAGGTTATTGAATGGCGGTCTTGGTCTTATGACTGCTCCACGTACGTCGTTGTGGGACACCTAGGAAACCGAAGTGCTCGACGAACAATAAAAGGAGCCGATGACTTCAGGCGATGATAAACTGCAGTCCAAGTCCACGTGGGTCGCCCCGTTGGTGGCGCTTAACGAAACGCGACAGAAGCCTCAAGTCTCACTCTCTTGTGAGGTCTGACGAACGCTATAATTATTATCACAAGCACAGACGTAATATACTGCTGAAAATACCTGTACCAACCTAATTGCCTTATTCAAACTTGGTATCATTGGTTTACGACGCCACTCTACGTTGCCAAGTGCTACGATTTAAGCAAACTGAGCAGGGTTAGTACTGGGACGGGTAATCGCCCGTGAGCCTCAGGATGCAAAGATACGATATTTTCTCTGAGAGTTTGATTTCAAATAAATCACCCCCAAAAACCGACGTCGGGAAATGATGATAGTCATGGTGGTGACTACGATGATGGTGATGATGACATTGTTGTTGCTGTTTACGATGATGATAATGATGATTGTGATGATGGTGATGATGATGATGATGATGATGGTGATGATGATGATGATGATGATGATGATGATGAGATGATGATGATGATGATGATGATGATGATGATAGCAGTGCTGGTGGTGATGGTCCTGGTGAAGATGCTGATGCTGATAAGCGGAGAATGACATTGAAGGCGATGGTGTCAGTGATGGTGATGATAACAATGGTGATAGTGGTGATGGAGACGATACTGCTGCTGTTGATGATGACTCGTATGATGATAATGGTGATGATGATGACGATGACGATATTCATAGTAACAACTGCTTTTTATGAAGG
Source organism: Allolobophora icterica (assembly GCA_963556255.1). Classification (NCBI taxonomy): domain Eukaryota; kingdom Metazoa; phylum Annelida; class Clitellata; order Crassiclitellata; family Lumbricidae; genus Allolobophora; species Allolobophora icterica. Next base: position 39,171,289 of record OY744610.1, on the reverse strand, counting down.
TTCTGAAGGGTAATCCGTTGGGTGAGGTTCTTCGTTTCCAGTTCAACTCGTTATTCCTGTCCTACGTCGACCTGTCTGAGTGTGGCCTCACCCGTGTCCCTCGAGGTCTTCCCAACTCGATCCGTTACCTCCAACTGCGCAGGAACAACATGACAATCATCCACAGACTGGCCTTCACCGACTGTCCCTACGTCAGCATCCTTGTCCTAGACGAAAATGCCATTGCAGGTATGCAACACCTTTCTTCCGCATATTCCCATTTCTTCCACCAATACCGCCACTCACCAACTGTCATCTGGCTCAGGCTCCTCTACTTATCACTCCACAAGCTTTCCAGTCCAAATGGAGATCTTGCCTCTCAAGAATTACTACTAGGTTCAGAGTCTTTGTCTTGGTCTCAGTCTTGAGGTTCAAAGTCTTGATCTTGGTCTTGAGGTTCAAGGTCTTGGTTTTGGTCTTGGTCTTGAGGTTTAAGGTCTTGACAACAAGACTGGTTAGCACGACAACACACACAAACACACAAGCACACGTGCAGATGTAAAGAGACGCGCATTTTGGAATTTGTTAGATCAGAGTTTTCAAACTGATCCGCGGACCAAGAGGGGTCCGCAAAGAATATGGCGGGGGCCGTGAGAACGTTCTGAAAATATTCAATAATGATTAACACAGCATGGTTTTATCATTAAAAGTATGTGTTTTCAAATTCATTATATTCATACACTACTTATAGTACACCTGTAACTGTTTGACCCATACGGGTCCGATTGGGCATTCGAACACACCGTTTTTGTGACGCTGCTGCTAAATATTTGGGTCCACGAGCTATGCCTAGAAAAAAATTAGGGACCCCGGTCCAAAAAGTTTTAATACCACTGTGTTAGATAGTAGCGTTACAGCGCCTTTGTGAGAAATCAGATACATACGTACATACACACATACACACACACATACATGCACACGCATATACGCGCAAGCACAAACACCCACGCACATCCACACGTACGTGTGTATGTAAGTTAGTCTTCATCATCACCCGTTAGTTATTGAACATTGGTGTGCTTCCTGTGTAATGACTTCTCAAATGCGTCTGTACTTTCTATGGTATTTCAAGAGGTGGAAGACGGAGCCTTCGAGGGTATGACTTACCTTCAGCAGCTCTGGCTCAACTACAACCGCCTCCAGACCCTTCCAACGCCACTCCCTGTCAGCCTGCAGCGCCTTCTCGTTGAATCCAACTCCATCCGCGAGGTTCAGAATAACGTCTTCGGCGCTGGTTCTCGCCTCAACACCCTCTCTCTGGCCGGAAACGTGATGACCGAGGTCCGACCGGAAGTGCTTTCGAAGCTGACCAATCTTCGTCTGCTGGACTTCAGCAACAACCAGCTGCGTCGCATCTACGCACAGGCGTTTCGCGCCAATTCACAGCTGCGGAGTCTACAGCTGTCGAGAAATCCCATCGAATACCTGAACAGGTAAACGGAGACATATAGAATGCAACTCGGGACACAGATAATTGTAATCGTAATCGTAAATTCCAAATTTCTAAAGTGCTACTCGAAAGCTAAGAGCAGGGAACCAGTTTATTCACAAGCGCTGCGTCGTTTCAGAAGGGTTGTACAGTGGAGATTCGAGTCCCGTTGGCAGAGAGACCAGAGAGAGGAAGTAGCAGAGACTCCAAGGATGGTTTCGTTGAGGACGAGAAAGATTGGAAGGCGGGGGATCGGATGTATTAAGGTAGAAGGATCGAATGGATTAGGGTAGGAGGATCGCATGGATTATGGTAGGTATATACCAGTAAACATCCTCGGTACGTGCCCCACGCAACGTTTAAGCTGAGGAATCGGTCAGTGTTTCCCTTGCTTAATTAAAACTTCCCTTGTTAAGGTACTTAAAAACAACAACACCATGAACAATAATAATCATAATAATAGAACATTAATAATAATAAACTAATCATCCCAAATATGCACTCTCCCTTGAATAGAACCGTTTTCTGCACTCTATGGATTTGATATGTTGCATTAAAAATGAAATAATTATAATAATAACAGCATTAACAGCAATAATAGCATGGTAATAGTAGTGGTAATAATAATAATAGCAGCAGCAGCAGCAGCAGTAGTAGTAGCATAGTTGCTGCAGTGGTGGTAGCGGTGGTAGTAGAAGTGGTGGTGGAAGTGAAAGTGGAGGTAGTGGTAGTAATAGCAGTAGTAATAGTAGGAGTAGTAGTGGTAGTGGTGGTGGTGGTGGGAGCACAAGCAACAACATTTACAGCAATACTTTAGCAGCATCACAGGTGGGGAATGAAGGGTAAAAGTGTAGAAGATAAAGAAATTCTCAAAAGGTAATGAGTAGAGGTCATTTCCCCCTCAGTATTGTCTGATCGACACCACTAAACGTAAACGTGCATATGTCATGGCCACTGGTTTGGTCAAAGCGTGTGGTCATTATGCTTACTTTCTTGTGTTTACATATCGCCTATTCTAAAGAGAATGGGTCAACCGATGACCTTGTAATTGCGTGTTAAGGGCTTGGTCAATGTCCTTTGTTCCCACACAGCGAATGTCTTTGCGCTATGGGATGTAGAGCAGCTGCAACCGTGGTCCTTGTTGTATCACGCCAACTAGGCATCGTGCTTCCGATAAAAGAAACTGCTCTATTTCCATGTCTCAATGACTCTGAGGATTTGTGCTAGTTCCATTTTGAAATTGACTCCCCGTGTTTTCAGCTTGTCAAAGCAGATTTCGCTAACGCAGATTGTTCGTTATTGCGGACACTGTGCGGCAAAGCGATCTATTCGGTGGTGCCTTTGCTATCTAATTCAAAGATTGCGGGTTCCAACTTGCCGAATGGAGCCCATTTTACGACCCTACACAGGAACACTTCTCTTTGTCAGCTAGTAGTAGAATTTGGTGCCGGATGGGAAGTGAATAGGACATTGGGATTTGTTAACTGTCAGCCCAAGGGCCGATTGCGTTAAATGAGAGCCCCCTACGTTTCGCTACGAGAGCTTTACTTTACGTCATTAAGTTGTGCCGCTTAGGGTGACAACGTTCAGTAAAAAAGGTGGTCGGTGTAATAGAATAAAAAGGATATCAATTATTCTAAAACCAATCAGACTTCAGGCTCTTTCCATTCTTCCACTTTCACTCAATAGTTTGCTTCCCGGCCAGTAAAAAACTCGCCACATTTACAAAGACAACAGACTGATGCAAATATATTGGGTTGGCTCGGTCATGTTAACATAGTGCCTAAATTAGGGGTTCGAGCCTTACTGGCGGTAGCATGTACTCTAGAGTACGAAATGCCTAGCACTGCAGCAAGTAAGGTGTACTCTAGTTTAGCCAAGAAATAAATTTAATCAAATTGCAATCTAGAATCCACCGTGCCTACAGGTATCTCGGACTCTAGAGTATGAAATTCTGCTAGAGTCCATCCTGCCTCCTACTCTCGTGTTTGGGAGTCTAGAGTCTAAAGTGCTTACAGGTATCATGAACTCTAGAGTACAAAAAGTGAGTCCACCCTGCCTCCTAAACCGGGCTTTTGAGGTTTCTTCAGAATTTAACGTTCTTGGGTGTTCAATAATATATAAGATATATAAAGAAGGAATAATAAGAAATCAACTTAAAGAAACAACAGATTGTCAGAAATTAAGAAAATCTTCAAGAAGAAAAAAGAAAAACATTAACTAAAGAGAAGTAAACTAATGCGCAAAACATTTATTCTCAGAGTGTTACATACTTTTTAACTGTCTTATTAGATGTCTGTCCACCAAATTGCGAATAGCAATTGGTTAATAAAGAATATGTGGGGCGTGGTGGCTCAGTGGAAAGTTCGGCGCCTTGTGACCGGAGGGTTGCAGGTTCGAATCCCACTCTAGCCGCTGCGTACGGACCTTGGGCAAGTCCTTCACTCGCAATTGCTCGTGGCGCTTCGGCGTGAAAATTCCGGCACAGTATCAAATGCTGTAGTCGGGAGCGCCTCTGAGTAGTAGTTGACTTCGAGAGGCGCTATAGAAATATCCGGAATAAAATAAAATAAAAAATAAATACACTTACATACTTATTTTCTTATAAATTAAAGAGAAGTAAAGTGAAAAAGTTTGTTTTACAACAGTCGTTGTTTTCACGGACTGACGGGACTTCGGAAGTTCTACCTCGCGTACGTTCCAAGTCATGACGTCACCATAGACGACGACGTCTTCGTTGACATAAGGAACCTGACCAAGATGGACCTTGACAACAGTCCAGGGGTCATTCGAGCCATCCTATCTTCCGATGCCGTCCTTTCTAGTCTGTCCAGCCTCCAGGAACTCAGCCTCCAGAACTCATACCTGACGAGCCTCCGATCGGACTTTCCCGACTTCTTTCCAAGTCTCGCCATCCTCTACGTGTCCAGCACCCGGTGGAACTGCGACAAGACCTTGAAGTGGTTTCGAATCTGGTGCACGACGACGTCGGTGGAAGTCATACGGGTCGAGGACAACCGCTGTTTCACCCCTCCGAACCTCCAGGGACGTCTGCTCATCAGCCTCTCTGACCGCGACTTTGCCTCTCATGACCATCTTCTACAGGGACTTACAGAGGTTCCACTGTTCACGCAGCGGGTCAGTCGCTTTAGACTGACCCCTCCAGGGCTCGCAGCTAGAGGTCAAAGGTTGGATCATGCCAACGCAGATAGACGGATGATCGCACCCACTGGAAATCCTGGTCGCTTGCGTCCGCATTTCTACGACAGCGACGAAGGATTTGTTGACGTTAATAAGGCGTTCGATGGAGTTGACTTCGACACAGCAGAAGAACGACAGTGGTACGATCACGAGGAGGTCTATGAGGAGAAAGATCGCACAGCAGTGGCCACCCAGGTCGCGAGGAATCACCCAACGACAGCACGACATGTGGCGGGAACGGCAAAGACGACGTTACCAGCCCAGCATGTAAATCTCCTCACCATCTCCAGAACCCATTTGAAGCCACTCGAAGCACGAACGCGACTCCTTACGCCACCTAGCGAATCGAACGGTCACGACGCGTATCTTCGGACGCCGGCGACACCTAGCGACAGCAATAGCAGAAATATGACAGTGACCGATGACGCCAACTCGATTCTGTTCGCCGTGGCGTCAGCGGTGACGATATCCGTGACGGTCGTCATCGTCATCGTTATCGTCCTCCTTATCGTCGGCCTGACGAAGGAAAAGTCGATGAAGCTACAGCGGAAGGCGTCATGCGCTGGACGCATGCGCAAGACGAGTTCCGGAATCATTTATAGTCATCGAACGAACGTCCTGTACTTCGTTCCGCGGTCGAGTAGGGGCGCTCTACCGACGACGGAGCCAGTAGCGACGGAGAACAGCCCCGTCCCTAGCGAAGAATTGTCGAAGGACGCAAGTCGCGAGGCCATGTCCCTCATCCCAGGCAGGGACATCAACCACGAAGGACCTTTACGAGTCTACATGTGGACAGATTTCTAGACTAACAGTGTAGGTAGCGACCTCTACCGAAACAAGCAGAAGAATATCACGCAATTTAATGCATATAGGATTGCATGTGACCCAGTGAATTGTATACGACTTTAAGAACTTCTATAGCGCCTCAGTATGTTACCGTCATATAAAATGCATGCAAAGCTTTCCGCCCTTACTTTTTTTATATACAGGGTGGCGCAATAAAAAAAGGCCCAACAGACAAATGCAATTTTTAGACAACCGATAGAGATGTTTACCACGATTTCAGGATTTACAGAGGAAATATTTTCCAATAATCCCTGAAAATTTAACTTGAAAATTTGTTTGCTTCACAAATTACAGCTGTTCAAAAATTCTATTCCGTTTTTTTCAAAATTACGTCAAAAATGGACAGTCACTTGTAATTATTATTAATGTCCCAGTATAATAACTTCTATCGGGCCGAAGTCTTATTTACCCTAATATGGCATCCAATCTAACCTAATATAGTATCTATTCTACCATAATAATTATGGTGTCTAATCTACCTTAAAATAGTATCTAATCAACCCTAATATAGTATCCATTCTACCCTAATTATTATAGTGTCTAATCTACCTTAAAATAGTATCTAATCAACCCTAACATAGTATCTATTCTCCCCTAATATGGTATCTAATCTACCATAATATAGTATCTATTCTACCCTTATATAGTGTATAATCTACCTTAAAATAGTATCCAATCTAGCCTAATATACAACACCCTAACATACTATAAACGCATAATTGGATGTAAAACTTGAGCTGGATAGATTACAGTTTTTGTTGTATCCAGTTAATTACAGACTTCACTGATGGAGCGTCTTTTGAAAACTGTACGGTAACTTGCATGTTTACACATCCTATACTTCTACTGCGTGATGTGTTTATATTAAGGAATTATTGCTTCCAGTTCATCGTCCAGATTATGTTTTCCGAGATGGAAGAGCCTCCACTGGCGAGTACTTCCATACACTAAGGTATTATCATGCACGTATTAAGCGTCACTATCTATTGATCAAGCATCAGTCGATGGCGCTGAGTAAATGTGAGAGAAAAACTTGCTCAAGGTTCCCATGGAGTAATCGTCTCCAAAGAGGCTCGAACCCGTGCTCTCTGAGTTAGAAGGCGAGCGCTCTAACGCATCGGCTACCGTGTCCCACAATCGGCTACCGTTCCAAAAGATGCGATTCCTGAAAGCGATCTGCATTAAATTTTACAGACCGCTGTTACGTGGAATTTGAAACCATCACAGAAGAACTAAACTAATTAGCAACAAGACTCTCGTCGATTCATTGAGTCATTCTTAGAAACTCAGTTGAATTCCTCCAGAAAGCTCTTTCGAGCTTCGACCACGTGTTTGCTTTTCAATATAATAAAGCTCCGCATTTGTAATGCACTACTTCAACCTGTAGCGATCAATACCGCATATGACATAATGTATCAATACACAGCTGTCGCGGTTGCTGTAACTGGTATACTTGTGATTGTTTCACTAAAAACAATTAACAATTTCAATTATTACTTCAAAGTGGCAGAACAACCGAAGAAAATTAATACAACCAAAAGCCGAGAAAAACACCGCAAACCGTTAAATAGTTTAAAGTAGTTATGTAGACCAATGGAAAGCCACTCAAAGTTTATTAATCACGGGTTAGAAATGTATTCTAAAACATTCCTTTGTTGAAACTAACTTGGTGTACTTTAGCCGAAATATTCTTCAGCTTTGGGATCGTGCCTCCCATGACGTTCTATGTAGGCCTATACACCGAGTACTGTTTAACAAGCATGATACCTCGACCTGCTAAGAAACATGAATTGAGATGGCTCAAGCAGCGCTCTTACCCTATGCAATACGGCACCCCGTCATTAGCGCGCACGACAAATGCGCGCCGTCAATTGCGCGCCGTCAATTGCGCGCAACGACTATAGCGCGCAAGACAAGTGCGCGCCGTCAGTTGCGCGCACACATCGAGACGTTGAATTATTGCATGGGACGTAGAGACATAGGAAACGAGATAACTTAGTTAATAAGACAAAACCAAGTAAAACGGGAAAACGTATGTAATATCACGTGAAGTCTGCAAATATAAAAAAACACCTAGAAGTTGGGTGGCCGACATATAGCTCAAATTAGGAGATGGATGAGCGATGAAAAGAGAGTTCAAACTAAAAGTTGGGTGGCCGAAAAAAATAGCTCAAACTAGAAGCTGGATGAGCGATGAAAATATAGCTCAAACCAGAAGCTGGATGAGCGATGAAAATAGAGCTGAAAATAGAACTTGGATGGCCGATGAAAATATAGTTCAAATTAGAAGCTGGATGAGCGATGAATATATAGCTCAAACTAGAAACTGGATGAGCGATGAAAATGAAGCTGAAACTAGGAGTTGGATGGCCGATGAAAATATAGCTCAAACTAGAAGCTGGATGAGTTAGGCTGTCTGAATCCTGCTCAATAGTGTTCGATCATAATCTCAACGTGATTCTGTTCCTTGCGAAAGACGGTAACCTAATAGTATTTGCGCAAAAATTATTAATTGACAAACCGTATATTAAGTCACCGTCTTCTAGTGAGCACACACATTATTAGTGTATGTAAATTAATAATTATAACACAAACTTAATCAATCGAAGTGGGAAATGGTTTGAAGTTTAGGCCCTATCATTCAAGTGGACAATAATTATAGTCTATGCTGCGCGCAATTGACGGCGCGCATTTGACGGGCATTTTTTACAGCGCGCAATTGACGGCGCGCAAATGACGGCGCGCAATTGACGGCGCGCATTTGTCGTGCGCGCAAATGACGGGACACCATGCAATACGTTAGAATGCCATGTACAATGAGCCAGACGTCGGCGTAAGTCATTTCCAATCATCGGAATTTCATAAACTTCTAGAGAAACCATTTAGGAATGCAACAGACAAATACGTCAGCAGTCCACTATGATGATTCGGCCTATAGTTCAGCTAATAGCGGAACTGTTAGGCATATACTTAAACGCAATGTCATCGGGTTAACCTGGGTTATAGCCTGATTATGGCCCGAAGACGTTGTTGTCATTAGATTTGGAATGCCTGCTTTGTCAGGCTGAACTAGAATCACTGATTTTCACATCTCTGATCGCTGAAGATCATCACTCTAAGTCTCTAATCCAATCGAGTCTAATCTAATCCAATCCTATTCGTAATTCTTTCAGATCTTATTTAATATGAAAACTTCTGCACACCACGTTGCACCACCAGCAGATAGTCGCATCTAGAAGACTTGTATTCTGAAATCGCGATCATTTGAACAGAAATATTCGAGATCCATGAAGACTGTAGAGCAGTGCTGTCCAATCCGCGGCCCGCTGGCCGCATGCGGCCCGCAGACTGATTTTAAATGGCCCGCCAAAGCTGAATACCAACCGAAAATAAGAAATTGCAAGCACAGTTCGAAGCCAAATATCTCACTAAAAACGTGCTTGAACATTTATTGATATACTTTTTTGCGCTGAACTACTATAACGCATGCCATAGGCCTACATATATGCTATTATTAACTGATTATTACGTGATTATTGCCATAATAAGTAAGTAATTTTCAATAAATTTTAGTCATTGCTTTTGAGTTTACTGGTACGGCCCTCGGCGTCAAGAATAATTGTTTCGGTGGCCCGCGGTGTCAAAAAGGTTGGACAGCACTGCTATAGAGAATGAAAGAAGCGCTAATGGGGTCCAACCTAATAAATTCTAGTCTAATTCTAATGTAATTCCACTCTAATTCTAATGTAATTCCACTCTAATTCTAATGTAGCCTAATTCTAATCCAGTTTTACTGTAATTCCAATCTAATTCTAATGTAATTCTAATGTAATTCTAATCTAATTCCAATCTAATTCTGATATAATTCTAATCAAATTCTGATTCCGTTCTAATTATAATCTAATTGCTTCTATAGCATCATTTCCAAAATGCACGGGACATCCGCCAATAGACGGCCACTTTATGTAAAGAAATCATGATTCACGGGAGGAGTCCCGTCGAAATCCACCGTGGGAAAGCAGCTCAGCCAGCCTCCATCAATTATATATGGCGTCGGAAGAAAGTCTGCTAAAGATGCTTAACATACGAGCCTCATTTTTCAATTGGAAACAACAATTAGCGGAAGATAGAGCGTCCACTTTACGACTGAGCACAGGCAGCTGCTATCCCTTCTACAACCAGCGCAAACAATTCAGTGTACGACAGACTGTAAAATCAAATGAAAACAGAATCTGAGGCAATGAAACAAACACATACGCACACATACACGGTGACATAGAGGAATATTTTGCCATTAGCCAATATCAGTTGGCCTAACCCTGTTTTCCCAACTTAGTTTTAAAAAAGACAATACAAAACGGGTTCTTATTCCACACTCAATGATTTCCATTAAAAGCAGAGTGCTCTATGCTGGGCTAAGCCTAATTGACTTGTGCAATTATGTTCATAGCACTGTTTGAGCGTGTAAACGTAAGAGTAAACTAAGCGAAAGCTACACGTCCAGTCAATATTTACAAGACATACCGTCATTCTCTGGTCAATAAAACAGTTGACAGTGGAAAGTCTCGAGTTGAGCAAGTGCTGCAATGAGTCAAAACTCTGCTGAATCTGCTACCGCGTATACAGACTTCGAACAGATCGAACAGCATAAGCGATTGCGGATTGTGTTTGTTTCACATGGTAGTCAGGCTAAAGGAAATATTGCAAAACTATAACCATAGAATTCTGCGAAGACAAAGTCCTACAGATGATGCAGATACTTGTGAAAAACGAGGGTAACGATGCTTTTTCTTATATCTTCTCTATGTAAATTTTCCTGCGTCATATCAGAATGGTTCACGGTCATAAAAGACACACAGACTGATGCTTTCATTTCTTCGAATCACGGTGTACAAAATTATCATTAACTATCGACAGCTATAAAATGACGACTAGCGAGAACTATCACATTATAAGTCCTTCCGGCGAGCACTTCACCTACCTTCAGTCACTTATAGGCCGATCTCCTTACATCCGTACTTGCAGTCTGGGATCTTGTGGTATGCACTTTTTGACAGAACATTGTGGACTGTCGTGCCTTTCATGTGTATGCCCCCAAGGAATGGAACCGACTACCAATCTTTATATATATATATATATATATATATATATATTCATAATATATATATATATATTCATAATATATATATATATATATATTCATAATATATATATATATTCATAATATATATATATTTATAAATAATTTGGGTCCATCCTACACGCTAACTTAAAGTTTTGTCAATCATAGAATATTTTCAAGGCAACTGAATGATTACAGTTTTACAGGAGTCGAATATAACTGTTTTATACGGTTCAACAGGGCGCCATAACGGCCTACTATTCATTTAATCACCGCCGCCACCTAGCGAGTGGAAGGCTGAATAAGCCAAACTGGGTACCAAACTGGGTACCAAACTGGGTACCAAACTGGTACCTACTGCTCTTCACGCCAGTGTCTTATCCATTACTCTACGGGCCCAAACCGACTTGTATTTGAGCGAAATATTCCATAGATTACCACTGAAACATCGCACAGCTAGTTTCATTAAGATCCCGAATGGGGTTTAGTCAATTTTTCCTTTTCGTGGAGACCTTTTTCCTTGAATTGTTATCGCAGTCAATAAACAAATGCTCGATGCGACTTTCCAGAATTTCCAAAATTCCAGGTGCCTTGTGTCTGTTGATTTTCTTTGTGAACCCGAAATGTGGAGCACCTATTCCCGGCAGGCGCCTATGCTTAGGTTGTACTGCGAGAGGCGCTTTATAAATTCGTAGATATAATACAATACAATGGGCAGCCAACATTGGCATGGGGTTGGCATGTCGCTTTTGGCTTGAGAGGCTGTCAGCGAAATGTGCCACAGGGTTAAACCAATCATTCTGACAATGTCATGCACTCAAGTCATCTGTACTTCGGCGCTGCAGCCAACTACACCAGCCGAGAACTAGTTTTGAAGCGGCATATTCCCGTACATTACTAGTGAAGCATCGCCCAATTAGCTTAGTATAAGATCTCGAAAGAGCTTTTAATCAATGCTTCGAGGACAGAGGCGGTGATCTTGTTTGACAGGCGAGGAACACTTTTGACCTGGGTCAACATTTATTCGACCGCTCAAACCTTGTGCAGGAAAAATGTGTTTAAAAAGCAAGTGGCAGGCAATTTTTAAAGGCTTGCAGAATGCAGATATATATTTTCATCAAATTGTATAATCACATGCAAACTAATTGAAATCTAAAGTTAATTGATTTTTATTAGTTAGTAATATAATGCGAAACAATATAAACAGCATAATAATTCAGAAACTCATTAATTTTCAGTTCTTGGTGGCAACGTGTTGATTTGTCAGCTGCTTGGTTTCACTGATCAAGTTTCCACTTGGCAATTATTTAACAAAAAATAGGAATAAAAACTTTCTTTAAAATTCGGGGTGGCGGTACAACTGTACACTGTGTTTTCCTCACTGTTAAAGGTGAAGGTTTCCCCACTCCCGCCCCCGGAATCGCCGCCCCTGTACGTGGAAATTTTGCGCATGAAAATCTTGACTTGTAGCGCATAGGTATAGCAAAATGTTTCCTCTGCTTTGCAGGTCTGACAAAGACGATTACAACGAAAACTCGGCCGAAACGTAGGCCTATTTACCAAATATTTGTAAGTATCACATAGGGCTAAAGAATCAGAAGCTGCCACGGATGTGCACCAAATGCTCATGGCAAAATGTCTTAGCTGGAGAAATGGTTGCTTTGGATGCTATCTGTTGATTTTCTTTGGAACGCGTGTGGTGTTGAACCTGAAATGTGGAGCGTCTAATTCCAGGTAGGGATGGGCAGCCTACATTGGCATGGGGTTAGAATGTCGCTAATGGCTTGAGCCCAGGGTAACAGGTTTCATTAGTGACCACATAAGGTACTGTCACTACTGTGTGTATGCACTGGTGCAAGACAATCAATGTATGCATTACGGATCCTGACTACTCATGGACTACTTGGCCCCTCAATGTACGATGTGGTGACAGCTACCACAGTGGCGAGGATAACGTACTTGGTGGGGTTATGTGGGGCAGAGGGGACGTGAGAGACTACAGGCAATATTTATACAGGCAATATTTATATTTAGGAGACTGATTAAAGCTGGTTATCTTCCTGTGGACTACCCTAGATTCGAACAATTGATCCGTACTGCTGATTCTAAACTTTTCACGACCGTCCTTACATGTCCTACACATGTGCTTCATGTGCTATTACCTCCTGTTAAGCATACGGGTTATACTTTGCGACCCCGTGTTCATAATCGGGTTCTCCCGACTGCTGACAGTCTAGCTCGTAAATCTTTCATAATTAGGATGATTTTCACCGGAATATAGGCCTTAGTACTTTAATCTGGACGTGATATACATGTGTAAACCAAAATGCGGTTAGCAGTTGGATTAATAAAGGATATACTTACTTACTTACTTACTTACTTAAGTGTTCCTACAGACAAGCGATGCAACGTTTTCGAGGTGCAAGTTTTCGAGGTTCCACATTTGGAAGAAATAGATATAATATTATATGTCAGTTTAAGTTATTCTATGCCAAAGCTGCCTTGTAAATAGAGTTTAATATCAATCAATCAATCAATCAATCAATCAATCAATCAATCAATCAATCAATCAATCAATCAATCAATCAATCAATCAATCAATCAATCAATCAATCAATCAATCAATCAATCAATCAATCAATCAATCAATCAATCAATCAATCAATCAATCAATCAATCAATCAATCAATCAATCAATCAATCAATCAATCAATCAATCAATCAATCAATCAATCAATCAATCAATCAATCAATCAATCAATCAATCAATCAATCAATCAATCAATCAATCAATCAATCAATCAATTAATCAATCAATCAATCAATCAATCGATCAATCAATCGATCAATCAATCGATCGATCAATCAATCAAGCAAGCAATCAATCAATCAAGCAATCAAGCAATCAAGCAATCAATTAACTGAGCATTTATATAGCGCCCCTTCAAGGAAACTATTCAGAGGCACTCTCAGCCCAACCTCGGCGAATGGGAAGAGTCTTTAGTGCAGAGAAGATAGCGGTGGACTGCAGCTCAGAGGGAGGCCCATTCCGCACAAAGGAGAACAACCCGTGTTAGTGTGTATACGTTGGCCACGATGGCAGTTTACTTTAGCCTAGTGAGCGAAATGTGGAGTCTACTCATAGACTAGAAAATCGTCTACGGTGACCAGATTTCAACAAATGCTAACTGGCTTTGTTTATCTGTTTTTACGGCTTGTACAACAGCCTCCGTTTTTCAGTATTAGTCACAATATTTGAAACGATTAAGCCTAATGTTCGGTAAATCAAAAAGTACATAGATTCACTTCACATTTTTATTTTAGTTGATGACAATATTATTATGATGTGCAATTTAAACATAGACGATTCCAATTTAGCATGTTTTGAACATTTTTTTGTAGATTCTGCTGATTCTAACAATCGTTACAATCACCTATCTATACAGTTTCAACGCGCAACTGCGAAGACCTGGATTTCATTTCTTGGAGTTGAACTGTACAACTAGATTGTTGCCGCTTTGCTCAATTTTTAATCGATCTACAATCAGTGCTTCAGCATCAGTCATTCAGCCGTCAAGTTTATGCAGTTACTGTCGAGATAGAAACCCCACTGATGGTCGGTTTTACAATTTCAGTACATCGTACATTCGATATTTTGCTTATTCGGCATTCTATGATGATCGACCGTCTCTCTTATCCAGTCCCGTCATTAGAATCATTGCAATCAGTGACAACGTCAGACATCTTATGAATACCAAAAACGAAAGCTTCATATTCTATTGTATTTTGTATCACTCGGAAGGCACGAAGCGCGTCGTCATGGAAAGTGACCCGAAAAGTTGTGGACCTGGTTATTCATTTAATGGAAGAGGTGCAGACCCATACGTCTACACTTGCCCTACCGAAGGAATAGTACCTCATTCTTTGAGCATTGTCGGAACAGATGGTGGTCATGTTTCATCATGTATGCCAGTAGAGTTTCCAGTAAAGCCGAAACTTCAGAAGAATTTTGTGGTCTGCGTCCCCGTATCATACGGCAACATGAACCCATATCGCATCATCGAGTGGTTAGAGGTGCAGAAGATCCTAGGTGTTAATCTCGTTAGGGTCTACGATCTTTACCTAGCTGAGCGTGCTCTGAAAGTTCTGAGACATTACGAAAACGAAGGCTTCGTTCAAGTGCGTAAGATGGATCGCGTCTACCCACGTGAACGTCATCAGCACATTCTAGATCTTGCTGTCTCGCTCAACGATTGCCTCTACCGACACATGTACGAATTTAAGAGAACTATTATAAACGACTTCGATGAATTTATAAAACTTTTGAAACACGACAATCTTCAGCAACTTCTTGGCCATTTAGAGAGATCACCTGCCTACAACAAGTCGACCAACTATGTGTTTCGGAATACTTATTTCTTTCTCGAAGCACCGCCTGACGCTAATATATCGTCACTTTTAACCATTCTGAGATACAGGAAGAAAGCGGCCGTCAGCGGAATGTGGCACAGGGTTAAGCCAATCATTCTGACAATGTCATGCACTCATGTCTTTAGTCATCACTGCTTAGGTGCTACAGCCAACTACACCAATCGAAAACTTGTTGAATCAATTTCTCCGGACATTGCCGTTACTCAACACTATAGGCATTGTCCTCTCGGGGCATCTGCTTGCAAAGCGTCGATGAGAACTATGAAGCAGGACGATGCCATTTTGGCTTACAAAGATCGGATAACTTCCAGATTCAGAGAGAAAGCTCTAAGTATCATGGGAAATGCGTCCATCGATTTCTAACAGACACATTAGTTTCACATGTACGGATCATCCATATATAAATATTTCGTGCGAATTTGTGGCTCAATTGTTAGGCCCACGTAGAAATTGAACTTTCACGTAACCGACGACTCAAAGATTCTAAGGAAAAAGAAGCAAAGGCAAACCAAAACTGCGCTAGAAAGATAATATAAATGAGGACAAAACATCATTTGGACTTACACTAAGAGGAGCAATGGACTTGACAAGTGACCGAGAAGAATGGGGTTAATTATTTCGTACCCATCGCCGACAAATGGCTTGCGATGATGATGATAGTTAACCGACGACTTGCGATGGATTGTTACAAATTATTTCAACTTGTTTCTCCTTGTCGTCAATAAATAAACTTTAATAATAATAATAATTTTTTAATAATAATAATAATAACAATAATATTAACAACAATGATAATAATAATAATTATAATTATAATAATAATTATAATTATTATTATTATTATTATTATCATTATTATTATTATTATTATTATTATTATTATTATTATTATTATTATTATTATTATTATTATTATTATTATTATTATTATTATTATTATTATTATTATCATTATTATCATTATTATTATTATTATTATTATTATTATTATTATTATTATTATCATTATTATTATTATTATTATTATTATTATCAATATTATTATTATTATTATTATTATTTTTTATTATTTTTATTTTTTATTATTACTGTCACTACTGGGGCTCGTGGTCCTCGTCCCCGGTGTTGTGCATGAATGTGCCTCTGAATGCAATTGCATTGTAACGTTGCGTGCAGATTGAAAGGCGCTGGAATAAATGTGCGGTCTCGCGAGGGTCGCCGGTGGCGGTGGTCATCCTACGCCCCAGTTCTGTTAGAAATTCACAGCCTTCTCTATTTATCGGATCCAGTGATTCTAAGGCTATGGGGACGAAGTTGTGCGTTGCCGGAAGGTCTGCGTATTTAGTGATTTTCCGCGAAGCAGCAAGTTCCGCAGCGCTTCCAGGGGTCGTCGACGACATTTGTACGTACGATGCCGCACAAGTATGGATGCTGGTAGCGTCCCATGTGATATATTTTCCCTTAGCCCATGGAACGAGCGTCGCTCCGTCTGGTCTTTTGCCGTCGCTGCGAAGGAGGCCTTTATTATTATTATTATTATTATTATTATTATTATTATTATTATTATTATTATTATTATTATTATTATTATTATTATTATTATTATTATTATTATTATTATAAGATGAGTCATATAGCGCCGTTACCCAGCCGAGGCCGAAGAAAATGGCGCTGTACTTGAGTTGCTTTGATACCAACTTCAGATGGGTTGGAAAGACATTCTTCGATGTTAGGTCTATGAGGAGAAAGATCGCACAGCAATGGCCACACTGGTCACCAGGAATCACCCGACGACAGCAGGACATGGGACGGGAACGCCAGAGACAATGTCACCAGCGTAACATGATAATCTTCTCACAATCTCCAGAGCCCATATGAAGCCACCTGAAGCATGGACGAGACTCCTAACGCCACCTAGCGAATCTTCGCACGCATCGGACGCCGGCATGTGCACGTGCGCATGCATATGTGTGTATAACACTGTATGTGTATGTACAGTATGTATGTATGTATGTATGTAGGTATGTATGTATGTATGTATGTATGTATGTAAGTATGTATGTATGTATGTATGTATGTATGCATGTATGTATGTATTTATGTATGTATGTGTGTATGTATGTAAGTATGTATGTATGTATGTATGTATGCATGTATGTATGTATGTATGTATGTATGTATGTATGTATGTATGTATGTATGTATGTATGTATGTATGTATGTATGTATGTATGTATGTATGTATGTATGTATGTATGTATGTTAGGGTGGTTCACGGATACATGGTAAAAAATAAAGTTGAAGCTAGAAACCAGGACACCCTCTCAGTTTGTTAGACCTATCAATAGTATTATTGAGACAAAATTTCAGCTTCTTATTCCAACTGGAAGACGATGCTCACGGACTGTGTTACTTTGTCATATACCGATAAATAGACATTAATTGCAGAAATGAATGTGTCGAGCATACAAATGCATTTTATTTCTAGATTGATCAAATATTACTGTAATTTGACAACATATGTGATACAAGAAAGTTAGCCAGATGGAACTGTAAAGTTTCAGTAGGTTTAATGAATTGGAAACGTCCAAAAGTGTCAAAAAACATCGTCCAATCCATGAATATCGAATGTCGATTGTTCTTGTTTTATAATTTCAACACCCGTTACCGTCTTTGACTCTAGAAACTGCAAGGCTTTGCAAGCAGTGCGTCGACAGCAGACTTCTTTGTTGTGTGAGTGAGAACAGCTTTTCTATCTGTCTCGACCACTTGCAGAAGAAACTGCTTTTCTTCTTCATCATTGGTGATGAGTCGGTAGAATTCCTCGAAGAACTTAACACCCTCTCAGCCGCGTCATTCACCACTCTCAACTGCTGAATTATCTCTCTACCTTGCTTGTGATCCTCATTCTGGATCCATTACTCTGGTGGAAGTGTAACAAAGGAATCACTCATCTTCAGGTAAGACAGTAGTGTCAATGCTCACTGGTTTGTAAAATCACCCCAAATCCCCTCCTTCAGTACCGTAGCATCAGCTCTAGAAACTGCAAGGCTTTGCAAGCACTGCATCAACAGCAGACTCAACAAGAGTGAGAACAGCTTTCCTATTTGCCTTGACCACTTGGAGAAGAAACTGCTTTTCTTCTTCATCATTGGTGATGAATCGGAAGAATTCATCGAACAACTTCACACCCTCTCAGCCGCGTCATTCACCACTCTCAACTGCTGAATTATCTCTCTACCTTGCTTGTGATCCTCATTCTGGATCCATTACTCTGGTGGAAGTGTAACAAAGCAATCACTCATCTTCAGGCATGACAATAGAGTCAATGCTCACTGAGTTGTGGCTTTTTACAACCCACTTCACTTTTTTTACAGTCCTGGGACTGTACCCACTAGGCAATTAGATTATCTCCCAAAACCCCTCCTTCAGTACCGTAGCATCAGCTCTCACCTTCTTTCACCAGGCTTTGCAGTCATTCTGTCGACAATCTTCATTTTATCTGTTACAGGAAGTTGGTCTTGCAGTCATTCTGTCGACAGTCTTCACTTTATCTGTTATAGGAACTACAGCCTCATCTGAAAGGTACCACAAGTGGTTTTCTAGGACCTTCCTGGCAGCAATGCTGATCTCACAGTAAATAAAACTCATATTGTCCTAGACCAATCCAAAGTGACAGATCTTGTTCTGGAGCTTCAGCAGCAAGGGGCCTTTGTCCATGCCTTTGCGTAATCAGGGCACCAAACTTCAACAAACAATGAATCTGAGTTTCTTCTTGAGTACATCAGGTTGATCGCGAAAGAAGGTAGATTTTGATTGCATACAGTAACTTGGCCATCCAATGTGCATGGTGAATTGGCCCAGGGCTCTCCAGTGAATTATTGAAGGCTGACTTCCAAGGACAACCACTGTCAGTGTCAACGAGCTCTTGGTAGTCGTCTCTGATCTCTGAATCTGACTTTCTTGCAGCAAACTCCTTGCGAAAACTGATGCCGTTTCATGGGGGTCTTCAGTGCCGGATATGACTTCCAGTCCTCGGAAGTTGACACGTGTGACACTTTCCCAGCAGCTTTAAATCTCTTGAAGATTGGGATTTATCATGAGTTCTATATAATGCCTATCATGAGTTCTATATAATATACACTGAGGAATGTTTCACAAGCATGTTACATTGTCCTGCTGAGAAACAATGAGCCATGCGTCGGCGTATGGCATCGACAATCATCGAAATGTCGGAAATTTCTAAAGAAATCATTCAGGCGTGCAACAAACAAATACGTCAGCCGTCCACTATGATGATTTGGCTCACAGTTCAGGAAATAGCAGAACTGTTAGGCCTACATTTAAGCCCAATTTCAATTGTTTGACTTGGGTTGTAGTCTAATACTGGACCGAATACGGTGTTGTCATTCGATTTGGACTGCTTGTTTTTGTCACGCTGAACTGGAATCACTGATTTGCACAATTCTGACCGCTGAAGATCATCACTCTAATCCAGTCTAATCTAATCTAGTCTAATCTAATCCTATTCGTAATTCTTTCTGATCTTAATCTGAAAACTTCTACACGGCATGTTGCACCACCAGGAGATAGTCGCATCTAAGAAGACTTGCATTCTGAAATCACGGTCATTTGAGCAGAAAAAGTCCAGTCCAGATAGAGAAAGAGAGAAGAGTTACATGGAATCAAAGCTAAGCTAATTAATTCTAGACTAATTCTAATATAATTCTAATCTAATTCTAATGTAATTCTAGTGTAATTCTATTTTATTTCAAATCTAATTCTGATTCTGTTCTAACTACAATCTAACTGCTTCTATAGCGCCAGGGAATCCATCAACCGACGGCCACATGATGGAAAGGAATCAGGATCCATGGGAAGAGTCCGGTCGGAATCCACTAAGTTAATCAGACAAGCAGCTGGAAAAGCAGCTCAGCCAGCCTTCATCAACTACGAAGAACTCTCGGCGATTATATAGCGCCGGCAGAACGTTGTTTTAAGGTGCTTAACATAAGAGTTGGCGTCTGAGCGTCATTTTTCAATAAAAAAAACGCAAAAATTAGTGGAACATAGAGCGCCGACTTAGCGATTGAGCATAGGCAGCTCCTATTGTAGAAATAATATCTAGTGGTTACACGGCTTGTATTACCTTGTACCATCAGCGCAAGCAACTTAGTGTACAATGGACTGAAGACAATATAAATGAAGATAGAAGCTGAGACAATGAAACAAACACACACGATGACAGACAAAAATGCTTGCCTACTTTGCCATAAGTCATTGTCAGTTGTCCCAACCCTGTTTTCCACCATAGTTTTTAAAATGGACAATACAAAACGTGTGTTTATTCTAAATTCAATGAATTCCATGACGCGGATATTAAGGAGAGTGCTCCATACTGGGCTAAGGTAGCATAATTGACTTGTGTAATTATGTTCCTAGCAGTGTTTGCGCGTCCACGTCAGAAGACACAGGTCCAGTCAATTTTCACGAGACATACCGTCATTCTCTGGTCCATAAAGCTGTTGACAGTGGAAAGTCTCGTGTTGAGCAAGTGCTATGCAATGATTCAAAACTCTGCTGAAACAGCTACCGCGTATACACAGTTCGAACAGATTGAACAGCTTCAAAGATTGCGGCACCTATTTGTTTCACATGGTAGTCAGGCTACGAAATAACAGCAAAACCAAACCATAGAATTCTGTGAAAACGACGTCCTACAGATGATGCAGCTACTTTTGAACAACGACGGTAACAATGCCTTTCCTGTTATATCGTCGCTATGTAGGCATAAAATTTTCCAGCGTCGGACGGATTTACGATTCACGAAAATACAGACACTCTTTCCTTCGATACACGCTGTACATTAACTATCGACTGCTATAAAATGATGACTACGGAGAACTATTTAATTAACTAGTGTATTTTCCCGTCATAATTATGACGGCAGTATATTGTGTTAGAGTGTTAACCCGTCATATTATGACGTCATATTATAGGCCTATATGTGTCGTCAAGACCGCCGTCGTCAAGACCGCCGTCGTCAAGACGGCATGCAGTACTGACGTCACAAACGGTTTCACAATAGAACAGAAGCCGTTTGTGACGTAGCGTCCTACGACGGACAAATTTACATATAAGGAAACTATATATATATATAGATAAATTGCATGGCCTGATTTCTGATTTCTCGGACCGATAGATTACGACCACGCTTATTCCGCGGATCATGATTCCTTTTTGTATTGTGATAGCGGCGTTATCAATCAATCAATCAATCAATCAATATCCTTTTATTGCAACCAATCAGCAAAATTACATAGGAATAACAATTCAGGTACATTTAATACTGCTCCATTAAATAAGGTGAGAGAGAACAGTCGGTGATGGAAGCAATGGGTGGCCCCAAAGGGATAATTGTCCCGCTAAGCGGGGACACCCGACAGGCCAAGTAACATAATTCCGTGTATGGCATATATAAGTAATCCTTCCCGACGCGAGTAGAAAAAGATAAGAATAGTCTGGGCGTTAAACGGGATAGGGGTGCTCGGTGAAGTAGAAAGAAATGAAACAAAGCTTAACTAATCTTATCTAAACCTTAACTAAGGAACTCAAGGGCCAGTGCGCGGACCTGGCGTGCCAAAATTATAACAGAACTTATATGAGGAGGAGTCTAGTCAAGGCGAATCATAGGAGTGCATAATAAATGACCGTAAACGTTTTTTAAACTGATATCGAGTAGAAGAGGAGCGGATTTCTATTGGAATGGTATCCCAAAGTAGTGGTCCAGCTGTTCTAATGCAAAATTCTCGCGTGTTAGTGCGCGCTTTTTCTGGTCGATACGAATTGGCTTTCCTAGTAAAATGGTCAGGAATTTGGGAGGTGAGATTGAAGTATCCCATGAATGAGGCAGGTAGTAGATTGCGCTCGTAACGGTAAAGGAGGTCTCCTATTTGGGCGCGTAGCGAATCGCCGAATCCCGAATCGCCGAAATGGTATCACCGCCGAATCGCCGAAACTATTTTGTGAAGAAAACCCGTATCACCGAAACTGCTGTTCGTAGCGAATCGCCGAATCCCGAATCGCCGAAACTATTTTGTGGAGAAAACCCGTATCGCCGGCTATGTTTTAACATGTATTAAAGTACCGGTAGTATATGAATGCATTATTTTTTTCAATTCAATTCAATTTTATTCGGTAACCAAATTTCAAACAAGTAAACAGTAAAGAAAGGCTTGTAAAAGGTGAATACATCTGGTTACACACGGTGATTGGGGTCCAAACTAGTTTTCGGCAAATCGCACGCTTGGTAGAAAACTGCTTTCGGCGATTCGGCGGATTTTGCAGTTTAAGGGCTTTCGGCGATTCGGGATTCGGCGATTACAAATATAGATAAATCTTGATCAATGACGTCCAAATCTTTTCCCATGTGTACTGACAGTGTATTTCGTATCGCATAGCTTGCTTCTACATTAGACGCCACGTTTAAGGAACACAATTATAACGCCAGCGATGTTTTATTTTATTTGTCTACTGAACCGTTTGGTATCTATAATTTCAGACTTTAAGCTTGCAATTATACAAATCTGTTTAAGGCCATAATTAGGCCTTAATTAGGTCTTAATTAGGTCTTAATAGTCTTCGTCTGGCAGTAGAGAACAACAAGTCCGATGTCAGATCGCGGGTACATGAAGATTAGGCCTACTTGTCATTCTGTTCCGCTATTCGGATATGGCTAAATCAGTGTTTTCTCTATCGGTCGTCACTATTATCACAAATTGTGGTCCAGCCTACACGCAAACTTAATTTTTAATAATAATAACAATAATAATAACAACAACAATAATAATATTCGTTTATTAATTCAAACTGACAAGCACGCAGTAAGATTACATGATACAGTAGTAACAGACAGTGGTAAGTTCGGCGCCTTGTGAGCTGAGTGTTGCAGGTTCGAATCCCACTCTAGCCGCTGCGTACGGACCTTGGACAAGTCCTTCACTCGTAGTTGCTCGTGGCGCTTTGGCGTGAAAATTCCGACACAGTATACCAATGCTGTAGTCGGGAGCGCCTCTGAGTAGTAGTTGACTTCGAGAGGCGCTATGGAAATATCCGGAATGAATGAATGAATGAATAAGTCAAATTTAACTGTATGACAGCCATGCAATGTGCCCCTCTTTCCTACTGCTCATTTTACAGTCGTTCTGAGTGAAAGGCTGAGCCAACCTTACGGGGCTAGCCGCTAGCGGGTATCGAACACGCGTACTTCCGATCTTCGTGCCAGCGTGTTACCATTCAACCATCTTTCCATGACAACTGGAACTTTAATGGCAGTCAATCAGAAAATGATCGAAGCGACTTGTTTTGAAACGGAATATTCCATGGATGACAACTGAAACATGACACACCGAGTTTAGTTCAAGATCGCGAATGAGCTTTTAGTCAACGCTTCGTGGACGGAGGCGGCGATCTTGTTTGTCGATGGGGGACACTTTTGAACTGGGTCAACATTTAGTTTTGACCGCTCCTTTTTGCGTAAGAAAATGCGCTAAAAAGCAAGGAGCAGGCACTAAGTAACGACATGTAGATAGCCTACATTTTCATAAATTTGCATAATCACATGCAAACCAATTCAGATCTAAAGTTTTTAAATTTTAATTAGTTAGTAACATAGTGCGAAACAATATAAACAGAATAATAATAAACAAAACTCATGAATTTTTGTTAGTTGTTGGCGGCAACATGTTGACGTGTCAGCTGCCTGGTTTCAGTGGTGAAGTTTTCACTTGGCAATTACACCAAAATAGCAAAGTTTCTTTAAAAATCGAAGGACACCTGTATACAGTGTTCCCACTCACTGTTAAACGGGTGACCGGTCAATTCGGCGCCAGACAATTCGGCGCAGTTTTTTTAATGTCTTCATCGCTGTAACAGCCTAGATTGCAATAGGCTATAAGATGAAATTATACGAGACCTTCGTCATCCCAGTGCTGCTATATGGCTCAGAATGCTGGTGCCTGCGAAAGGAGGATGAGAGAAGATTGTTGGTGGCAGAAATGAACTGGCTGAGAAGAATAAAAGGCAGAAGCAGAAGAGATAGGATTAGAAATGAGGTGACTAGAAGAGAGTTGGGACAAAAAGAAACAGTCATCGACAAAATCAGGAAGAAAAGACTGTCGTGGCTGGGACATGTGATGAGAATGGACAACAACAGACTCCCAGCTGCGGCACTGCACGGATACGTGGAGGGAACCAGAAGTCGAGGAAGACAGCAAAAAACATGGATGGATAACATCCGAGAGGATCTAGAGAAAATGAACCTGAATATGAGAGAGGCAATAGAAAAAATCCGGAACAGAGAAACTTGGAGACGTCAAGTTGAGGACTCATCGTCGGCCCCGGCCTGACGGAAGAGAAATAAAGAAGAAAGAGATATGAGGTGCTCAAACAGCGCCAAATCAACCTAAAAACTAGCTGTGGTGAATGATTACGAAAATGTGATCCTACATCATTCTTACGTGGATGTTGTCACAACATTACCTTATACCAGTGTTTCTTAACCAGTGTTCGACCGAACACCTGGGGTTCGGTGAGCCAGTGCCAGGGGTTCGGCAGAGGTCCTCTGAAATATAATTACACATATTCAGTGTCAGTGAGTGTGAGTGAAAAATCATTTGATATTTTATTTTCATTTCAACAAAGGACACATTAAGATGCAATAATTGGTAGTGTTGGTACGGTTAGTTAACTGTTAGTAGTTCATGTATTGTATTGAATGTATTAATATTGTATCACATTTTGGTACAATTTTTTTATTTCCTTTTGTTCCCATTAGTTACAAAGTTATTGTTAAAACTTGAGGGGTTCGGTGAGTGGTCATGGATTTTTCTTGGGGTTCGGCTCCCTTGAAAAGGTTAAGAACCACTGCCTTATACGTTAAAGTTGGAGGGAATTACCCCACTCTTCCTTCCACCCACCCTCTGGAATCGACGCCCTTGTTCGTGGAAACTTTGCGCATGTAAATCTTCACTTGTAGCGCATAATATTATGGTTAGCAAAATGTTTCTTCTGCTTTGCAGGTCTCACAAAGACGATTACAACCAAAACTCGGCCGAAACGTATTTACCAAATATTTGTAAGTATCATATAGGGCTTACGAATCAGAAACTGCCATGACTGTGCAGCCCAATGTTTATGGCAAAAATGTCTTAGCTGGAGAAATGGCCATCTATTTAAAGCCAGAAAGGATTTTGTGTCTGTTGATTTTCTTTGAAACGCATGCGGTGTGTGAACCCTGAATGTGAAGTGCACAGTTCCAGGCAGAGATGGGCAGCCTACATTGACATGGGGTTAGCATGTCGCTTTGGTTTGAGCACAGGGTAACAGGTTTCACCACTGACCGCATAAAGTATGTGTGTACGTGGGAGTGGTCATTCAGAAATGAGACACGAATCTTTCGAGGTTCAACTTTTGATAGAGATAGTTCTATGTCAATGTTACAGTTATACTATGCCCAAGATGTCTGCAAATTTAGTTTAATATGTACGCATAAAGGAGAGCAACCCGTGTTAGTGTATACATTAGCCACGTCGACAGTTTGCTTTACATTTACCTATTCAATGAAATGTGGACCTCATGGTCTAGAAAATCGTCTACGGTGACCAGATTGCAACAAAAGCTAACTGATTTTGTTTACCTGTTTCATGTGTTGTATACAACAGCCTCCTTTTCTCAGTATTAGTCACAATATTAGAAACAATTATGCCTAATGTTCGGTTAATTAAAAAAGGACACATAGATTCACTTGACATCCGTACCTTAGTTAATGACAATATTATTATTAAAATGTGGGATTTAAACGTAGACGAATCCAATTTAAATGGACGATCATGTTTTGTAGACGCTGCTGATTCTAGCAATCGCTACAATCACCTATCTGTGCAGTTTCAACGCTCAACTGCTAAGACCTGGATTTCATTTCTTGGAGTTGAACTGTACAACTAGATTGTTGCCGCTTTGCTCACTTTTTAATCGATCTTAAATCAGTGCTTCAGCATCAGTCATTCAGCCGTCAAGTTCGTGCAGTTACTGTCGAGATAGAAACCCCACTGATGGTCGGTTTTACAATTTTAGTACATCGTACATTCGATATTTTGCTTATTCGGCATTATTTGATGACCGGCCGTCTCTCTTATCCAGTCCAGTCATTAGAATCATTGCTATCAGCGACAACGCCGGAGATCTTAAGAATACCAAAAACGTACTCTATTGTATTTTGTATCACTCGGAAGGCACGAAGCGCGTCGTCATGGAAAGTGACCCGAAAAGTTGTGGACCTGGTTATTCATTTAATGGAAGAGGTGCAGACCCATACGTCTACACTTGTCCCACCGAAGGAATAGTACCTCATTCTTTGAGCATTGTCGGAACAGATGGTGGTCATGTTTCTTCATGCATGCCAGTAGAGTTTCCAGTTAAGCCCAAACTTCAGAAGGATTTTGTGGTCTGCGTCCCCGTATCATACGGTAACATGAACCCTTATCGGATCATCGAGTGGTTAGAGGTGCAAAAGTTCCTAGGTGTTAATCTAGTTAAGGTCTACGATCTATATCTAGCAAAGCATGCTCTGAAAGTTCTGAGACATTACGAAAACGAAGGCTTCGTTCAAGTGTATAAGATGGATCGCGTATACCCACACGAACATCATCAGCACATTCTAGATCTTGCTGTCTCGCTCAACGATTGCCTCTACCGACACATGTACGAATTTAAGAGAACTATTATAAACGACTTCGATGAATTTATAAAACCTTCGAAACACGACAATCTTCAGCAACTTCTTGGCTACTTAGAAATATCAACTGCCTACAACAAGTCGACCAACTATGTTTTTCGGAATACTTATTTCTTTCTCGAAGCACCCCCTGACGCTAATATATCGTCACTTTTAACCATTCTGAGATACAGGAAGAAAGCGGCCGTCAGTGAAATGTGGCACAGGGTTAAACCAATCATTCTGACAATGTCATGCACTCATGTCTTTAGTCATCTGTGTTTAGGTACTACAGCCAACTACACCAACCGAGAACTTGTTGAATCAATTTCTCCGGACATTGCCGTTACTCAACACTATAGGCATTGTCCTCTTGGGGCATCTGATTGTGAAGCGTCAATGAAAAATGTTAAACAAGACGACGCCATTTTGGCCTACAAACATCGGATAACTGCCAGATTCAGAGAGAAAGCTCTAAGTATCATGGGAAATTCGTCCGTGGATTTCTAACAGACACATCAGTTTCACAAGTACGGATCCATATAAAAATGTCAGCGATACAAACATTTCGTGGGATGTTGTGGCTCAGCTGTTACCTAGAAATTGAACTTTCACGTGAAAGAGCATGTGTGTCCAACGACTCAAAGATTCAAAGGAAAGAGAAGCAAAGGCAAACCAAGACTACGTTCGACAGATAATATAACATCAGCTCCTACCCTGAGTTATCTGATCCGCCGCCTTTCAGTTCTTCTCGTCCTAAACGACACCCACCTTAACAGCTGCTCTGCCTCTTCTCTTGGTCTGCCCCCATGGTAACCGGACTCAAACTTACTCTGGACCTCTGTTTGGAAAACCTTCTCTGATTTGACGCAGCGCTCTTGGATAATTGATATCATGCGCTTTGCCTTTGAGTGGCGCTTTAGAAGTTTGGAAATTACGATTACGAACATCACTTGGACTAACCCTAAGAGGAGCAAAGGACTCGACAAAAGAC
The DNA here is from genome assembly GCA_963556255.1 of Allolobophora icterica. Taxonomy (NCBI): domain Eukaryota; kingdom Metazoa; phylum Annelida; class Clitellata; order Crassiclitellata; family Lumbricidae; genus Allolobophora; species Allolobophora icterica. The sequence goes on along the minus strand of OY744610.1, from coordinate 39,143,454 downwards.
TGAGGACAATGGAGAAATTCATTCTTACCCTTCGCCGAAAAATGGTTGGCGATGATGATGATGATAATTATGATGATGATTATGATGGTGGTGGTGATGATGATGATGATGGTGATGATGATGATTATGGTAATGAGTCGACCTGCAATCGATTTTGGCATATTCTTTCAACTTGTGTGTCTCCGTCGTCAAGTAATATACTTTATGGATAATAATAATAATAATAATAATAATAATAATAATAATAATAATAATGATAATAATAATAATAATAATAATAGTAATAATAATAACAACAACAACAACAATAATAATAATGATAATAATAATAATGATAATAATATAATAATAATAATAATAATAATAATAATAATAATAATAATAATAATAATAATAATAATAATAATAATAATAATAATAATAATAATAATAATAAGACGATCTATATAGCGTCGTAGCACAGCCGAGGCCGAAGAAAAGGGCGCTGTACACGAGTTACTTTGCTATCGACTTCAGATGAGTTGGAAAGAATTCATTCGATGTAATTTTTGCAACAAGTCTCTTCAAAGTATGCTTTAGAGATTGATGGATATATATCTCTAGTTTTGATGATCCTAATCTTAGTTGCACCCTGCATTATTTTGTCCTTCGAATGATTATTCAGGGCTTTTGGCGACGTAGACTAATATTTGCCATTAATCATTGTCAGGTGGGCCAACCCTATCTTCGGCCATGGTATATTAGGTTTTCCAGAATCCCTCGCCTTGCAATTGCAACTAGTCATCATGGGTTGTCCTGTACCGTGGCTTTCCTGTCCCCCTCCCCTATGCAAACATCCCTCCTTTCTTCCATCCCTTCTCAGAGGAGTGGTGGAAAATAAGTTCTTAATAATTTAGCATATGCCTTCTATATGTAACTGTGATCCACGGGAAGTATTCACACTAACGCGAATACAACTTGTTCCCATAGGTGAAACTGTATTGTGACGGTGATGTCCGTTAACTAGCACTTTCAAAAGTGATGGTGACAGTCACCTCCACTGTTTGGCCATGTGTTTGATATTATTTTGCGACGCGATACCGTTATTTTAGTTTGAACTTTGAAGCAAGTTTAAGCAAAAACGGCGGTGTATTCTTGCGTACTTAACTGTCGCAATGATGATATATACCTTCATGTTTACCAACTCTTATATACCTTCATTTTACCAACTCTTTTCAGTATTTAGATTATCAGATTGACTCCATTTACCCTGACATCGCTTTACATTCAAACTCAACCGTTTGCTCAATGCTTCATCTGGTACACGGGTATCATAATTTAGCGGGACTTTCGTCCCTTCTGGGTATCCGTTTGCCTCCCTTAACCGTTCACATGTTAACAATATGAGCTGGCTTATGATTATTTAATTATTTGCGATTTATTCTGTATTGCCATTGTTAACTGCATTATGGGAGCAATAAAAGATTTGATTGATTGATTGATGTAATCTCACTTACTTATTGTTTTATGTTGCATAAATTGGTGATGAGAGGAGTGCGCGGAAGGAATTGGACAACCCCCCTTCGTGGGGTAAATTTACACCCTTTCTTAGTTCTTTTCCAGTAGGGCCTGTACAGGCTGTTGAGTAGGCCTACTGCGTTACTGCACTTTACAAAATACTTGAATAAATTGCAGTTTATAATCTCAAGGTCTTGTATCACGAGAATGAGGTCAAAAGCCACGAGCTCAGAGTCAATGTCAAGACCCGGTCTCGAGGTCAAACATTAACATCTCTGGTTTCCATAGAGAACTAGAGACGTGTAAAATAAACAGCTGTCCTACTTACCATTAGATAAATATACATTTACACTAGTCTTACATGCGTACTACTACTCTGTGAAATAAGGGAATGAAAAAGGCTCCAGTGGGATTCGAACCCACGATCTCCTGCTTACTAGGCAGGCGCTTTAACCAACTAAGCCATGGAGCCAATCGGATAAACCGCGGTACAGTTTAGTCTATGAATAACCTTTTGCAGGTAGCTTCTGTTCAATGACAATGTGCAATAGCGAAGTTGATTAGCATCGCCCTCCTCCTTGGTACCTTGCAGTTGTTATTCCAATCGCAATTTGTTAGCGCCACTTCAACAGAAGCATCTCGGAGTGCCTGTAGTCGAACAGTCGTCATCACATCAATTACACTGATAACATTATAGAACATTTCATTAGGCTGAAGTTACATTACGCTACTCGCCTAACACCTAGGTCATCTATTAGCACGCCTGTTGCTCGACGAACCAAGGAGGCCTCGCCGAACATCAGTCAGCGACCCCTTGAAGCCAACAACCTCCCACCTCACCATTCGCCAGACTGAACAAAAGCCACAGCCGTCGCAGCTAGATTCGACTCGATTGCTAATCTCGACTAAACCGGGTTCTGTGTGTACACTAAAGGAAGGAGGCTTATTTGACGTAGACAATCCTATGCAAAGTTAAATCACCTTCAGTTTAAGTTGAAGTGTAATTGGTCGACTCTTTCACTCCATGTCTACAGCGACTAGTGTGCGGATACAAGAAGAAAACGGGACTCCGAAGAAATCTTAGAAATACGCTTCATAGGTCAGTTGAATCTGATTTAACAGCAGACCTAACGTAACAATAAAGACTCATGATAGTAAATTACTTGCATAGCAGCATGAATAATATAATTATATTTATTCAATGTAGAAAATCAAAAGGCATAATTCTGGTCCAGCACCGCATGCGTAATACATTCAACAGCCATATCCGAAGCATGTTGGCCTAGTAAAAACAGGGTGGAAATTGCCGGGGGTTGGGGATTCAACCCCCTCAGTTGTGCTAGTATGATTTAGCATTATTTGACTCTGGGTATATGACAGCGTAGAAATTTTCATGATTTATCATGTATACATTTTTGAATATATTTTCTCAACAAAGGAATTGATTTTGATTCGAGTCTGACTTGCAAAACTGCTAGCGTTGAAATCAGCTGCTTTCAAATTTCGTTGACATCAGTTTGCAAAATAAGGATAAAAATTAATGTTCAACCGTCCATCTTTTTTCTACAATTCCCACACCGAGTATAAATTTAGTTCAGTCGAATTGGAGAATGATCGTAATGCCTCGTGTGTTTCATTGCAGAGAATAGGAATATCTCTATTCGTGTTGAAATCGAAGTATACTGAGTGACGAGGCTATTGTCCACTGAAGATGGGTTCGTTGTACCGTAGTGAGGAGATGACCCTGTGTCAGCTCTTCCTCCAGGCCGAAGCCGCGTACGCTTGCGTCTCGGAACTCGGAGAACTTGGACTTGTCCAGTTCAGAGACGTAAGGATCTTCTGTTAGCCCTATATTATATTTTTCAAGTTATATAGCGCCTTTTAAAAGACACCGCGGGTCTTCTTAATCATATAGGCCCTACTATTGGTTCAGAAGAGAGTGAATATGTATTATGTTGTCTAATGTCTCATTGCTCACATCATCATCGTATTCTCTTGACCAAGCGCCCCAGTAGAAGCTTAGCGGTCGGAATCAGCTCGTCACAGGCGTTTCGTCCAAAACAGGTACAGGCAGGTAAAAAAAACAAAGAGCAGGTACAGCCAGAGATATAGGTAGAAAACAGAGAGAATGAAAGGCAGGTGAAAAGGAGTCGGCTATGATATATTTCTAGACTGCACAAAATTGATGCATCTCTTCCTAATTAAGAGATAACCTACCAGGAGTTGTAAGGCGAGTTGTTCTGTATTTTACGGTTTTGCAAAATATTAGCCTGATAATACGAAGGGAGGTACAAGTTTCACCTAATGTCTTTCTCGTCTAGGCCCGGTGCGAATTGAAGGATAACAATATCGACCAATTTCTAATTAGTGTTTCCTGTCCAATCTATAAGTGAAACTAGTGTCGAACAAGTTTACTTGCTGCTCTAAATCATGTAGGCATACTGTGGATAATACTATGACCGCCTGAAAACTGTTCTTTTTGGCCGTGCTGGAGTCGGGAGCGCCTCTGAGTAGTTCTCTTGAAGAGGCGCTATATAAATATATGAATAAATGAATACTGTTGACTGTTTTGTTTCAGTTAAAATATCCTATGAGTAGAGCTGCTAATTTCGGCATCATCGAGTTGTCATAAATCAAATACTTCCTTAGATAGGTTCACTTAAGAGAGTGGACCCTAAGACGAATGGATCTTCCTCGGTTGTCGGTTGGTTAAGGCAAGTCTTGTGCAAGCTTTTGCAGGCTGGCTATTGCGGACTTGATTTGATGTAGCGCCGGCGAATATGCTGGTCTCTCTGACGTGGCTTTTGGACAGATTTACATTTACATTTGTCCTTCCTCTTCTTGCAAGAAATTGCTGTATATTTCTGAGTGGATTCTATATTTTCAGCTGAATCCTGACGTCAACGCTTTTCAACGAAAGTTCGTAAGCGAAGTCAGAAGATGCGAAGAAATGGAAAGAAAACTTAGTAAGCAAATATGTGTATTACTTCAAAGCATTAATTCTACAGAAAAATGACTCTAAATAGTTCTGATGCAGGCAGGGGCGTCTATCCTCCCCTAAGTCATTGGAGCAACTTCCCCTTTCCCCTCTTCTTTCCCCTCCCTTTCATTCCCCATAAAATGGTGGCACACACACACTGACAGATCTCTCCCATTTCTTGGATGGAGCATTTGCCCCAAAATTTCTATGGTTTAGACGCCTCTGGATGCAGGCTACATTTAACATGCCATGGCAGGTTCGCATTTCGTTGGTCGCAGAAAAGCTGAAAGCTTCACTTCATTGCTTTGGTGCCTCGTCAGTTTGTCCATTTTGTTCTTGGTCAAGTTATGTTAATTATTCAAAATACTGTTTTAGCAACACCAAAGAGGTCTTTGGTGGATAGATCACGATGTATAGTATCTAGCGTTTTAGCAAAATCATTTCTCGACAATGAATGACTACATTGAAGCGTGAATAGAATGCATAAATGGCCATATTGGACTTGTAGTTCCTTCATGTCAATAAATGTAGCCACCGTTTCGTATGTGAACAGGGTTCTTGATGTTTATAATGTTCTACCAGTCTTTTTGGTACTTACAATATCTCTAGTGTTCTATTGTTCTTAAGTATTCGTAGCGTTTTAGTGCTATTTATGTACATGGTGTTCTTAGTATTCTTCTTCATCATCATTATCATCATCATCAGTTCCTGACGCCAGCCATTTGGCGGCGATGGGTACGAATAAATGATCTCCATTGTCCTCAGTCATTTGTCAAGTCTATTGCCCCTCTTAGTGTTAATCCAAGTGATGTTATGTCCTCAGTTATATTATCAATCCATAGTAGTCTTGGTCTGTCTTCGTGTCTTTTTCTTTCTACTCTTGCATGTAGTGCACTGTGTGGGATTCGGTCAACTGGCATTCTCAAATGTCATTTCCAAACCATCGGAGTTGAACGACTGTGTCCATCAGAGTTGTTTTGATGCCTAATGATCGTCTTATGTCATCATTTCTTATTTTCTGCAGTCTTGAAATCCTTGCGATCTTCCGCAGCCAGCTCATTTCTGTTGTAAGAATTCTTCTCTCATCTTGTTTTCACATTGTCCAACATTCTGATCCATATAGGAAAATGGGTTGTATCATTGTCTCGTATATTTTTGTCTTGGTTTCTTTGTTAATTCTCTGCTCCTCCTTGCGGAGGAGCAGAGCCTTATCCTGTTCATTACTCCAAATGCTTGTGAAGCGCGTCCAATTCTTCTTTTTATAACCTGTCTTTTTCGTTGCTGCCATCTGCGTTTAATTATTAGACCTCCTAGATAGACGAGTTGTTCTACTTGCTCAATGGCTTCTCCTTGGATTGTGATAGATATTGGTGTCTCTCTGGTCTTTTCAATCACCATAGTTCTGGTTTTTTCTGCGTTGATCATTAGGCCAGATTTTCTACTGGTTTCGTCAATCTGTGTCGTAATATCCTGTAGTTCTTAGTATTCTTAATGTACTAAAATACTATGCAAAATTACTGAATATCGGGCTATGAGCGGTCTTGCCTAAATACTTGATGACTTTCGTCGGTTAGCTAGCCAGAACCAGATTTTCTTAATGCAGAAAGCAGCTGCTTGCGTGACACGCTCCGTTGGTCTGGGCTAATAGGCCTACAAATGCAAATGAGATGGACACGCTTGGCTGCCCAGCGCCGTTGAGTTATCGTCTAGGAAATTTGTGTTTGCAAACATCAATGAATGTCATTAAAGGTTGAGAACTCGTGTTGTTGATTCTGGTATAAACCGCCAGCACGACCCTAGAATAACATCACATGAAGCAACATAAGGCCTATATTATATATGTATATATACACACACACATAGATCGTGTATATATACACATAGATTCATATAGGACATTTTCACAAAAGCATCATATATTTTATTTCATTTATGATGTAGATGTGATGCATTACCTGCATTTACTAATATATATGTTTACATTTTTTACCAAAATATGATATACAAGTGTAATACAACATTCCTGTGTAATGTCATATGCAGTTACAGAGTCCGCTTCTACTGATGCGAATCTGGGTTCTCTGTGGACGCTATATTCATGCGACAGTTGTGATATAATGAGACAATGACCATCTATTTATCTATTGACCATCTATCTATCTATCCAAACTGACTTTCCTATTATTTTTTTTAATCTTTCACTTGAAACCAGCAACTCGAAGCCAGATTGAAATATTGCCTCGAAATGCTGTGAGAGTCTACATGTTTACCTATAATATATAACCTGCAAGCTTAATACAGCTAGTGAAGATATTGTGTAATGTCTTACACCTGGACGGCTTTCTCCTCGACAGGAACCCTGGAGAAGGAGATAAGGAAAGACGAGATCAAGATACCAAATCCGAGAGATATTCCGGAAACCCCGGCACCGAGAGAGATAAACGAGCTAGAGGTAAAACGGCGCTACATAAATTACATCTAATTTATTAGAAAACCTGTCAATCATTCATCTCTTCAGTATATCTGTCAATCATTCATATCCTCAGTGTATCTGCCATTCATTCATATCTTCAGTATACCTGCCATTCATTCATAGCCTCCGTATATCTGTCATTCATTCATACTTTCAGTATATCTGCCAATCATTCATATCTTCAGTATATCTGTCAATCATTCATCTCTTCAGTATACCCGTCAGTCATTCATGATTAGTGCTCTTGACGCAGGCTGCTTTGGAGAAACTTGAGAACGAGATGAAAGAAGTGAATAGCAATGCTACAACGCTCAAGAAGAACGCTTTGGATCTAACGGAACTCAAACACATCCTCATCAACACTCAGACTTTCTTCGACGAGGTAAGCACTCGGTTTGATTTGGCTCCCACCATTCGATCTGCCGACCCAGTAGAGTCCTTCAGATCCAAACTTAAGACTTGCCAGTTTTTGAAGGCCTATTCTGTTTAGTTGGTTATGAGCCACCATTGTAACGGCTAGGCTATGTTACCGTGCCATAGAAATCGTATTTGTTATCATTATTAATATGATTATTATCATCCAGTTAGGTTTTGTACTGTTAGAGAATTGCACAGCTGGGTGTACTGTAATGCACAGTCATACTGTTGCTTTAGAAGGAAATTTATGCATGGCGTTTGCAAAGAATGCAGATTCTCGTCAAGTAGAATAACAGTTACTGCTATGCTGTTTAGTGTTTAATTTATGCCATATGAGCAAAAGGTGTAATCTACACATGCAACTGTGTACGATACGAATATGTGCTATAGTACAGCTACCGTGCTACGCCTCAGTAGGACCTTGGAAGATTTGCATTATTAGAGCAATGTGCAGATGCAAACAGCCGTGTCTTGCACTAGCACCTGAAATGTACGACTTTGCGTGAAAACTCCAAAACTTCAAGAACAATTTCTTCCTGTAACCACTATCAGTATCAAGAGTTTTTTTTATCGGAGCAATGAAAGTATCTTTCGCTTAATATGATACTAATTTGGGTCTGACTCTGAATTTGAAGTTGTTTAAACCTACAAATCTCATAGATATTTACTCTAATCCGTTTAGACCACTTCAGCATATGTAAGCGCCGCCATATTTATACTTGTGTAGCCGATTTATGGCGAAGTGGCCTATTACTATTTTAAACAGTAGCTACAAAAGATCTAATATAATCTAATGACTTCTGAAGCGCCGCTTCCTAATATCCCAAGGTATCAACCGATGGTCGATAAATAATAGACATAATTTGATAATTTATATTAAAGTCGTTAATTGAAGACGTTGTGTTAACGAATTGTGTACAATGCTGTTTAGCACGGTTTGCATTTGCAATATACAGTATTGAAGTGTTAACCACTGCATTATCTTAAGCGACACTCCTAGAACTTCTCTGCACTATATGGAATTTATAAAATACTTACGGTATATCCTATAAGACCGAAAATACATTTTATAGCATGATCGTGCATTTTCCGCATGTTCTGTATAATATAGGAAAGGCACACATTACTCACAGCATGGAATGCCACAACATTTTGTTCTGCACGTGCGCACAACTTGTCGGAATGTTGCACAAAACTTTCCTGTCCTCTCCTTGCTATCTTTCATTGATTTCCTCAAGCAATCGTCTCTTTAAAAAAGAATCTCATGCACTATGTCCGATACTTGGCTTGTAGATCTAAGTTTGATTTTTTTTATTAATTCAAAATCTGTACTGCCTTTGCGAAGGCCTAACAGTTGTCGAGTAGGAACTATTTGAGGATCTGCTGGTTAAAATTAGACTGCGTTAGACTTTGTTGAATACTCGTGGATGTGGCTATAGTCTGTGTCGGATCACCTCAACGAAGAGTCCGTTGTTCTACTGCATGATGAGACCAATAGACCTGCGCCTCAGCCATTAAGATTAGGGTAAGCCAAGTGTCAAGTTGCTGTCCTTGCCTCAGAGAATATATGGGCCTATATAGGCCTACACACTGTGAATGGGAAAAAACGATCCTTATTATTCCACATTAGCGACGACGAAATTTTTAATCAAATTTGGAAGAAGGAAAACAATTTAATAATTATTTTTCACGCATTGAGCTACATAATTTGTGCTCAAAATGTCCCTCTGCTGACTTGTTGCTGTTTTGTCCATTTCGATGAACATTTGTCCATTTTGCCGTAGATAGTGCGCCAACCTTGCCCCCAAAATGACGTCCCTGCGTCAAAGTGACGCTGTTTCTAACGGAGACCGTCCAAGATTTCAAAAGTTGTTAGCCGTCACAGATAAAAATTAAGTCCACTTGATTACCCTACGTTTATGAATGTTTCGTAGTCATATGAACTAGGGATTCGTTTTTTCCCACTCGCGCTGAGTCTTTCACCTCGATATTGAAATAACATTATTGAAAGCGTGTCTTAATCCAGATATTGATAATTAGGAGTCGTATTTTCAACCCCAATATTGATGTTATTGATAGTAACCATATTTGGAGTCGTATTGCAACCTCGTTATTGGTAATAAGCATAGAAACGAACTTCTTGAACATTAGCAGGGCATCAGTTTAATTGAGGTTCAAAACCATGAAGCTGAGTGATCGAGTTTGTTAGCGTACACCCATATCTTCTATACAGGGGCGTCTACACTCTACACCATAGAAACCTTGGAGCAAATGCTCCATCCAAGAAATAGGGGGAGGGGGAAAGATCTGTCCGTGCGTGTGCCATCATTTCAGGGGGTTAAGGAACGGGAAGGGGGGAAGAAGAGGGGGAAAAGGGACGTTGCTCCAATGACTTGGTGGGGAAAGACGCCCCTATAGGCCTAACTCGTTTAGACCTTAAACTATAGTCTCAGTTCAGTTAAGGAAATTGATAGATTTTAAATCGCCTTGGAATAATAAAAGTGGTCAAATTTATTCGAACATTCCTTAGAAGATAGATCTGGATAATGGCAGTCTTGATGTATTAAGTTGTACAATTTTCAGACTTTCAGATAGCCATGTTACAGTACCTTTTCCCGGCAGGTTTTTACTGAGCGGTATATAAAAAAATCACATACGTGCCTAATTAGGCCTACCAACAGCCAGTTACTGGCTGAATCAGTGTTGTTCAAGTCACGATCAATTGACACCTTTGCAATGCAAGAGGTAGATGTGCATATTAAGTAACTGCGAGGAATGTTAGGCTCTTTTATAAGGCCGAGTTTGGTCAACGTTTAGGCATTTATAGGTCATCGTTTATAAATAGACCAGTTACGCTTTCTGTTGTTTTTAACTTTGCTTGAAACTCTGAATTGTCAAATAATTTTCAAGGTATAACTTGCAGCTTTCTGTCCATGCATGGTTAACTCTGTATGTTATTTGTTAACATTTAATGCTTCATAAAGGTTGTTCGGGCTTTATAACAAACGTTGTTCGCTTTCCTTTTTATTAACGGCGGTACTCTTAACTTTGAACGGGTCGTGTAAGAAACGCTGCTAGCTTTGCACACAATGGTCCTCTAGGGATCTCCTCTCAAGGCTGAAATTTATATTTCAAGCTTCAAAGATTCATTGTTAAGGGCTAGATATACCGTATATATGTGATTTCAAAACTTCCTAGGCACGTTCTTACTCTAATGTAAGAAATGTGACCTGTAAAAAGTGTCCCATTGCTTTTGAAAGTTACACAGTTACCTGGAGAAATTTCGCAATTTAGACAGTGATCTTGAAAAACTCAAAACGTTCTTACGAAGTGGTAGCAAGTTATCTGGACATAGACAACGAAGCATAATTTCACGCATGTGAATAACACTTGAGCACAACTACATGTTGGGTAGGAGCATGCTTAGCAGACGGATTTTGCATGCAACGTTCCTGTCGCACATAACGGAATAGATCCATTGTTCTATGGAATGCATCGTTCCTGTTGCACATAACCTGAATGGGTCCATTGTTCTATGGCATGCATCGTTCCTGTTGCACATAACCTGAATGGGTCCATTGTTCTATGGCATGCATCGTTCCTGTCGCACATAACCTGAATGGGTCCATTGTTCTATGGCATGCATCGTTCCTGTTGCACATAACCTGAATGGGTCCATTGTTCTATGGCATGCATCGTTCCTGTTGCACATAACCTGAATGGGTCCATTGTTCTATGGCATGCATCGTTCCTGTCGCACATAACCTGAATAGATCCATTGTTCTATGGAATGCATCGTTCCTGTGGCATATAACCTGAATAGGTCCAGTGTTCTATGACATGTATCGTTCCTTTCGCACATAACCTGAATAGGTCCAATGTTCTATGGAATGCATCGTTCCTGTGGCATATAACCTGAATAGGTCCAGTGTTCTATGACATGTATCGTTCCTTTCGCACATAACCTGAATAGGTCCAATGTTCTATGGAATGCATCGTTCCTATGGCATATAACCTGAATAGGTCCAGTGTTCTATGACATGCATCGTTCCTGTGGCATATAACCTGAATAGGTCCAATGTTCCATTGCATGCATCGTTCCTGTCGCACATAACCTGAATAGGTTCAGTGTTCAATGGCATGCATTGTTCCTGTCGCACATAACCTGAATAGGTTCCGTGTCCTGCGTTGAGTTGATATTAAGCTGCTCTGTGGTCGACGCCTTCAGACTGATATCAATGGGTCGGATACTACTTCGATCGCTGGATCGGAAGTTGCAATTGTGATTCCAACGCCACCGACGGTTCGAGGATTGGGACCAACAGGAAACCTATGGTAGGCGCGAACTCGTATCAGCTATCGATCGTAACGCATAAGTAGGCAAGTGTTCTGTAGTCGGTCATTAAATTGCTCATCCAGAGGTGGCGTATCAAGAAAATTTAGATGCGAAACCTAACCATATTTGGCGAATCTATAACTGATACTTCTGTGGTTCACTGTTCGGATAAAACATGAAATGTATGACACATGATCGGTAGCGTCGTTTGTTGTAGCCAAAGCACCTTTAGCTGATGGTCTCCACTTTTAGGTAGCTGATCCTATAGTGCAGATGACTCATCAACTCGAGGTACCTGATTTCTCTCGTCTGACGGGATCCGGCTGAATTTAATCACTGTCTGTACTATCAGTCGGCATGGTACGATGGTACGAAAGTCGGACAACACGACTGTTTAACTGCCAGTAACAGGCATTTTGTTGTAATTATTGCAATCCCAAATTTGTATAAAGCGTCTGAAAGAAAAACTCTGCGGACGAGCCCCCAACGTTGGGAAACAAATCGACAATCGAGTAGAGCCGAGAGCTAAGTAAGTAAGTAAGTAGTTTTCGCCACCAAATAAAACAAACACAGTAATAACACGTTGCATACAATTACAGTAGCAGGCTACCGGAGAAGTCTTGTAGGACTCGTCTCGCCGGTCGCCCAAATAATACAAATCATTGTAACGCAAAAACACCCACATATACACACAACAGTTACTAATAGCAATCAAATAGCACTAACATTCATCATTGCTAACAAACCAAAAAGTCTCCTATCGAAATAGCCAGAATATTCCAGGAGGATGTATCACAAATAGTGAAGTTCCAGAATATGTGACCGCTTTTAGAGATCAAATTTCAAATAGTAGAAAGCTGATGCAGATCAGCACTTTATTAATATATATATATATATATACATATATGTATATGCATGTATGTATATATACTTTATTTCGTCCAAAACAGAAGAGACTAAACAAGAAGACTAGAAAAACGAAAAAATACAAAAACATCCTATTCAAACTAACGCTCCCCTGGAGGCGTAAGCGTTATAAATCTGCGATCTGACATATGACCTCCATTTGTTCTGCCTTAAAATTGGATTTCAACGACTATGTGCTAATAATAGTAGGCCTACAACACTGCACTAATAGTAGTGCACCTATTTTCCTTTCAGACGCTGCGACATCTGCACGTCGCAGATGCCGTTCTCTGCCTTAGAAGACACTTAAGTGCATAAATTTGATCTAGATTTTCAAAAATAGTGTACATTCTTCGACAGAGAAATACATAGAGTGCAAGGAATTTGCTTGCATTTAGGTTTCATTGGTAAGAATAAATTAAATTCCAACTCTCGTAACGGCCTATATTATAAGAGGTTCATTAATTAAAGGACGTTTTATGAAAATAAATTAAACTGCAACATGCATCTATACTGTCTTAAGTGCCTAATCCCATCAAATTACTATTGTCATCAGTTACTGCTGCTATATAGATATATGAAATATCAATATAATCATGCAATCGATGCCTATGTTTAGCTTCGTGGCCGGTGTCATCCTGCGTGAGCGAATACCAGCCTTCGAGCGAATGCTGTGGAGAGTCTGTCATGGAAATGTCTTCCTCAGGCAGACCGAGATTGAGACGCCACTCGAAGACCCAGCCTCTGTAAGAACGAACACTTGGGAACAATTATTTCTGTTAGGCGCCACTATCTAATGACGAAACATCAGTGGATATAGCTGAGCACTGTAGTGAAAAACTTGCTTCGAGGTCTCTACCCATTGACAATTCATGGGAGACTCGAACCTTCTCACAATACGTCGCAATCGTAATCGTGAACCCTAAATTTCTGAAGCGCCACGCGAAAGCGAAGCACAGGACAACATCTTATTCGTGAACTCTCAAACCAATAGGCCACTGTGTCATGTACACATTATCCTTATAGCATGTATCATTTACTGCTGTGTGGGAAATGTGAATTGTAGGTCAATTTTCAAGCATACAGGTCAATTTCCAACTTTATAGGTTAATTTCTAACCATATAGATCATTTTCCAATCACAGGTCAATGTCCAACAATATAGGTCAATTTCCAGCCAGACAGGTCAATTTCCAATTACATGGAGGTCAATTTCCAATCATATAGGTCATTTTTTCAACCATAAGTCAATGTCCAGCCATATATAGGTCAATTTCTAACCATGCAGGTCAATTTCCAACAATGCAGGTCAATTTCCAACCATGTAAGTCAATTTCCAGTCGGATAGTACGGTGTGTTCGCATAGTATTCAGCCATATCTGACACTTAGCTAATAAAAATTGCATCGCAACCTACAGTTTGGCCGAAACTGAGTTATGTGCCTTGTGGGGAGCCTGCCTATTTGAACTTAAAATAAGTTAAGGATGTTTTATTTTTTCCTGATGATCGAAGAATTAGCAATTTCTTTTTAGGGAGAAAGTGTTAATAAGTCCGTCTTCGTGGCTTTCTTTCAAGGCGAACAACTGAAGGCGAAAGTGAAGAAGATTTGCGAGGGGTAAGACCGCATGAACAATATCGTCTGTTGCCTTAAGGAGATGGCTGCTCGATTGCCTGCATCGTTTAATTGTTGGCTTTCACACTGCGCAACACTTCCATTAGTGCGATCATTAAAATTAATAGGTCAACGTTACAGTTCATTGTTATAAAGTTGACAGTTTAAATTTTAGCTCTTGATTAACGTTAACATGCATCACTTAGGCTAACGCGGGCAGAGTTTTGGTGGGGTGCTGAAAAAGACGTTATTATAAGTGTCTGGATAGATGGATATACTAAATATATGTGTCACTGAATGTATATATTTGCAGATTTCGAGCAACCATTTACCAATGTCCTGAGGCGCAAGCAGAACGACGGGAAATGTTGCGTGGTATTCAGACGAGAATTGAAGACCTGAATACGGTTCGCTTTTCTTGACAGTTAGGAACACAGCTGATTTCCAGATAGGCTTTTCTACTAGTTGATATATATGCAATGAGTATTACGGGAAATTTTAAAGGTTAGGAATCAACTGGCACGAAAAGATATTTTAGCAGCAGATATAGTATTTTATTTCCACGAAATGGCATTTCATTGTCACGGAATGGTATTTCATTGTCACGAAATGGTATTTCATGGTCACGATGTAGCATTGTAATGGCAAGATATGGTATTAAACAGCACGATATGACATAATTATTAATGACACGATATGATGTGATGACACAGCAGTATGTTTCAAGTCCACAAGGCGCTATTATAGTGGTATGAAAGGGCGATTCAGTGACGCTAAACGACAGCTGATTGGCACGAAACGGTTACTCGAAGGCACGAAACGGTAACTCAGAGGCAAGAAACGGTAATAGAAACGGAAACAGAAACGGTCAGAACACGGTAACGCATGTAGAACGAAATGGTAATTCCATTCTTTGACTGAACTCCGCCATTGTCGTATATTCTGGTGTTGCCAGTTCGCAGTCTGGATTGAGGAGGAGGAGGAGGAGGAGGAGGAGGAGGAGGAGGAGGAGGAGGACTACGCTAATCACCGTTTCGTGCCTTCAAGTAACCGTTACCACACGTCGGTGACCCGTCAAAAGCGCCGTGGACAAAAGCGCCCCGACAAATGCGCCCCGACAAAAGCGCCCCGACAAATGCGCCCCGACAAATTCGCCACAGAAAAACCCGACAATAGCACCAAAAAATCACCGACAAATGCGCCCCGACATTTGAGCCACATAATAATATTATTTGCTGTATGAGTTCATTTGACGGGAAGCAGTTGAATAGATTACACAGCGGCTTTCGATCTAAGACAGCTGAAAAGCATACGTAGGTGCACCTAAACGTTACTTGTCGGAAGTAAAGCTATATAGTATATTCGCTTATCTGTTAAAAAAAGAGAAATTTAGTGATATTTGTAAAGCCGGAAATTAATTTGAATTGTTTAACGATTTAAAGAAGCGGGATCAGCGATGATAATATAACTAAACCGGGAAGCTGGATCAACGATTAAAATATAACTAAAACTAGAAGCTGGATCAACGATTAAAATCTAACTAACACTAGAAGCGGGATCGACGATTAAAATATAACTAAAACTAGAAGCGAGATCAACGATTAAAATATAACTAAAACTGGAAGCTGGGTCAACGATTAAAATGTAACAAAAACTAGAAGCAGGATCAAAGATTAAAATATAACTTAAACTAGAAGCGGGATCAGCGATGATGATATAACTAAAACTGAAAGCTGGATCAAGGATTAAAATATTACTAAAAATGGAAGCGGGATCAACGATTAAAATATAACTAAAACTAGAGGCGGGATCAACGATTTAAATACAACCAAAGGTAGAAGCGGGATCAGCGATTTAAATGTAACTAAAACTATGAGCTAAAATAACACGTTTGTGAAGCATTTGTCGGGGCGCATTTGTCGGGCGCAAATGACGGGGCGCATCTGTCGGGGCGCATCTATCGGGGCGCAATTGTCGGGGCGCTTTTGTCCACGGCGCTTTTGACGGGGTGCCCCACACATCGTAATTTAATAGAAAATACCTTCTGAAGTAGTCTCGAGTTAACAATAAACAAGCTTGCCACTGAACCAGGTTGGCTGGCGTTATATAAATGTTATCGTCTGGTTTGGATGGATGCAGGTGTTGAGCCAGTCTCTGGACCATCGGCATCTGGTTCTTGTCAATGCGGCCAAGGACATCAAGGTCTGGTTCATCAAGGTGCGCAAGATTAAGGCCGTCTACCACACGATGAACATGTTCAACCACCTGGACGTCACCCAGAAATGTCTCATCAGCGAATGCTGGTGTCCAGTCAGAGACCTCGAAAGCATCCAGTTGGCGCTCAGACGAGGAACGGTAAGCACTGAGTAATCGTAATCGTAAACTACAAACTTCTGAAGCGCTACTCTAAGGCCAAGCGTAGGGCATCGGCGCATCACGAGTGCTGCGTCCTGTTAGAGGGGTTGTCCAGAGATTCCAAGTGAGGATCTATGTCCCGATGCAGAGAGGAGGAGCAACTGCGATAGATAGTGCAGTGTAATGTATGCATCTATCTTGACATTTATATAGCACCTGATGAGAATCTTGTGTAATTCTGTCAAACCTTTCGGTTCAGATTGGGTTCAATGTCTTTCCCAATAACTGTGGAGGAGTAGATGGGGATGTCCCCAAACCGTTGATCGCCATCTACTGGAGTATTTTTCAAAAGCCTATTCACAGTTCACTGGGACTTTTTTTTAGAGAAACGATATTTATATTTTCAAAAACAGCCAAGTAGCCTAATTTCTTTAGTGTCTTTATTGAGTTCGAAATAATGTACATCATAGATATTATGGTGTTGATGCTCTGTCAGTTAAATGGTTTACTTACTTAGTATTGCAAAGCTGTCAATTTAATCTGTTGATGCAGATGTGATTAATATGGAGACTTGTAAACAAGTTTGACTCTGAACATGGCAGTCGTACATTTGCGCTTCGTTAAGCATGTGTAATTACTTTGTTTACAGGTTCTTCTGTACGTTTAAATAAATAAATAAATAAATAAATGGCTATGGACCACTTTGTCCCCTTGGCCTTCGAAACCATGGGTCCCATAAATAACGATGGCCTGGCCTTCATCACGGCGCTGGGACAGAGCCTCAGCACCGTCTCTGGTGATGTACGAGATACATCATACCTCTTCCAACGCCTGGCATTCTAATCAGCAAGGAAACTATAATGAGTCGTTCATTCTGTTCATGTAGGCCTAGTTGTTGTGGTGGGACCAGATAGATGTTAGATCGTTCTTTTATTAAATGAGCTTTTTTATGCTTTATATTTTAAAATTAAATAAGCTTTTTTAATTATGCTTGTATTTTTCATAAAGTGTTTCTTTTTGTCTGTAGGAGCGGAGTGGCAGCAGCGTTCCGACGATCCTGAACCGACTGGAAACGAAGCTAGCGCCACCTACCTACAACAGCACAAACAAATTTACCAAAGTGTTCCAAGGAATCGTCGACTCTTACGGCGTCGCCAGCTATCGCGAGATTAACCCAGGTCAGTTTAATTATTTGTATGTTCATTTGTTGACAAGTTATATGAAAACGTATGCAGTGCCCTAAGAGAGCCTCGTCATTTACAGGCTTCGTCATCAAGATATGTAGCCAAATTTATTATTAATTGGTTTAGTAGATTCATCTTGTTTCAATGTAATCTGTTTCAATGTAATCTGTTTCAATGTAATCTGTTTCAATGTAATCTGTTTCAATGTAATCTGTTTCAATGTAATCTGTTTCAATGTAATCTGTTTCAATGTAATCTGTTTCAATGTAATCTGGTTCAATGTAATCTGTTTCAATGTAATCTTACGGCGTCTGTCAGTTTGAAATAATAAAGAATGTTATTGTAATTATTAATATTATTATTATAATTATTATTATTATTATTATTATTATTTTATTATTATTGCCATTGTTATTGTTCTTGTTATTATTGTTATTATTATTATAATCAGTCCTCTAGTCACAATTTCAATTCATAAGCACTTTATTTCACATATTTAAATAAATTAGATCTATTTCAAATTTTAACAAGTTTTGCCAACTTCGTTTGATCCACCAAGATGTTTCTACTGAATTTAAAGTGAACACAATGTAGGTTACAACTGTCTGAACATGCATGCGACGTTAAAACTGTCTGAAACTGATTAAAGTAACTTGTTTAGGTATATTTTAAGTGCATTTTGCCAGTATTTACCAATTTGTCTTGCTGCAGCGCTCGTGAATAAACTGGTGCTCTGTGCAGTGCCGGCTTTCGGTATATAGGCGATATAGGCGGCTGCCTATAGTGGCATTTTTCAAAGGGCGGCAAATTCTGGCAGCATAAAAAAGGAAAGAAAAATAATTCAGGATTTTGCTTCTGCAAAAGCAAGAAATGCATATTTTTCTTAAAACTAACTATGAAATATAAAGAACTCTTAACGCTTTTATAAAATTTAATACTTCAAAATGAATAGAACAATAAGTAAGGGGCGGAATTTTTGTCCTTGCCCATAGCACAAAATTGTCAAAGGCCGCTACTTGCTCTGCGCTTAGCTTTTGAGTAGCCTAGTGCTTTAGAAACACGGAGCTTACGATTACGATTATATGCTTACTGGTATAATGTAACATTTAATATTTCCAGCTCCGTTTACAATCGTCAGCTTTCCTTTCCTCTTTTCGCTGATGTTTGGCGATGCTGGTCATGGACTGGTCATGTTTCTGGCGGCACTTGCAATGGTTGTCTTGGAAAAGCGACTGATGAAGCAGAAGAGTGACAACGAGGTAATCGCCTCCTTTCTTTTCTATCAATACAACGAAATAGAATAATTTATGTACCGCCATAGAAGATCGTCTAATCATAATATATTCGTGTTTATTGACACGCTCACAGACAAACCGCAATAAGTAACCTTGAAACATATGACCGTGCAATTATCAAGATCTTATTTAACACACGTCTTGGCAGCCTGTTAGGCGCACGCTCATTTTACTGCTGCCACTAGGGAGTGGAAGGCTGAGTCGACCTATGAGGAGCTTACGGGTATCGAACCGCGTCTTTCAAGATCTTATTCATTCATTCATTCATTCAAAAATTTAATGTAGCGCACCTTCAAGAAACCTACTCAGAAGCGCTCCCAGCCCAGCCAAGCCACGGTAATAGAGATTAGACTTGAGCAGCTTGTAAAAAGCAGATGTGTTACCCCTAGGGAGAAGGCGAATCTCTAATGGAAGACCATTCCAAATGGAGGGCCCAGCTATAGAGAAAGCCCGGCGTTGCCTAATTGTGGAGCGAGCCCGAGGGACTAAAAGTTCTCCCCCAGAAGAAGACCGAAGAGCACGCCGACCAACTGAATCAGAGACCGGGCGGCAGAGCTCACACAGATAGGCCGGGGCACAGCCCAAGAGACAGCGCCATACCAGTACAGCAACCCTATAGCAGATACGCTGCGGGACAGGGAGCCAATGCAGCACATCACGCATGTATGCAGAAATAGGGGCATATTTAGGGATGCGCCCAATAAGCCGAGCAGCTGACCGAAGAACCCGGTCGAGGCGGCCAATCAATCCAAGCGGCAGACCAACCAAGATCGCACTGCAGTGATCCAGCCTGCTTGTTACAAAAGCATGTATAAGGATGACAGTAGCATCATGAGACAGAGAACGAGAAATAAGCCGCAACTGGCGCAGTTGATAATAACAGCTACGGGTAAGCTGGTTAACATGTTGGGAGAAGCTAAGAGTAGCCTACGATCCAGGAGGACTCCTAAATCCCGAACCACGTCCAGGAAGGTGATATGGGGAAAAGCCTCTGCCACCAGTTTCGCGAGCAAGAGTATTAGGCCTACCATTCATTCATTCATATGGAGAATTTATATAGCGCCTCTTCAAGGCTATCTACTCAGAAGCACTCCCGACCCAACCCCGGCTGAAGAGCACGGTCTTGAGATTTGAATAAAATGTGGCGGAATGGGTGCTTGGGACCAAGCGAAGCGCTACAGGGAGCCCATTCCAGATTGCAGGGCCAGCGATGGAAAAATCACGGCGCTGCCTAAGGGCGGTCCGTGAGCGGGGAACTAGAAGCTCAGCCTGCTTAGAAGAGCGCAGGGAACCACGGCGCTGGATGTTCAGGGTGGAGCGGCAATGCTCTCGCAAATACACAGGGGCCTCACCCACAAGGCAGCGCCACACTAGGGCAGAGACCCGATAGGCAATACGCTGCGGGATAGGAAGCCAATGCAAAACATCCCGCATGTACTCGGTGACATGGCCAAATCTCGGGATGCGACCAATAAGGCGCGCCGCTGCGCGCAACACCCGGTCCAAGCACCCAATCCGAGCCGCTGGGAGACCAAGGTAGAGAGTACTGCAATAGTCAAGGCGAGATACAACAAATGAGTGGACAAGCGTGGAAGCAGCAGTGGAGGTTAGAGAGCGAGAGACTACTCTAAGCTGGCGCAGCTGATAGTAGCAGTTACGGCAAAGCAGGTTTATGTGTTGCGTAAAGGTCAGCTCTTGGTCCAGTATGACACCAAGGTCTCGGACCGAAGATGAGAAAGTGAGTGTCAACCCAATCCTTCCGTTTCCAATCCTTCTGATTAAATCCTTGTTCTCTTCGTACTTAACGTCTATTTAACGTTCACCTTTTGAACACTAATTCTACGTATAAGTATAACCTGAATTAATCAGCAACACAGTTTAATATCTTTTAGTTTAATAAGAAACAAACAGACAGAACTCAATTCGATTACAACTCAACTAGTCAGCCACACTACTACAGCGAACACACTCGAATTCAAACTTCTCCAGTCAGCATAATTCTTCGCGCCTCTTGACACACCTGTCTTCTGTGCGCATAAACGAACTCTAATAATATACATATAGCGCGCCGCTGCCGATATCGGCCGGCCGCGCGTGTCACTAAGACTAAACGTTATACATCTATCATATATACATATACACGTGAAACTAAAGTAAGCGCACTAAATATATACGCCAATATCTCGCACTGCAAGACTGTACACAAAACTCAGTTCACATTACCTCCTTCCTTTTTCTGGAATTGAGCAAATTAAATTTCAAAATTTGCGAAATTACCAAAATACATGAAACATATATATATATCTAACTAATTAATGAACAGTCTTACGATTACTTATAACCTTGACAAACAATCAGCAATAATATTCAATCTGCCCTTCTTGTACTTCACCTCAACATCAAAAGTTTGTAAGGCTAACGCCCAACGCACAAGTTTAGCAGACTTAGACATTGACTCAGTCAAGTATGTAAGAGGATTGTGATCAGTAAAAATGAAAATTTTTGATCCAATTATAATTTCTTTTAACTTGTTTAGAGCCCAAACAATAGCATAGGCTTCCTTTTCCACAGTAGCCCATCTCTTCTGGGTATCAGTTAACTTCTGACTGATAAATGACACAGGGCGTTCTATTCCCTTGTCGTCCATCTGTGTTAAAACAGCACCGACTGCAAAGTCACTACTATCGCAGTACAAATTGAATGGTTTTCCCACTTCAAAAACATATAACACTACTTTGGATCGCACAGCCTCTTTAAGTAAATCAAATGCTTGCTGATGTTCAACAGTCCAATCAATCTTATCAGAAACACGTTTACTAGTTAAATCAGATAAAGGTTTCGCAATCTGTGCAAAGTCCTTAATAAACTGTCTGTAATAATTAAAAAATCCAAGCAGTTGCTTAACTTGCTTCTTAGTTTCTGGGATCTTCAAATTAGTCAAACTTTCAATTCTGTCTGGATTCATCTTTATCTTACCAGACCCAACCACATGACCGATAAACCTTACCTCACTCTTACCAAATATGCATTTTTTCAAATTCAAAGTAACGTTATGCAATCTCATTTGCATCAAAAATGCATCTAGATGCTGCAAGTGAACTTTCCAACTGTCAGAATGCACAGCAATGTCATCAACATACGGTTCTGCAAAGTCGCTTATAGGCTGTAAAACTAAATTTATCGCTTTAACAAAAGTTCGTCCAGAATTTATCATTCCAAAAGGAACACGAGTAAATTCATACAGTCCATTATGTGTTACAAAAGCTGTCTTCCATTGATCAGATTGTTTTACAGGACAAGTCCAATAAGCACTTCGACAGTCCAAAATAGAAATTACATTAGACTTTCCAACTTTGTTCAAAACGTCTCTGACAATCGGCATCGGATATTTACAATCCACTGTGAATGAGTTAATGTATCTGTAGTCACAGGCAAGTCTCAAAGATCCGTCTTTCTTTTTAACAATAACCAAAGGGCTTGCCATTCTGCTCGATGATGGTTTGATAATGTTTGTTTTTAACATTTCTTTGATCTGACGTTCCACTTCTGCTCGATAAATCAAAGGAATTCGATATGCTGCAAATTCCTTTTCACGAAATCCTGGTTTTAGTTCAATTTCATGTTCAACCAATGTACATAATCCGGGTTTTTCTGAAAATCTATCACAGTATTTGTTCAAGACTTTCAACAACTGTTCTTGCTGAGTTACTGTCAAATGGCTAATTTGTTCAGGATCGAGGTTAAGTGAATTCTTGTCATCTTGAACCTCATTCCTCATTGGTAATTCAACCACTGAACCAAAATCTTCATCTTCTTGAACGATTAGACCACAACTTAATGCTCGAGTTACATATTTTCTGATCTTGTTGGCGTGAATTATTTTTCGACCATTTTCACCCATATCGACTAAATAAGAGTACTTTGATCTTCGATGTATGATCGTACATGGACAATGCCATCGAGAAATAAGTTTGTTTGTTGACGTTGGATACAAAACTATGACTTTCTCACCAGCTTCAAATTCTTTGTGCTTTGCTCTCTTGTTATACTGATTCGTGTATTGTAATTGCTTTTCTCGAGAGTAAGATTCTGCAAACAATAATGCTTTCTCCATATTTTCTTTGAGTTCTTTTAAATACTTTTCTGGTTTAACTCCAACATGAGGTGGTAAGTTTATTTCTCTAGTCCAACTCTCTTTTAATATTGCCAATGGTCCTCTCGGAATTTTCCCATAGACAAGCATATATGGTGATACTCCAGTAGTTGCATTCGGCACTTCTCGTAATGCCCACACTGTGAAAGGAATTATCTTGTGCCATTTCCTCGGGTTGTCTATTATCACATGATGGATCATCTTTTTAAATGTCTGATTCCATCTTTCTACTAATCCAGCAGCCTCTGGGTGTCCTGGTGTGTCGAATCGTGGACTACAGCCCATTAAATCGAGAAATTCTCTTGTCAAACTGGCTGTAAAGTTCGTTCCTTGATCACTGGTGATCACGGACGGTACACCAACGTTCATGAACAGTTCCATCAACGCTTCACACACAGCCTTCGCTGTCAGCGATTTCAATAAAAAGATTGTAGGCCATCTGGTGCACGAGTCCACAATGCATAAACAATACTTGTGACCTGCAGCAGATACCGGATCGATCGGGCCAACGAGGTCCATCGTCATTCTCCTGAAGGCGACCTCTTCTCTTGAGACCGGAGTGATAGGTACTCTATCCATCACCAAACTCCTTGCCTTTAGTTGACACTTCTCGCAAGACTTACAAAATTTCACAATGTCCCTTCTCATCTTTGGCCATACAAAAGACAACTTTATTCGTTCTCTTGTTTTCTCTTCTCCTAGATGTCCTCCAAACACTGATTCATGCGCCAATTCCATCACTTTAATTCGTCTCTCTTTTGGTAACATTAGTTGATATATCGTCTGGTCTAATATCTGATATTTCTTATGCAATAAACCGTTGATCACACAGAATTCAGATTCTTTCTCTTGTGCTAACTTCCACCACGGCTTCAACGATTCATCCTTTCTCTGTTGCTCTTCGAACTTTTTCGAATCGGCAATCTGCACCTTTTGTTCTTCATCCATCTCTTCATCTCTATACAAGTCTCCTATCCCCACATCACATTCATTGTCTTCTTCAGTTTCATTTAATGTGCCATTCTCGCATGCAACCATCTCTTGCTCATTCATCTCTGATGTTACACCATCTCGCGATAAGCTTCGTTGCTCATTACTTTCGTTTTCCTCATCACTTGAACTTTCAGTTTCACTCTTCTCATCAACATCTACCATTTCCTGTTTCCGACTCTGCGCTCTCGTCATTACATTTGCTCGTACACTCACATCTCCTTGTATCGTTTTAACTTTCATCTGTGGTACGGCTTTTAATTCGGCAATTATCTCTGGATGCAACAAGAATCTTTCTGTACTGCCCATCTTTGCAATACTAGCACACATCAAGGTGACATAAGGTGTAAGTGAACACTGGATTTTACGCGGAAATCCCTCTTCTTCCACGTCACTATCACACAGTCTAACATCGACTTTCACTAACTTCGCAGGAATGGCATCTCCTGCCACACATTGCAAATTCACTTTTCCAATTTGTTCCACCTTCATGCCTTCCAGTAATTCTTCACTAATCACCGGAATCTCTGCTCCCGAGTCGCTCAGTGCTTTGACTTTCACTGGCTCTTTACCGTCTACTCCACGAATTTCAACCTCGACATATTGCAAGAACGATTTCTTCAATATTCGACTGTCATCTTTTCCTATGACTTTTCTCTGAATTTCAGCATCCAATAGAATTTCTTTTTGAATACCACATTTCATTACCGACTTTACTTCAGTTTCTTGGTTTTCTTGACCCGTGGTTTGATTACCTGTATCACTAACCACTTGAATCAAATTCACCCTTGTGTGTTCTTGATTTCTGCTAGAACTAGCTGCTGCCACTGGAACTGGACAAAATTTAACCAAATGTTTATCTGAACCACAGTTGTGACAACGCTTCACCACCATACCTCGTTGTTCATTGCCTTCATATCTCTTATACTGCGTAAACGATGTGTTGCCTTCCCTCTTGGCAAACGGCGCTGACGATTTGTTAAATCCCTGACGACCAAACGTCACTTCTCTGGTCTCATTGGGTACAGGGACACTAGCCTTGACTTCTTTACCTATGAACTGATTCCCTGTTCCTGGATTACTTTTCCACTTTCCACTCTGGCTTTGGTTTACGGAACGTTGAGAAGGATAACTGTTTATATTTGGGATCGCAAACCCATTTCGATTGTTTACATGAATGTCTGCTAGGTCTGCCACTGCACTAGCTTGGAGACAGTCAGTTCCTTCCTTCGACAATACAAACTGTAGTGGACCTGGCGGTAAACATTCTTTTAGCTTATCCGCTACCAGCAAATCAAAGAGCGTATCATACTCTCTGTTCACGTTTCGACTTCTCACGTAATAGTTTAGCAAGTTCTTCAGTCTTGCCGTAAACATCGTATAAGTCTCTTCTGTTGTCTTCTTAGCATCCACAAATCTGGCTCTGTATTCTCTCGAGGTCAATTTAAATTCTTTTAATAAGTGCTGCTTGACTCTATCATAATTGTCTAGATCATCGAATGACAATCTATTTAGAACGGTTCGAGCTTTCGGCGTCATCAATGGTAGTAATAATTTCACCCAAAACGGCTTTTCCACAGCAAAACTGCGAAATGCGTTCTCGACTGTTTCAAAATATAATGGCACCTCCATCATATCAGTTGGCATTTGAGGCAATACATGCTTCATTGCATCACCTATTTTCTTAATTTTTGACACCAAAGTTTCACTTTCTTGCTGTTTCCTTCTTTCTGCTTCCCGTTCTTCTCTCATTTGCGTTTCTTTCAATGTCAATTTTGATTTCTCCAGTTTCAGACGTTCTTGTCTTTCTGTCTCTGCCTTTTCCAAACTTTCTTTCTGAAATTTGAGTTCTTCTTGTCTGATCTGTTCTGCACGTTCTAACTCTAACGTTCGCGCTTTTTCTTTTTCTTCTTCACGCATTCTCTTTGCTTCAATCTGTTGCTGACGAACCTCTTCATCACTTTTTCTAGCTTTTTCAAATTCAATCATCTGCTCCAATCTTCTTCTTTCAGCATCTTCCCTATCTCTTTTCAACTGTTCTAACTGAATCTCAAACTGATTCTTTTGCAATTCAAGTTCTGCCTTACGCACTTGTTCTGCTTTATCTTCTCTCTCTCTCTGCAGACGTTCTGCTTTCTCTTCTTTCTCTCTCTGCAAGCGCAATTCGTCTTGTCTTACACGTTCTGCTTCTTGTCTCAGCTCTTTCTCTTCCTGTCTTCGTCTCTCCTCCCTATCTTCTTTCATCATCATCCACTGCATCAACATCTCCATAGACATAGGCGCAGGTGGTTTTTCAATAGCCTTTTCTACGGCACCGCCAACGGCACCTTCTTCTTCGACTTCTTCTTTCACCCACACTTCAGCGAGTTCCTGTATCATGTCACCACGTGACATACCTTCTAATTGTTCTTCTTTAAAACCGGCTTTCAACAAACGCTGTTTTAGCCTTTCCGTAGACATCTTCTTAATATCTGCTTGTCTTTCAGCACTTAGTTTCTCCATCTTACTTGTTTACTTCAGTGATTTCTCTTTTCAAAGAAGTCACGGTTTTTCTTGTTGTGTGAATCGATAAACAAACGGGATTTCTTTTATATTTGTTCGTGGAAAACAACGAAATTTTTATACCGTTTCTCGTGTTCCACCGTCGTTGATATCGTAAACTCGTCACACAGCACACAACGCGTAGATTCTTCTAACACCGTTGTAAATTCTTCAATCACCGTCGTAGATTCTTTTATCCGCCGAAAGAGGTGATAACGTGAATTTTAATCCACTGAGTTTATATCCACCGTGAGTATTTATCCACCGTGAGTTCTTATCCACCGTGAGTTCTTATCCACCGTGAGTTCTTATCCACCGTGAGTTCTTATCCACCGTGAGTTCTTATCCATCCCACCGCTGCCACCAATAATGTCAACCCAATCCTTCCGTTTCCAATCCTTCTGATTAAATCCTTGTTCTCTTCGTACTTAACGTCTATTTAACGTTCACCTTTTGAACACTAATTCTACGTATAAGTATAACCTGAATTAATCAGCAACACAGTTTAATATCTTTTAGTTTAATAAGAAACAAACAGACAGAACTCAATTCGATTACAACTCAACTAGTCAGCCACACTACTACAGCGAACACACTCGAATTCAAACTTCTCCAGTCAGCATAATTCTTCGCGCCTCTTGACACACCTGTCTTCTGTGCGCATAAACGAACTCTAATAATATACATATAGCGCGCCGCTGCCGATATCGGCCGGCCGCGCGTGTCACTAAGACTAAACGTTATACATCTATCATATATACATATACACGTGAAACTAAAGTAAGCGCACTAAATATATACGCCAATATCTCGCACTGCAAGACTGTACACAAAACTCAGTTCACAGTGAGCAATGGAAACTCCAGGGCCAGAGCCTCCAAGTCAATCTTGGCAAGCTGCTGGCGTGTGCCGAACCAGATTAGCTGGTTCATTCATCTATCCCACCTCATTTAGACCGCTATATTTCGCCTTGAACATTTAATTTATTTGCACAATTTATTCAAACTATTTACACTGAGTCTTTTTCATTTCTTTTCCTCTCGTCTGTAATTTTTTTATTCCTCTCTCATGTTTCGCCTGAACTTTAACCTATATGATGACGACCTTCAAGTTATTGTTTCTTATTATCTTTACTGAAATTCTCTAAATAAACTTCGCGCACTTAGCCACAGTTTTTGTCTCTAGGATTAAAATGTAAATAATGTTTCTCTCTGTGTTACGTCATGTATTTATGCTATGAATGTTATTATTACGTCTTATGTTATACAATGTTTGCCATTAGAATATCCAGTCCGTTATCTTTAGGAAGTATAGATCAAAACTTCAATTGTCAAACTGTGTTTTAGATCTGGAATATTTTCTTTGGCGGGCGCTATATCATTCTGTTGATGGGAGGATTTTCCATTTATGCGGGGCTTATGTACAACGACATCTTCTCCAAGTCGTTCAACATTTTTGGATCCGCTTGGTATCCACATCGGGAACGCTTCTCCATGTAAGAATCGATTAAACTCTCTCTAAGCAAGCACGTTGGATTCTACATTTTCAACATATTTTTAAATTGCACTTCTTTAGACGTGTTGGATAGCCACGTGAGGTTAATGAAAGCTCTATAAATATCCAGATGAGTTCAGAACACCTTTTTAGAGGGCCATCTCCCCATAATGGTAATGGTAATTGTAAATTTATATAGCGCCAAGTCAAGAGAGACTCGTCAAAGACTCCTGCATTAAGGTCACGGCACTACAGAAGTTTCAGATTAGAATGCTGGCAGTGAGGTGCTTGCTCTTTTTATTGTTTTAGTAGGGTTGTGAGATAGTCTAATGCTTATTGTGCAGGACTGTCGACCCAGAGATCGGGGTTTCAATCCCCACTAAGAGAAAGAGATGTTTATAAAATTTATGCTCAACTTATTTCCTCTGGCAAACTCGGATGTAAAATAAGTACGCTGACAGTACACTGTCGGAGAGAAGATCAGGTGATATGGGAGAAGACTTCACATGCCGAGGCTGAGAAAAAATGAAGTCGCCAGCACTTCATACATATGGCCACCTCTCAAGACTAACTTAAGAGATTGATCTTTATGCAAATTGCAATCAAGTAATAAGTTCTATAGAACGGTCTAATGATGCAGAAAGTATATCAGTCGCTTTGAGTTAACATTCTTACACAGCGAGTTGGATGAGGCTGAGCTGCGGCGTATACGAGGGAAAGAAATAGACTTACTTTCGTCTAAGCGAAACATGTTATTTGCGCATTGTGTTCCTCTGCTCGACAGGAAAACGATCCACGACCATAAGGACATCGGTCTCGACCCAACGAACAATACTGATTACCGAGGAAACCCGTATCCCTTCGGAATGGATCCCGTAAGTTGAACTGATTGAATTGCTGATTGCGACACGGATTCCTCCAACAATTGATACTAAGAGTAGGCCTATGTCTTTATCAGTGTATCAGTATACCATGAGGTGCGATCGCGTACTTTACTTACTTACTTTTTCACGATCAGAAAGATAATCGAGTTTACTTAATTAAATTATGTCATGGTTGTCGGAGGAGAAGAATGTTTCCGAATGGCTCATTATGGATAGCAGACGAGCGTCGTGGATTCAAAACCGGATAAGCCTACGATTTCAGCTACAAAACCTCTTCTAGTTGATTCCTATAACCAAAACTGAGAGAGTTTGCTTTCGCGTTCCTTGCCTTACCAAGGAAGGGCAAAAGAGTTCAGATATGGCCAGCCATTTCTCTACTTTCTAGTCTTGTCTTACCAACGTATCTAACCTCGGCTATCTTACCTTGCAGTCTTTATCTTACTTTGCCTTACATAATCTTTCATCACCTTAAGCTAACTTATTTGCTTAGTTTACTGTCATTGTCTTAGCGTACCCTAACTATATTCCTGACCATATTTTTCCTGACTTACGACAGCATTACCTAACT